>SKCR01030667.1:0-230850 GCA_019454045.1 Zanthoxylum bungeanum | reverse complement strand
AATTTGTACAACAACACCATGTTCTGTACAAATAGTGATGTTATGGGTCATAATTGTCCAACAGTCAGCCACGTGGATTTCCTGCTGTTTGATAGGCTCTCTGCCCCAACTGCCCTTCCAAAAGTAAGCATGTCATCTGACTTTTCATTAAACCATCATTCTTGGGAATACTCCACACTCAACCTTCAAGAAGACAGCCTGTAAATATCCTTTCACGCGGTGGCACATGTCATGGGGAAATGCCCAAACTTTCCTGGTTACACGTCGAACTTCATGAGGACGGTAAACTCTCGTGCCGAAATAATCGAGCTGCGTTTGACTTGATCCGTAATATCCGAGCTCATTCTTCTGATCGGGGAGAAAAGATAGAACTGATCAAGCTACCGAACTATAGTGGTCGGGGTCGGTTCTGATATCTGCACCATATTATCTCCTCGGGTCAGTCAATACCTGGAGACTAGATCTGAATACTATGTCTAGTCAAGGAATTGTCAATATCCTCAGACTATTCATCCTCCCAAAAGGAGAAATTCCATTTTTCCCTTGTCGAGTTGTTCAAAGTACTTGGTCACAAAAATCACTATCAACAATGATCAATACCCTAAATATTTTCCCTACAAATAAGCCCTCAAGTGCATTACTTCTATACCATCTACCACAAGAATCGAGCCTTCATCAACCTAATCTATTCGTCCAAACACTTATAAAGTTCTAGTATATTACATTAATCAACATAACAATAGATTCTCACTCTGTTTACATCATAGATGATTTATATCATTATCAAAGTTATCAAAATAAAAATTAAAGTTTCGTCAATAATATATTTGGCCAAGCTCCCCCAATTACATATCGTGTTAATTTACCATCTTAATCTTTACACTTTAGCATGTCAATACTAAGTCTATATCTTCTCTAATTCAAAAATCAAGTCCTTAAGTCCTTTACGGCCATAATGTTTCGGCCAAAAGACCCTAGCAAATCCAAACCAATTCAAACGCACAAATCAACAAAATGCCACTAATTCATACTATATTATCACCCAAAACAAAATATTCCCACATTCCTAACTTTGTTAAGAATTCGACCGAAACCCCTCATTATCCAAGATTGTGCTTTACCAATAATAATGCCTAAACCATGTTATATTATTATAAAAATGCTTAGATATTAACCCTCGCACTAAATCATGCCAATGCCTCAATTAAAGTCAAGGGTTCATAACGATTTTCCATCAATTTGATGCCAAATTTCAAATTTTTGAAAGAAAAAAAGGTTAATGACTTACTTGTCTTGTTAATAGCTTGAAGAAGCAAGAAATCCCCTCTGTTGATCTTGGCGTGAATTAGAGAAATAATTTGAGAGAAAAAAGTATAGAAGAAACGTGAAATGGCTAATGAAGGGAAAACGATTTGGGGATTTTAATAACCCTTTGGGGTTGAACTTTTTTCATTTTAGCGTCGAAAATTTCGACGCTAAAACGTTGGCGGTTAATAAAAAATTTGGTCAATTTTTATCGGAAATTTATTTTTTTTTACTTTTAGCATCGAAATTATAATCGACGCTAAAAGTGTAACTTTTAGAATCGCAACTTTGTAATCGACGCTAAATGATTATATTTATCGTCGATTACAATTTTGATGCTAAATGTTAATAATAATAATAATAACAACAACAACAACAACAACAACAACCATCATCGTCAACACAAAATTTAATTTCTCCATATAATAAAAATTAATCATCCATTATACATATACTAACTAGATTAGTCACTATTATCTTCAGTATTTGTGGATTCCTGAAAGGACTCGAACTCATCTTCATCTTCGAACTCTTCTTCATTTGCTACTTCCACGCTAACTTGAGAATGATGAATTATCTCAATATTTTATGTATTTTCTCGAGTTAACATGATATTTTCAGTAACTTATATATTTGCTAAATGAAATATATGTTCAGGAACTTCAAAGTCGTCAGAGACTTGTGCTTCATCTGAAATTGTGACATTATCTTTCTCATGCATGTCTCAAATGCCCATATATTATAACTTTTCTACAACCATCCATCCATTTCCTAGCTGTGGATCAGACATATACATCACAGACCATGCTTGGGTACAAAAAAAATGTATGGATCATTCTTGTACCAATAACGTTGAACATTAATTGATGTTAGATGATTATTAAATTGAATTCTCCTCTTTCTGGCATTTGTGTCAAACCACTTGCATTCAAATAGCACTGTACTGTTGGGAAGCGGCCGCGAGTGCGCAGTGGAAAATTAAAATTATTATGACGCTTTCTCTTTGCCCAAGACCCATTTGTTTTATTATTCTACAAGCCTAGGCATGTTACTATATATTCTAAGCATAAAACTCATAAACATGCAAAGAACATTAACCTAAAACTGCTAAATATCATAAGTACTCAAATAAAATAAATAAAGAAAAAGAGCTTACTTGAACGGTAGACTCCTCCAGTCCTCCATCCAATCTACAAGCTTTCTCGAACTCAGTAAGCTCTTTCACGTTCCAAAGAGCCACCCAAGTGTGTGGGCCTCCAAGAGCGCACACGCCAAAGCCAAAACTCAACGGCAAGACTACGCCTTGAGTGCAACGGGTATTTTGCCATTGGTGCTAGCCTATGGCAAATACCTCAAAACTTTTAACTCGAGGTTCATCTAGTCAAATAGACTTAAAGATCCTCAAAATCAGTGGCTTACTCTTAAACTTTAGAGTTGCTCACTTATATAAACCCAAGATATGAAAGGTTCGGTTAAAAAATTTGTGAAGAATTCTTTGGGTTTATATAGGTGCTCCAAGACAACAAAATTAATTAAGAATCTGATGTGGGATAAAACCTAATTTAATTTTAGCCATTGGATCTTAATTTAGTGGTTTAATGAGATTATAAAACCCTAATAAGAGTTTGGGCCGAATTGGAATTCAAAACAAAATAACAAAAAAAAATTACTATTCACATTTACTATTCATGTGAATAGTAAATTTTTTTTTATTCCAATTCCCAAAGTGCCCTTATCTTCATTCACCAATCCCTAAGCCACTGTGGAACCTCATAAATGATCTGTTCAATAATTAAACACATTGAACAATTTATGAAAAATTATTATAGCAATCATATATGCTGTTATATTTGTACTGTGCATTGTTAACCATTGATTTCGACTTTGTTGTGTGTGACCTTTTGGGTTCCCCTTAAGTCGGACATGAAATGAATCGTGATAATTTAATCGAACATAAATTATCCTCTGATCATATGGTCGTTCGATTTCAATGACCAAGGTTGACATCTAGCAACATGTCAAGGCCCCCAAATGAGAAGGAAAGATATACATACCCATTCTGTATGCGATTTACATATGATACGGTCCCTCGCCTCATTGTATCCCCACCACTTGACCTAGGGTACGGAAAGTGTCTACCCATATGGTCAAAGGTATGATGTTGATAGTGTCATGAATCGTGCTAACCCAAGAATCTCACATGATTCTTCCGCTGTGGCCACAGTCTCAAGCACTGATCACACATATCACCTGTGAACTGGAACATATACTCTTATAAGAAATATATTATCCGAGATAGTGGCGATTCTTTGTTGTATCTTTACAAACTTCATGTGTTTCAACAAATGACCCAATCATACCCTTATGATCGGATCTTTGAACGGGGAAGGAGAATGTCAAAATTATTTGATCCACACATAAGATTGTAAAGACCTCAAGTCTAAGGAACTAGTCATATAATCGATACATGAAAGTTCTCAAGACACATGAGATAAACACTCCATATGAAACTTTCGGCGGTCAGTTCGATGGACCACGAGCAACTCATGCATCCATGATACACCAAGCGGACGGATCTCCGCTAGTAGCCTATGAGATCGGTTACCCCCACTTAAGGGCGGATCATATCATCATGCTAGTCTCTCCGCTTTGTGAACGCCCAGATTATTCACAAAAACTATGACTAGGAACATTTAAGAGTAATGATTCTCATAAGGCTGTGGAAGCCATCGTCTTATTACTCCAAGGGCTTTATTACAGTGTTGTTGATTCATATAAGTTATGTAAGACACGTATAATAAAGATTGCCATTTTTATTAATTAATGAAAACAAATACATTTACATATATTCCATCCACAAGTTGGGTATCGGGCATATCCCTAACAATCTCCCACTTGCACTATAGCTAACTAGTATGAATCTGGACACCATACTCTCGGGTGTGCCTATCATGCTTTTGTTGAGTCAGCCCTTTAGTTAGAGAATCTGCAAGATTATCTTCTGTGGGTATTTTCTCTATAATAACTTCTTTTCTCTCAAAAATATCCCTGATGAGATGAAATCGCCTGAGTACATGCTTGGATTTCTGGTGGGAACTTGGTTCCTTTGATTGAGCAATGGTGCCCGTGCTGTCACAGTACATCGTGACGCCATTCTTTATCGCGGGAAGCACTTCCAGCTTCGTGATGAACTTCTTTATCCAGACTGTTTCTTTAGCTGCCTCAGATGCTGCAATATACTCGGCTTCAGTGGTGGAGTCTGTTGTAGTTGACTGCTTTGAGATTTTTTCCAACTTACAGCACCGCCATTTAAAGTAAACAGATATCTTGTTTGTGGATCTGTTGTCATCCCTACGGTCGAAAGCTCGCATCATCATCACAGCAAACCAATGACTTTCCTCTCATCTCAGAACAATCTTCATATGTCAAAAACACATCCTTAGTTCTTCTCAGATACTTGAGGATTGTTTTGATAGCTGCCCAGTGTTGCTCACCAGGATTTTCCTGATACCTGCTCGTTATGCTAAAAGCATAAGAGACATCAGGTCTTGTACGTAGCATGGCATACATGATCCTATTGCTGAAGCATAAGGGATCCTACTCATACGCTCTCTATCTGGAGGAGTATGTGGACATTGCTCCTTAGATAATTTGATTCCATGACAAGTAGGTAAATTACCTCTTTTGGAATCTTCCATTTTGAATCTTTTCAAAACTTTATCTATGTACGTAGATTGAGAAAGTCCTAACAACCTCTTAGATCTATTACGGTAGATCTTAATGTCGAAGATGTAGGCTGCTTCTCTCAAATCTTTCATAGAGAAATTCTAAGATAACCTTTGCTTTGTGGCTTGAATCATGGGAATATCATTCCCGATGATTAATATGTCATCGTCATATAATACAAGAAATACAACAACACTCCCACTACTTTTCCTGTAAACACAAGGTTCGTCTACATTTTTGATGAAGTCAAAGTCTTTGATTGTCTCATCAAATCATATATTCTAACTTCTGGAGGCTTGCTTGAGTCCATAAATGGATCGTTTAAGCTTGCATACTTTATTATGATCATCCTTAGATGCAAACCCCTCAGGTTGTGTCATATAGACTTCCTCTATGAGGTTCCCATTAAGGAAAGCTGTTTTGACATCCATCTGCCAAATCTCATAATCAAAGTATGCAGCTAGTGCCAGTAAAATTCGAATGGACTTTATCATTGCAACAGACGAGAAGGTTTCATCATAGTCAATTCCTTGGATTTGTCTATAACCTTTCGCCACCAACCTAGCCTTATAGGTTTGGATGTTGCCTTCTGCATCAGTTTTACGCTTGTAAATCCACTTGCAGCCTATGAGTTTTATCCCTTCAAGTGCATCTACCAAGTCCCAGACTTAATTCTGATACATAGAGTCTATTTTGAATTTCATGGCCTCAAGCCACTTGACTGAATCAATGTCACGCATTGCTTCATCATAACCGGTGGGATCGTCATTATCAATGACCTGATCATGTTCCTCATTAATACGGAAACCATATCTTTCAGGCTCATGTCTTTCCCTACCAGACCTTCTGAGTTCATAACCTTGTGGTTGTTCCATCGCTGCCCTTTTGAGGGGCCTAGGGTTTAGTTCTATGTTAGTTTTTTCTTCTCGTACCTCATCGAGGTCAAGTCTACTCCCACTATATTTCTTGAGAAGGAATTCATTCTCTAGAAATTTAGTATTTCGTGAGACAAATATTCTTTGTTCATTTGGGACGTAGAACACGTATGCTCTTGAGTTCAAGGCATATCCAACAAACTTACATTTAACTACCATATCATCCAATTTGTTAGTTTGTGTGAGCTTGACATATGCGTCACATCCCCAAACTCTTAGACAACTAAGACTAGGACGTTTCCCAGACCATAGCTCATATGGTGTTTGACTAACAGTCTTGGAATGAACTTGGTTTAGTAGTAGTGTTGCAGTTTCTAAAGCAAGACCCCAAAATGAAAGAGGTAGATTCGTGTCTGGCATCATTAATCGGACCATATCTAATAATGTCCAATTTCTCCTTTCGGAGACCCTATTATGCTGTGGAGTTCCCTGAGGAGTCCACTGGGAAACAATGCCATTTTCTCTCAAGTAATCTTGAAATTTGTTGCTTAAGTATTCACCACCTCGGTCAGACCTTGGTGACTTAATACTTTTATTAAGCTGGTTTTCTACTTCAGCCTTGAAGTCTTTGAATTTCTCAAAGGCTTCAGATTTGTACCGCATAAGGTACACATACCCATATCGTGAATGATCATCGATAAAGGTAATGAAGTAGGAGAATCCACCTCTAACGGTGACTGACATTGGTCCGCATACATCAGAGTGTATGAGTTCTAATGTCTCTGTTGCACACTGTCATTTACCTTTGAAGGGTAATTTGGTCATTTTACCAAGTAATCAAGACTCACAAGTTCCATAAGGTTTATATTTGAAGGGTTTGAAATACCCATCCTTATGTAGCTTAGTTAATCTTGTTTCATTGATATGACCTAAACGACTGTGCCATAGAAGTGATTCATTGAGATTATTCGAGTTAACGTTGTATATATTAGAGGTTGAACATTCTTTGTTAGTTTGTAAGACATAGATACCATTATTCAAAATACCATCTCCATATTTTATTTCATTGAAATAAACAGAACATTCATTACAACGTATTAGGCATGAAAAGCCTTTATAACATAAAGAATAAATTGAAATGATGTTATTTACTAAAGAATGTACATAAACACAATCTTCTAAGTCTAAAACTAAACCATTCGGCAAAACTAATGAATAAGTCCCCACGCACAATGCAGCCAGTTTTTCTCCATTACCCATGCATAAGTCAACCTCCCCATGATGGAGTCTCCTACTGTTTCTCAGGTCCTGAACATTGTTACACAAATGAGTCCCACAACCGGTGTCAAGCACCCAAGTACAAGGTTCAGAGCTT
The DNA here is from genome assembly GCA_019454045.1 of Zanthoxylum bungeanum. Taxonomy (NCBI): domain Eukaryota; kingdom Viridiplantae; phylum Streptophyta; class Magnoliopsida; order Sapindales; family Rutaceae; genus Zanthoxylum; species Zanthoxylum bungeanum. Next base: position 223,569 of record SKCR01030667.1, on the reverse strand, counting down.
TGAGAATATAGTTCAATCATATACAACATACCTAAAGCATTGGACTTCTTGGCCTCTTGGGCTTCCATAGCTTCCTTGGCTTTCAAGGATCTGTAGTCTTTCTTCCAATGACCCTTCTTTCCACAAAAGAAACATTTCCCCTTTCCCTTTTTTTCTTCTCCACCTTACCATTGGGCTTTAGGTGATCTGGAGCCTTGGCCTTGCCCTTATTTTTCTTTGGGCCTCATGGCTTCAGGTCCGTACCCATAAGCATGACGGAGGTTTTAAGCTCCGGTTTCAAGTCATTCTCTGCTTGCTTTATCAGATTGTGCAATTCTGCTAAAGTAGCTTCTTTATCAGACATATGAAACTGCATAATAAAGTTAGAGAATTATTTTGGTAAGGACTGAAGAATTAGACCGTGACCTATCTCATGATCCATGATGAACCCGAGGTTGGCCAATTTTTCAATGTGGCCAATCATCTTAAGCACATGTCCACTAACAGATCCTTCATTATACCTTGTTTGGAATAATGCACATGACACTTGGAATCTCACGGTATGAACGGAAGTTGCATACAACTCCTTCAAGTGAAAGATGATGGTTTGAGCATCCATATCTTCGTGAGCTTTCTGAAGTTCGTCTGACATAGAGCCAAGCATTATGCAAACTGCTTGCTCATCATCATCGACGTGTTTCTTCCAAGCATCAAATGTATTTTGGTCAGCATCTTCTGTGGGTTCAGAGGGAAATGGTCTTTCAAGAACATAGAAAATCTTTTCTTGTCGTAAGATAATTTTAAGGTTTCTAAACCAGTCATTGTAATTGTCCCATTTGAGCTTATGCTCATCAAGGATGGAACGAAGTGATACTCTGTTTGCCACTTGAATGTTTGTGAAATATTTTAACCCACCTGTTAAGAGAGAATATTAAAATTAGGAATATGTTTTCATTAATGTTTCATAATAACATGAGCTTTTAATATTATGAAGTTGCTCTCACTCAATTGTTTTAAAATTTAAGCAAATCACATCAACCCCAATATGATCGATTTCTTGTGGGCAAGGATCCCATTATCATCATTTCATAACTCCGACTAGGGTCGGTTCTTATAAAATAAGATAATTATGTAGGTTCCTACCAATTTATGATATAAATCACAATTCCTTGATCATTGGGTTGGGCAATCAAACATGCCATAGCTTATGCTAGTCCTTGTGGACACCCAATCTTTGCCACTAAGTTATAAGACCACGCATAAGGGTCGCTGCATCTTATGACTCAGAAAAGTCAAATCATTGTCAATAGTATGATTTATGGACAAATTGGTATTGGTCAGTCTGGTAAAGCATAGTCCTGCCAATACGGTTTAAGCCCTTTGGGTCTATACTTTACAATGGGAGGCAAATTTTACACTTAAATTATTATTGAGGATTTTAGCAAGTTTAAGTGAATAACTATCAAATGGATTCCTCCATTGAAAATTCCCCAGAGGAGGGTGGAGCGAACTCTCTTAAATACCCTTACCTCTTAGGCTCTTATTGCCTTGGTGACAGGAATAAACAATAGATCCTCCAAATTAGTCCAACACTTTAAATATGCTTTAAGGTAAGCTTTGAGTAAATGATTATCTAGATGTCTTCACAGCTTTTCCTTTTGGCTATAAAAAGGTAGTGAGTGAAGGAAGACACCAAATCATTATCTAACTCTAGTAATACATTTGGTTAAATTAACTTTAGTTTGGAAAGTTTTATTAACCCATTGGTCCCAACCCACTTGTATCTTTTATAATGTCTTTTATTATAAACAATTGATTTATATTTATTAGCCTTAAAGGTAATAAATCTCTAAGTTTATCACGGAATAATTACTTTGCTAAGGGGTAAGCAATACACTATCTATTTCTTAGAAAGTCTCTAGATGCTTGCACCCTAAAATAATCATGTCAATTCTAATCATACATAGAATCATCAAGCATATGAGTTTTAATATGTTGGAATTATTTTAGGCATTAAATAACTTTGATTAATATTTAATTATGATATTGCATTTTATTTTATTCAAATAAATTTACTATTCACGTTTTTCTGCAGACGCATGAACTTTAAATGCAATTTCATAATTCCAATCTTAACCAAATCATGGAAAACTTGTACCTAAAATTAAGTTCAGGGTGTTAGCTTTCCAACGAGCTTTTAAACACCAAATTTAGAGTTCAAATGAGAGAGAACTAATCAAAATAAAAACGGCACGCTGATACCACTGTTGGGAAGCGGCCGTGAGTGCGCAGCGAAAAATTAAAATTATTATGCCGCTTTCCCTTTGCCAAATACCCGTTTGTTTTGATTATTCTACAAGCCTAGGCATGTTACTATATATTCTAAGCATAAAACTCATAAAACATGGAAAGAACATAAACCTAAACATGCTAACTATCATAAGAACTCTAAATAAAATAAAGAAAGCAAAAAGACTTACTTGAACCGTAGACTCCTCCAGTCCTCCCTCCAATCTTCAAGCTTTTCTCGAACTCAGCAAGCTCTTTCACTTTCCAAAGAGCCACCCAAGTGTGTGGCCTCCAAAGATGCACACACCAAAGCCAAAACTCAACGGCAAGACTACGCCTTGAGTGCACAGGTATTTTGCCCTTGGTGCTAGCCTAGGAAAATACCTCAAAACTTTTAACTCGAGGTTCCTCTAGTCAATTAGACTTAAGGATCCTCAAAATCAATGGCTTACTCTTAAACTCTAGAGTTGCTCACTTATATAAACCCAAGATATGAAAGGTTTGGTGTAAAAATTTGTGAAGAATTCTTTGGGTTTATATAGTGCTTCAAAGACAACAAAATTAATTAAGAATCCGATGTGGGATAAAATCTAATTTAATCTTAACCATTGGATCTTAATTTAGTGGTTTAATGAGATTATAAAACCCTAATAAGAGTTTGGGCCGAATTGGAATTCAAAACAAATAACAAAAAAAAATTACTATTCACATTACTATTCACGTGAATAGTAATTTTTTTTATTCCAATTCCCAAAGTGCCACTATCTTCATTCACCAATCCCTAAGCCACTATGGAACCTCATAAATGATCTGTTCAATAATTAAACACATTGAACCATTTATGAACAATTCCTACAGCAATCATATATGTTGTTATATTTGTACTGTGCACTGTTAACCATTGATTTCGACTTTGTTGTGTGTGACATTTTGGGTTCCCCTCAAGTTGGACATGAAATGAATCATGATAATTTAATCGAACATAAATTATCCTCCGATCAGATGGTCGATTGATTTCAATGACCAATGTTGACATCTAGCAACATGCCAATGCCCCTAAATGAGAAGGAAAGATATATATACCCATTCTGTATGCGATTTACATATGATACGGTCCATCGCCTCATTGTATCCCCACCTATTGACCTAGGGTACGGAAAGTGTCTACCCATATGATCAAAGGTATGATGTTGATAGTGTCATGAATTGTGCTAACCCAAGAATCTCACATGATTCTTCCGCTGTGGCCACAGTCTCAAGCACTGATCACACATATCAACCTGCGAACTGGAATACTACTCTTATAAGAAAATATTATCCAAGAGAGTGGCGATTCTCTGTTGTATCTTTAAAAACTTCATGTGTTTCAACAAATGACCCAATCGTACCCTTATGACCGGATCTTTTGAACCGGGGAAAGAGAATGTCAAAGTTATTTGATCTACACATAAGATTGTAAAGACCTCAAGTCTAAGGACTAGTCATATAATCGATACATGAAATTTCTCACAGACACATGGGATAAACACTCCATATGAAAACTCTCGGCGGTCAGTTCGATGGACACGAGCAACTCATGCATCCATGTGATACACCAAGCGGACGGATCTCCGCTAGTAGCCTATGAGATTGGCTACCCCACTTAAGGGCGGATCATATCATCATGCTAGTCTCTCCGATTTGTGAATGCCCAGGTTATTCACAAAACTATGACTAGGAACATTTAAGAGTAATGATTCTCATAAGGCGTGGAAGCCATCGTCTTATTACTCCAAGGGCTTTATTACAGTGTTGTTGATTTATATAAGTTATGTAAGACACGTATAATAATGATTGCCATTTTATTAATTAATGAAAATATTACAAATACATGTATATATAGCTATCCACAAGTTGGGTATAGGGCATATCCCTAACATGTTCGTCGTCAGGGTCTGTATATCAACTCAATGACTGATTGTAACACTCCATAGAAGTCAATAATATCATAATCGTGTTCTCCTAGTACTACAATTCCATGATTTTGAATGACATGTGAAACATCTCGCTGCTCAGTATGAAATTGAACTCCGTTCACAATGCATCCATTGTATTCGTAACCCTGTTTTTGAGGCCCATATGCCAATGCAACTAACGAAGATGACGGGTCTGGTTGACCATTTTGTACTTGGTTGTTTATCTAACACATGATAATATTTGCTTGTTAATATAGCAAATATGAAATATTTATTGTTAAGATAAAAATAACTAGTCAATGTTAGGGCTTACAGTTCCCTCAAATCATTTAGGTAATTCTTTTTTGTGTCTTCCATCAACGTTGTGGTCATTACCACATTGTAGCATGGTAATATGTTGCCTATAAAAAATGAGTTACATTAATGTAAGACAATAAAAATACATTTATGCAACTACAAGACTTATGTTAAGTACGGTTTCACTTCGTCGCAATTACTTAATATAAACAGATGCGCATATTGAGCTTCCTCAATTGTTAGCAGTTTGACACCTGATAATCCCAACGATCTTCAATTTTGACGGAACACTGTGATATCTTGCTGATTACTTTCATCTCCATCATAATTTCTTGTCTGATGATTAAAAGGAGTTTCAATATTCTGCATGTACATTGAATAAAATGTTATTGCCTCACTGATTATGACCGCCTCTGCTATTGACCCTTCAGGTCGCGCTTTGTTTCTCACATATTGTTTGTAATATCCCAAAACCCTGCAGCTATTACATAAATTTTTCATATTAATAATTTTAACACAAAATCAAAATTATAAATTTAATATTTAAAATTTAATATTACCTCTCAATGGGGGTACATCCATCTGTAATGGACAGGACCCCCCTCCTAGCTTCGGATGGCAAATACACGGCCAGATGTACCATTACATAAAAAAAAACGGGTGGCAATATTCGCTCCAACTTGCATAGGATGATCACGATTCCTCGCTCAAGTTCTTGAATAACAAATGTGGTTAATGTCTTTTGACATAATTGTTTAAAGAATCCACATAGGTCAAGTATGACATCACAAACAGTTGACAGCAGATAAGGTCGAATGCCAACAGGAAAGAGAATCTCAAGAAACACATGACAGTCGTGACTCTTTAACCCAATTATTGTATCATCATTGACCCAACATCCAATATTCGATGCATAATCATCAGGAAATTTCACCATTTTCAGCCATTAAAAATCCATAACTAAGACAGTGTGCAATATTATGAAAATTACGGCTTTGTTTTCCTTATTCTATTAAGTAGATATAACTAAACTTTTAATCCACTACATGCATATTTTATATATGTTTTCTGACTTCACTTATGGTTACAGATTTCTAGAATAGGTTCTAGATTAAGAGTAGGCTAGGATATTGTTAGATTAGTCTAAACCATTAGGAACTGTTGTTCTGATTTTCTTGAAAAATCAATTAATGTAATAATGAGATGTTTATAAGGTAAAAAGTTTACCTAAGTCTTTTTTTCTTCGTGAAAGCTGTGGGAGTAGTCTTTGTTTTATTCAAAATAAAGTTTTATATATGATATAAAACTAAGAGACTTGTGAGATACTCTCATTAGTCGTGCATTAGATATGATCTAATAAAAGACACATCAAGACTATTTGTGTGACAGTTAGTATAACTGTTTGACAATTAGTGTGTGTCTTATATACCGTATTCATCTTTCGTAAATGATGATTCCTTAGTCGAAATAGAAATTGATTAGAATGTCTATCAATTTTATACATCATAGGATGATGGCATAATGAATACTATATTATGTACGATTAAATATATCAATTTAATCGTAATTATTACGAGCTATTTTGATACGTTGTAGACCATAGGATGGGTCTTGAAACATGTTTTTTGTTATCTTTGAGATATTAAGAATGAGTTTCTTATTAATAGAGAATATAGTCTACAACCATTACGTTCAGATTAGTTTTGAGTCTAATTATAATGTTAGACGGTCTACGTCATAAAGAGTCAGAATAGATGCAGTGGAAGTGTCATAGATGATTCTACTGTATGAGTGGAATTAGTTATAACTTATGAAGTATTGACTTATGAAGTTGCATAGTGACCTTATAAATTAGAAGTTTTGATATTAGTGTTGTGATTGCGGTTGTCAGCATAGTATTTTGGATTTGATCCCTAAATACCTGGACAACACAGTAGCTGTAGCACAATATTGATGTCGCATTTGAGTCATATTGATGTATAACTTAGGTTCTATAAAATATGAATGATGCTGGCTAAGGGAAACGATTGGGTTTGTTGGACAAACTCAATATGTTATAGCGGACCTACTTGTTGTTGTCTACCACTTGAGTACTAGGTGACCTCTTGAGGGTCATGAGTATGTGATACATATTTAGATGTGTATATGATATCGTGGATTGTGTAACATCCCTGATTCGGGAGATGCTACCGGTAGGAAATAGGTCGTACTATCCCCCTGAGCCACTGACTTTTTAACTAAGAACAACACTGATACTCATTCTCATTCCAAAATCTTATATATGGGACTGTTGTCCAAACTTGACAACATGAAATGCAAGTTCAACATTAATAACTGTATACTTAATAATTCTTGCTTTTATAACTTTATAGTTATGTATTTTAACTTTATACAATGACTGACACAATATCAATGACTGATAGATGACTTCTCTTTGACTTTAACTGGACTCTCTCTCTCTGACTTGACCTGATGGACCAAACCATCTAGTGACTGCCATCAGTATCCATCCTCTAGAGTTCGTCCTCTGGGAATACCTACAAAACAGAGAAACTGAGAGTGGGGGGTTAGATCGTTTGAACGATCGAAGTGAGTGGACAATTTAAATGTAAGTACTAAAAGTTTTTGTAAAATTTCATGGTTCTAAAATCAAATTCATCTCAAATCATCTTTCCTGACATAGCTTCTATTAATTGAAAATAACTTTCTTTCTGGAAAACTTTTCTGAAGTTTACTTTTGAAAATCTGGTTCTCAAAACCTGTATCTGAAAGATCTGTTCTGAAAACTATTTCTAAAGTATATATTTCTTAAAACCTAACGCATTGGGGCGTTACGTATCGCCGTCCCCTCATACTCCTAACTAGATCTAGGAGTGAAAAACCATAACATTGGGGTGTTATGTATCGTCGTCCCCCAAGCCACTGAACTATAACTGAGGGTGTGGATCTATACATCCCTCCAAGCTCTGAATCTAGGATCTAGGGGCATCTGTCATCCCTAGTCCGAAACTAGGATCTGGGGGTGTTACGTATCACCGTCCCCCCAGTCCTCTACATGTGCACATGTCATCCATCAATTCTATAAGTTATATATTGAGGAGGATTTTTCCCTCATGCCCCCAAAAATCTAAAATCCATTAAAACCATGATTTCTCAAGACATTCTCATTTATAAAGCTACTAAAAATAAATTTTGCTAATGTCCTATTGTGCGTAAAAGTAAGTCTTAAGCAAAAATAATATAATTGAAAAATCAACTTAGAAAGAGAGTGTCCACTCACTGATTTTGAAATCTAGCTGGTACTGAACCCCTTCATCAAAGAAGATTGTGGTTCCTAAGGATAGTATCAATTCACTTGATTTCTTCATATTCTTCAAGTTTCCAATGGTTGTTGATCTTCTTCTTTGCTTGATGTATGAATATTGGCACTTTATTCCTCTTCTTTCCTCCATCTTTCTTCCATTTTCTTTCTTCTTTCTCTCTTCTTCTTCTTTTTTCTCTCCTCCTTACGTTTTTCTTTATTTCTCTACCAATTAGGGATACTCAAATAGACCTCTTTTTATAATAGAGGCTATTTGTAATTTGAATTAATGAAGAAAAGTTTGGAAAATCAGAGTTTTTATGAGAAAGTTATGGCTCAAATGCCATTGGCTGTCCGGAGTGGAACATCATACCATATAGTGTCCAAACATAATGGTATATGTGTCCAAAAATAAATTTTATTATGTGACGCTCTTGCCATAGGGTAACAGTAGTTGATATTCCTGGTCGTTACAGATTGTCAGTAGAGAAAGTGGGAGAAATTATTAGGGTTGCTGCTCGGAGCGCCAATCCGGATCGTATTTATGTCCGATTCATGAATACGAACAATACCATTTTCCCATAATATTACAAATATATGGTTACACCACTTGTTTTTATATATGTATTCGATCTAATAACAATTAGATTGAAACTAAATCTGATTTAGTGATATGTATATATTAGACAAAGCCCCCGGGATTTACAAGGTAGTACACAGTTACAATGTAGTTTGTAATTGACATTGGGAAGTGTCACTATAAGTTGTATATTCTAAATAATGTTCCTGGTCAATATTTGCTAACACGGGTCGGTTAATAAAATCCACTGAGACATTTACATGTCGTATAGCGAGACTTGGTCTGATGGTTTAACCTAATGAACCATGAGTATCATGAGACTCGTATAGATATGTAGGTGTTTATTTGATTAATATTGAATGGCTCACCGAAGATTTTCTAATAGATGGTACACCAACGTTAATAGGAATCTTCTCGAGTGGTGTAGTATAGTTGTCCTTCGACTTGAGATACCACTGTGGAGATATGAGACATCCTCCACACTTTGATGACAGTCACGTCACCGATCTATATAGATCAGACCTCCGCCTGTTCGTTGGCTGTGGACCCATGCTCATGATATCCTGTGAGTATCAGATAGAATCTATCAGTCCTGTGTACGGGGCATAAATATCATGTACTTGTTTGCGAACTAGTAAATCTATGGTCGTGGTATACTTCTGAAGCGAGTTTCGAGTATTATTTAGAGATCAAAAATTTATAAGTCGACTATATTATACCTTAGGGATTTGACGTTCCGATCTATATCCCCGGTATAATATTGATAGCATGTGACAGAGGGATTATACGTATGCAATGACCTCGACTTGCATAGTCTAGGGAGATCACCGTGGTCATCATAATTTACGAGTGGGTGAATTATGGACACAAATTTAGATTTTGTGACGGATAAACCTAAACTTAGAGAGTCCCACAAGATGAAGTGTACTCGTTGAACACTTGGGCAACGCGTTATGAATAATACAGATTATTCATAATATTTTATCGGATTAAATAAATTAATTCGAATCGTTTAAGGGTTAAACGAAAAATACATGCATAAGGGGCATTTTAGTTATTTCTTAATTAATGTGTATTTGTATTTAATATATTATTTTTTAAATAAACATTAATTAATTTTCAAATAAGATATTTGACATATATCATAAATATATGTATTTTGATTATTATAGTAAATATGATACATATATTTAGATATTTGTATTTAAGTAATTATTTAATTGTTAAATAATTAAAGTAATTAAAATATAAATATCTAAAGTGATATTTATGTTAGGAAATGATTAAAGTGTAAATATTTGACTTATTTACATTTATGGTTAAAGGTAATAGTTATCATATTGGATTTGATAACTTTGGCTTGATATTTAATTTGATTAAATGAAATTTCAAATGACCAAATTGCCCCACTAAATTTCGCCCAAGTCTACTATATAAAGGGAAATATTTTTTCCTTTGCTTGGTTAATGTTAACCTAGCCTCCAAATATCATAAAAAGCTCTCCAATAATTTTAGAGAGGAAGAATACCAACAAAAACAAAGTTAAAGAAGATTTTTGAAAGATTAAGGTAATTTTTAGTTTTCTTTAGCTTAGAAAATTATTTTTGTTATTCTTGCTTGTGTTCTTTATGTTGTAGAGATTCTTACAAGATTTGTAGAGATTTTTTACACTCTAAAATTTGGAGCCTTTTGATTTGGTTGATGGATTTGGTGGTTAGATACATGTGTGAAGTAAGATTGAGTAATATTAGTTTAATTTTATCATATGATGACTTGTTGCCATTCTAGAGTGTTATAACCACTTTGGTAATACCTAGAATTATTCTTGAGTCCTTCATTTTTAGTGGCTTTGATTGGTGAAAATATTAATATGATTAATATTGAGAAAATTGGATTTAAAACATGAAAAATGAATATTTTGCACTCAGATCAGATTTGGAAATTCTGGAAATTTGGTGATAAAAAATATGTTATTTAAATATATTGGATGTGTATTAGGCATTGGAATAATTGTCAAAAAGTGATTAGGAGTGAAAATATGCGAAAATGATGAAAAATGGCGTTACCGGGTGAGTTTCCGGCTTACCGGATAACGACTGTCCAAACAATGAATTGGTCACTGTTCGGGCAGCCCATGCTCTTGAGACTGGGTATTATACAAGCATAAGTAAGGGACCATTCCGAACCCAAATAGGTTAAAGGTCAGACCTTGCAAAGGGTGTAATGCGGCCTTAAATGATTCCCAATGTCTTATGCTGGGTGGCGACTCTTTTATTCTCCAGTTCGTTCCCCATGGAATAATTCATATTCTCTATGAGCTACAAGCTCAACAGTGTCGTGATCTCCGACATCATAGGCATAGCGGTAAACCTCGCTTTACTCTTACATTCGCTGAATATTCACAATGTCTGGCCGGACTATTTTCTTGGCCAGATATCTGATGAGAAACAATGGTGCTAGGGTAAGAAAATGAGGAGAGAAAAAACCTCAAAAGTTCATAAATGAAAAGGAAGGGAAAAATACTCTTTATGATATAAGTAAGGAGGGGAGAAGGCTAATATATAGAGAAATATCGAGGGTTGTTCCGTGTGGAAATATGATTTTTACTCTCAGAATGAACCCTACTGCCATAGGAAACCATCAGACATTCAACCGAATGTTTTCTCCATCTGATAAAATGTCCAACCAGACATAAAATGAGATAATTTCGGATATAAAAGATATACATTCGGACATGAATAAAGCCTGGCTGGACATTTATTCCACACAAAAGTATAATAAGTTCCAGACTCGAAAAGAATATTTTTGTAAGGATAAAAATGCATTGTAAATTGAAAGACAACTAAAAATAAATTATGTTTCCATTAATTGAAGTTGAAAGTATTTACAAATAGTTTCATTACAAATATCGTTCTGTTACAAAAAATAAAATCTCTACTGATCAGAGGACCCATCTTTCTTAGCCTTCTCCTCATCAGCCTTGTCCGCCTCTCAGCCGCGAACGTCGAAGGACCGAGCCTGGACATCATTTGAGCGTTCTGGGAATGCAGCCCCTTCATACAGACCTCCTAGCGACTGTCCTGGGTCCGTAAAGTGGTGAAGCACCTGCTCAATGAGTCAAATTGGCGCTAATAGTCCTGATGATCCCTAACTTGCGCCTCTATTTCTACGACATAATATTTTTATTAGAAATAAAAAAAATTTAGAAAATCATGCATACACGCATATATGCATACATGCTAACTCTTATCTATAAGTACCTGGTGGGAGAAGCTTTGAGAGGTCAACGCCACCTTCGTTGCCTGCATCATGTGGTAACAAGCATTTGAAGTCAAGAACTTGTAACATGGCTTGATCAGTATGGAGAACCTAGTAGAAATGATAAAAAAAACATTTGAAGAAAATTACATGTGTGACATCCGTTGGGGTAACCATCAGCGGCTGCCTCCTCTCTAAGGACAGCAAACAAACATCTTCCACATATGTATCATTGTGGATATATAGGTCAGGTCCGGCCAAAGACCACCTCGCTGGGAATGATGCCCAAGGAAGTCGACGCTGAAGAAGAAGATGGATCTAACTTGGAAGAAGAAGCTCGGGCCCGAGCCCGCCAGATGGATGATGGGGAATCCATCGACGCACCACTCTCCCCCTCCTCCTCAACCTCAGAGGACTAACATATGTAACGTACCTCGTGGTCTCTTATGTGAGCCTGCATCAAGAATCATGTTAGTAAAAAATATAGACTTGAAAGGGAATTCAGAGAGACAACCAGCAAATACATACTTAAGTATAGACCCGGCCACGGTTCTGGTTCAGAATCAAAATCAAAATTGAACATAACTGAACCAGTTGGAATTGGCCGATTCATGTTCTAGCTGGTTCCTAAACCAGAATCGGAATAGAAATTGGATTTTTTGGTACCGAAACCGTTAGAACCGTCTTGTTCCTATCGGGTCCACGATTCCAACCTATTTCATGGTTCCAACTAGTTCCACAGTTCCGGTTGGAACCGTTTGTCCCAATGGCTACTATCTGTTGGTCCATCCAATAGCAAGGAGCGACGCCTCATTGCTGCCTTTTTTAATTTTTAATTTTTTATAAAATAAAAGTACTAAATTACCCTTGATAACATTAATAAAACAGATAGTTTTATTGGCAATTTAGGTATCACAAAATAATCTTAAAATGTATAAATACGGGTCATATACTTTATTTTTCAACACACCAATTCTCAATTCTCTCCATTTCTTCAATTATCTCATTCTCAATTCTCTCATATTCGATTTCTCACATTGATTTAATTTCGAAATTCTTCAGTATTAACAAAAACTGGCAAGCTCATCTGAGAACATCATGTCCAATATGCCAACCCAAGAGAGCAGCTAAAGATCGGTATACGGAGAAGAGAAGTTAAGTCTCGATCTTCTGATATCTTCAAAATTCATTTTCATTTAGTCAAGACTTAAAATAAATGTCTAAAAGTAATATGCAACTATTTTGGTATATCTTACAAATTTATTGGCGGCTATGGCAATATGAACAAACACTTGGACATACATCATGCCGTTGAAATTAGACTTGATACAATACAAACTCAAATGAGCAGGTACGCTTCATCTAGTAGAGGTACTGATTCTTTAGATTTATTTAAATATTCTGATGTAAGAAGAATTTGCTAAATTTACTTGTATAAGACATATTTCTTTAAGTTTTTGTAAAAAAATTATTTTTACTAATTATGTTTGAAATGCTTTAAATCATATTACTTGTAAAATGCCTAGAAATATAAAAAAAAATGATATATTTTTAAATTATACAAAGATGGTAAATTTTTTAAATAAAATATTTAATATATTAAATGTCGTCTTTCTATTTGTTCTGATATTTGGAGTGACCATTGGCAAACACACTCATACGTGGGTGTGACTTGTCATTGGATTGATGCATCATGGAATATACAAAAAATGACTTATTGTATTTAGACTTTTTTTATGAGCATCATACTGCACAAAATATTTATAGAATGATTAAAGTAATTTTTGATGAATATAATTTATTAAGTAAAATTTTATCAATTGGTCTTGATAATGCATCTGCAAATACTGCATCAATTAGAGATTTAAAAGAAATATGCCAACCAAATTTGGCGGGTCGATTTTTTCATATTCGTTGCACATGTCATGTCGGTAATTTATATGTTCAAGATGGTTTGACTTTTTTAGACCATCACATTCATCCTATTAAATTCCACTTAATTATATTTGGTCATATTCTAATGTCAAGAGAGAATGAGTCAAATTTTGTAAATCAAATGGTGTTAAATCGGTAAAATTTTCACAAGATGTTCCAACTCGTTAGAATTCAACTTATTTTCTTTTAACTCAAGTTTTTCAATGCAATGAAGTATTATGTAGTTTTTTCCCCTAACATGTTCAACATATAACACTTTTGCCCAATCAATGAAATATTTGTGGAAAAATTAGAAATTTTAAAAGTTTTAATGATGCAATAAATATTTTTAGTGGAATTTATTATCCTACAATAAATTTATTTTTTGTTGAATGTTTGAATATTGTTGGTACTCTGTATGAGCATGCTGAAAGTTCAAATATTAATGATATTAATTTAATTGAAGTTATTACTATTATCAAGAGAACATTGTTGACTTATTTTTAAGACATTCTATTGCTTTTTCTTATTGCCATAGTTTTTTATCCTATATTTAAATTAGAAGGTTTGAGTAGTGGCTTACAAACTTATTTTGAATTTTTAGGAATGGATGATGAAATTAATGTTAGAAAAATAATAAATGGAATAAAAATTAATTTAATAGTATTTAATTATTATGTCAGTAGATATAACTTTCAATCATCATGACAATCTAGTAGTGAACCTGTATACATTCAAGACTTAGCATAGATGATCGTTGGTGACTATAATGAAATAAAAAAATAGAGGGAAATCACGACTAATAACTCAAATTTAGATAATTATTTATCAACCAATTTCGAGTTTCCTCATAAATATTTAGTAAGTAAAAATTTTCAACAGGTGGAACTGACATCAAAATGTCTATAATGTTTTATCAATTATTGCTAAAGAGGTGTTGGCAGCACTTGTTTCTACCGTTACGGTTAAACAAGCCTTCAGCTTATGAGGTAATATTTTAGAAACGATACAGTCTCCATTACATCCAAGCACTTTAGAAGCAGCAACATGTGTGGATGATTGGACCTGAGCTGATCTGAGGCAACAAGAAGATGCCTTCAACGACTTTGAAGACTTATTTGACAATGTACCTGCAAGTGCAAACAGAATGAGAGATGAATGATCAACAGTAGGCACATATAATATTGATGAGTAAATAATTATAATGAGAAACTATCTAAAAATATAATTAAATTATGTGAGCTTGATTCGTCTCATCCCAAGAAGATACATAGTCAACATTAGTCCAATCACTTTAGAATCAACAACATGTGTGGATGATTAGACCCGATCTGATATTAGGTAACAAGAAGATGCCCCCGATGAGTTTGAAGACTTGTTCAACAATGCATTTATAAGTGCAAGCGGAACGAGAGTTGAAGGATCAACAATAGAGAACGAGAGTTGAAGGATCAACAATAGACACAGATAATGATAATGAATAAATAATTATAATGAGGAACTATATAAAATATAATGGAACTACGTGAGCTTTGATTCCTCTCACCCCAAGAGAATACGTATGCAACTTAAGTTCTAAAAAATTTAAGTTCAAACTCTTTTATTTATTTTTTTAATTTATGTTTTTAATTTAATGTAATATAAATTCAAATTAATAATTTCAAATAAATAAATTTCAGATCTCATTTTATTTTGTAAAAAAATCAATTAAAATTTTAAATTAATTAAAAAACCTAGAACCGAACCGGAACCGTCCGGTTCCAGTTCCTTGTTCCAAATTCTTGTGGAATCGGAAATCGGACGGTTCGATTCTAGTTCGGAACCGAACCTAATAGGTGGCCGAGTCTATCTGGGTGGCTGACGAGGCTCGAACAAAGGCAATGACCCAATGACAATAAAACGGGCCCATTACCGATACATACCGTCCACCAGAAATTACTCGACATGGAAGCCATTCAAAGCAGCCATCAAGTCCTCTCCATCGCCCTAAAGCCCGAAGAACATAGAGGGAAGCGGATAAGCAAGAACTCTAAGGGCCCGGCGGCCTAGGTGCCAGAGAAGCACACACTCACCTAGGTACCATAGTCGCTGGTCAATACCTAGGAGAAGTAGGTGCAACCCCTTATTCTGGGAGAAAGAATGAGTGGATTCTGGTAGGTCGTCAATAGTATTCCCCCACCAGGCCATATCAATCTTAAAGAATAAGAAGAAGTGTTAGCCGGAGACAGAATGAGAAGAATCAAAAAAGAAAAGTGGAAATGACTCACCAAATTCCAAGTGAGCTCATTCATACGAGCTCTGTGCACACTCAAGTCATGCGACTTAGGAGACCCCACGGTAGTATCAACCCAGCGAGATAAGCTGGGGAACACAACCTCCTCATTGGAGATGGGAAAAGGTCATACAAGCACACAGAACTCATACGCCCAGACTTGTAACAACAGAACGTAGTAGGGTAAGCTGCCAGCCACAGAGAAACAAAATGTAAATATAGTAAGGGCACATACCTCCATCAGAAAGTTGTAGCCCTGGACTTACAAGCTACCGAAATAGCATCGGTCCATCCCTCGGTACAGTACCACCAAAGTATGAGAATCACAATCCCACTCTCGTACGATGTCCAAGTCGTGGAGTCGTAGCAGAAGGCCTAGGTCGACAGAGCTGGCTACGTCGGCAAATAGTGTGCAGCCAACATGTACAGAAGGAATGACCGTACAAGCTAATCAACCTCCTACTAACTAATGGGAGTACTCATTTCCCAATGGTATTGCAGCTCTTCATATGTAATGACGCCAAAATAGACCTTGAGGATGACCCCTAGTAGGCTGAGGATGTAGCCAGCCTGAAAGGTAGGATAGTAGATGTTGCCATCAAACTCTAATAGATGACATTCATAGGAGATTTTGATGAGGTAGAATAAATGCCGCGGGATCACGATAATCTCCTCGATCAGTAGATGGAATGTATGAGTCCTACTCATCCATCGCTCTACCAAGGCTTGAAGCCCCCGCTTGTCAAGTTTCTTGGACTGAGCTGGGATACAATGAATGAGGGGACGAACCTACTGGTAGTAATCCGAGCTCGCGTGGATAAGGGAAGCTCATCGTACAATCTTTGGACACTAAAAGACCGTCATTTTTAAGTGCAAAGAATCAGCCTGCAAATGGTGAAACCAGATTAGTTAAGTAGTAAAAAAATGATCTGAGAGGGCCTGATGAGTGGCTACATAACACAGAAGCACGACTGGATATTTTATGTTGACAAGAATATTCGGCCGGACATAAAAAACACGGGGTCGGATATTCGAAAAACTTTCGACCGAACATAAATTAAGGGTTATTGACATAAGTCAGGCCAGACATGACTTGAAAAAATATCTGATCGGACATATTTAAAATATCAGGCTGGACATTTCCTATAGAATGATGGGATACAATTATGATGTTTGGGCACTAGACTTGTGTGTTGTACACTCGAAGGGGATCAAATGAGAATTTAAAGGGATCTGGATCTTTATTAGCAGAACATCAGGTAACTCCAGGAATGGAGTAGAGCCCCAGGAATGAGGACAGATATCAGATAACTCCGGGAATGGAGTAAAGCCTCAGAAATGAGGACAAAATAATAGACAGCTATGGGAATGAGGTACATACATTGGGGATGGGGTCGAAGCATCAAAGAAAACTCCAGGAATATAGTAGAGTCTCGGGGAAGATGGCATATATCAAACAACTCTGAGAATGGAGTAAAGCCTCAGGAATGAGGATAAAATAGTAGACGACTCTGGGAATATGGTGCAGACTTCTGAAATTGGGTCAGAGCATCATGAAAACTCTGGGAATTAAGTAGAGCCTCATGAATGAGGATAGACATCAGGAAACTTCGAGAATGGAGTAGAGCCTCGGGAAAGAGGATAAAACTGTTGGAAATGGTGCTTCGAGCGCTAATCTGAATAGTGTATTGTACGTAATTTTATTATTACATAATAATATAACTGTATTTTCATTTCGATTACTTAATTAATGATAACTATTATTGTGTTATTTTCTCTTGAAACATGCTCGATGAATAGTCATGTAGTGATACTGGATACTGGGTGTTGTTCATCGTTGGGATAATATCGCTATTATAAACTATTCTTAAAAGATATATTCCTAGTCATCGATTTGGGAACACGGTCGAATTCCTATAACCTAGAAGACCAACACTTGTCGTATATTAGAATTGGAGTTCCAATAGTCAGACCTAATAGACCATGAGCGACAGAAGATCGTATAGACATATGGGTATTCATTAGAGCGAATACTAAATGACTCACTGGACGATTCCTAATAGTAGGTAGTGCATGTCACCGTCAATAGGAATCTTCTGGATTCGATTAGCATATATGATCATATGACTATATGATAGCATTGATTTTGTGCGTGATCCTCCACACTTAGATGACATGCATGTCAGAGACCTTACACGGTATGACCGGTGGATGTTTTTTGGGTGTAGACTGATGCATTCGTTAATCAAGTGTGGATTAAGATAAAATCTGTCGGCCTGAATGTGTACCATTAAGAGGTTAAGGTATCCGTCATTTTAAGTCACAATTCTTAAGAATTTTGCCAAAGCCAATCATCTAGGATTGATCGCGTTTACATCAGAAATGGTGTTTAGATTAATTATAAAGAATCATGGACATGTCGACATATGAGATGTGCTCTTTGGAAACTTGACAGTGTTGGACAATTATAACTCATAGCATCACTATTTGTATAGAACATGGTGTTGTTGTACAAATTAACTATGTGACAAAGGAAATTGTTCTTTTATCATTTGTAATTGGATTACCGGGATATATAAATGATAAAAGTCCATATGATTAGTTCCAGATTAATAAGATATGAGACAATATTAATCCACTAAGGTTTAATCATTAAAATATCCCTAGTCCTAGTATTATCGAGATTAGACATCGATAATGCAGAATAGACTAGTATTGCATTTGTGCGTGTTATGGGAGCATGACGGCATAGTTCTCATATATTTGGGTATTGGATACTCATGCAAGTGTAATAGGAGGTTGTGTTTACCAATGGTACGGAAACAGCTTCGCTCTGGATAGACTCCTCAAGATTCCAATGGTACGTACGTGTTCGGATAGTCCGACGACTGGATTTACTGCCAACATATCCAGGGATCTCATGGGTCGCTTCCCGAAGATTCACCGATGATATATGATTCGAACATAATTAATCTGGGATTAATTACGGAGAGATTTTATCTGGGATAAAATACTATTTGAAGAGAGAGAACGATTAATTTGGAATTAATCGATAAAATAATATATTCGATATATTAAACGAAATTAGATTTTGACGCGAAATTAAAATTGGATTTTAATTCGGGCGAACGAATTAATTTAGAATTAATTCACGAGCGACGTAAATAGTAATTTTGCTAGGCATAATTATTTAATTAAATTTGATTTAATTACGTCGCAACGGAAAATTCGTTAATTCGGAATTAGCGAACCTGAGCCCGGAATGTGTTTGTGCTGCCACTCGGATTTTGAATTCAAGTGGGGCCCACAAGTCACATCACTAGTCATTCATTCACCTTTATGGTGATGGAAGTTGGTGTAGGAAATGATGGAAACTTGTTTTACACTCAAAGTTAAATTGATTGACTTTTTACCAAATATTATATATTTAGTATATCTTTTATTTTTGATTTTAGAAATCAAATACACAAGTCATTCACATTTATTTTCTCTCTCTCACCATTCACGCCCAACTCTCCAATTTCTCTCCAAAACTTGGCTTGGCCGAAACGAATGAGGAAGAAGAAGAAAATTTTGTTGCAAAATTTTCTAGTTGCTAGCACATTCAAGGAATCATCTAAGGTGTTAGGGAAACCAACCTTTGAGCTTGGAATCTCAAATCAAAGCTTGGAGCTTGGATTCAACACTTCTAAGGAGCTTGGCCGAAACTTCAAGGAGTAAATTTTTGTGTTCAACGCATCCAAAATCCGATCAAAGTGAGTATTTTCCGCATTCTTATTTTGTTGTATTCACATGATTTCTTGCTTGGTTTGATCTTGGTTTGACCTAGAAAACCTAACAATGGTATCAGAGCCATAATTGAGCATGAAATTGACTTAGGGTTTATATACTTGAATTTGGGTAATTTTACTTGGAGCATGATTTTGTCAAATTGAGTGTTTGGTTATGTTTGGATTATGATAACTTAGAGTTATGCATGAATAATTTGGATAAAATTTGATTAGAAAATTTTTCCCTATTTCTTTATGAAGGCCGAATGTAACTAGAACCCTAGCTCTTGGTGATTTTTGAATTTTAGACAATTGGATGTGTTCAAAATGCATGGGATATATTAGTTTGTGATTTAATTGGATTGAAATCAAAATTGATAGAAAAAGTCCCTAATTGTCGAGAGCCTTATAAGCATGTTGGATTGATTTTGCTTCAATTATGTTGGACATGAATTGATAATATAAAGCATGATTAATTAGTGTAATTGGTGTTTTGGAAATATTGATTTAACTAATTAATTATGGCTAATACACTTTAGTTAATTAAATTATGATATTAGGAATATTGGAATTTAATTAATTAGGCTTAATTTGGAATTGGGCTATTAATGTTGTATTTGGGCTTAATGGGCTTGGTTGGGCCAAGTTTGGTTTAGGTTAATTGGTTGGATCCAATTGGGCCTAAAACAATTTCCATAAAGTCCAAATATGATAATTGGGCCTTTTAGAATTTAATTGGGCCTAATGGGCCTAAATTGATTTTTGGCAAAGGGTGATTCCTTATTAGGCTTTGGTTGCCAAAGTCCATGCCTTATGAATTAATTGAAAGCCCATTGGACTTTAATTAAATTGACATTGGATGTTAATTGGGCTTTGAGACCCATTAAGATTAGATTTAGAATCTAAGTCGTAAAGGCACATTAAAAGTGTAATTATTTAATTTGGAATTAAATATAGAATTAATATTGAATACAAATTAAATTGGATTTAATATTGTAGTTTGATATAAGTCAATAATTCGTACTTTGAGTACTTATTCTTAAATGAGTTGGACTCGCGCAAATCAAATCGTTGTTTGAACATTGGATGGTCATTAATCAAAGATTAATTAATTGGATTAGATTGATTGATAACATGCTTTGTGTGAATACATGGATGTGATGTATGAATAATGTATATCAGATGGATATTAGATGGGTGAGGGTAATTTTGGAAATTGTTGTAATAAATTTAGAATTTATTAAATTGGACTTGCGTGTCCAGCCTTTATCTCTCGATTCTTTGTAATTCTCTTCTCACCTATTCCCCTCAATGTAAATAAGGTTTCTTTAGAAGTGTTATGTAATTGGGTAAAAGTAAGATTTGTAAGATTTGTGCTAGCACGGGAGTGAGGAAATTGAGCGATTTGTTCTAGGAACAATTTGTGAGATATCCATCTGCATATCGTTATTAATTTATTTACCGCGCCTTATTATGCTTTTAGAATGCATGCTTAAGGGTGTACGATGAGACCTAATCAAAGATAATTAATTGGTTGCCAATTACGCGAAAAACCCTCAACAAATATTAAACGTTTTCCTTCCATTGAATGATTCATTCTCAAGATCCAAGATTGGCACTGGTTTGTTGGCCAAAGTCAAGACCTTTGTCCATCGCGGATGTGTTTGAATCATGAAAGCTTTGTTCCATATCGCATGTCTTGTCCAAGTTGTGATTTGTTGGCCAAAGTCAAGATCACTTCTTGTCCATCGACATCGATTATGAAGCTTTCCAAAGTCAATGGGTCCCGCTTAACTGGAATCATTAAGCTTGTTGTGCCAAAGCCAAGGCTTAGTTGATTCAGAGGAAAAAGGTTAGGGAATATATTGGATATATTGGCATATATTAGATATTTGTTTCGGACTTGGATGTCCACCTACTGGATCTATGAATTGGATGAAATCCAATTGATCTTAGAGATCTACCTAATTAAATATCATACAGCTTGTTGGCCAAAGTCAAGGTTGTGTGTTATTTAACGGGATCCTAGCCCACTAGGAAACTAGGTTTCCCGAGTACTCAACAGAGTGTTAGAGGCTTGCCGAAAAATAGTGGGAGGCAAGTATTAAATTTGCAATTTCGTTTAGATACTTGCCAATACGCGCTCATTTCATTTTTCGTCATTACATAAATATATTAGTTGGACTAATATTTAATTGTTGTTTTAATTAAACAGTTGGACTGTATTCAAACTACTTCAATTTATAGTTGATTATATAATTGGATTATAGTAATCAATATATTTGAATTTAACCAATCAAATTATAGTTGATTATATATAGTTAGACTATAGTAATCATTATATTTAATAGCACCCGATATCGTTGATTGGATAGTTGGACTATTGGAATCAAGATAACTGAAAGTTTAGCGTTTAGAACATAATCCTGGGTGAAAATGTCTTTAAACGGCTCCAATTTTCAGATTGGGAATAAAACCTCAGGATAGTCCTGAGAACTGAGAAGTTATTCTATTTGATAGAGAAACATCTCGGGCCTGAGCCTGAAGTTGAGCGAATAGTGGAGCATGAGTTTTGGAAGACTCATGGTAATGATAACTTTTGTGCTCAATCCGTTATGCTTACCGCAATGACTCTTTAATTCTGTCGTCAAAATTAAGGATTAGATCATTGTACTATGATGATGAAATTAAAGATCTTCATAGATCTATTCTTAGATCTTAGAAGTACAAATTGCAAAAGAAGCTCTTTTGCTCATGTATGTCAGAGAGTACATCTGTCGAGCACTAGGTGTCACAGATGATTGCTGAAATCGATCAACTAGGTTAGCTGGGCATTACCTACGTGGCCAAGACTACCAAAGATTTGATCTTATAGTCTCTACCCGAAAGCTGGGGCAGGTTCATAATGAACCAAGAGAAAACTCTTGGAGAGTTGAAGGTTATGCTCAAGGAGGCAGAGCCAGAGCTTCTAAAAGGGGCAAAGGCAAAATCATCACAGTCTTCTTGGAAGACAAATGACATATCCCAAGATGTCTGCCTAAAATGTGGCAAACGGGGTCAATGAAGCATGACTTTCGTATGGACAAGGCAGACGTGAAGGAAGAGAAGACGGGCAAGGCTCCGACTTCAAGCATGTTTGTCATAAACATGTTCACTACTAGTTTCAAAATTGGATTTTGATACTAGATGTGGTACATAAACATGTACTGATGTGCAGAATCTGCTGATAAGCAAGAGACTGGCTTCAGTTGAGATCTACCTGCAAGTCGAAAACGGGACGAAATTCGCTGTTTTAATCGTAGAAACCTAAGTTTAGAAACTGCCCTTTGGGTATGTACCTAAATTAGGAAACTGTTAAAATGTACCTAGTTTGACTAGAAACATTATCTCTATATCTAAGTTTAACCCGTTGCAGGTATACCTTTATATTTTAGAACACTAAGTGTTTTATTTTATAAAGATGATATTGAGATAAACACATTAGATGTGAACAACAGTATTTATATTTTGAATATAAATAAATCTCAAACGTATGACATGTCAAACAAATAGCTCAAACTGAATTAATCAGATGAGACTTATTTGTGGCATTGTTGTCTGGGACACATTAACAAGACTCGTATATCCACACTTTCGAAGAGTGGATACTAGGACGAATTTGATTCTAATTCAAATAATGTCTACGAATCTAGTTTATTAGGCAAAGTGCCTAAAATACCTTTTACTTGGTAAAAATGTAAGTGCCACCGATCTGTTAGCCCTCGTTCATGGTGACATAAGTGGGCCCATGTCTAGCTAGGCTAGAGGTGGATATGAACACTTCGTAACCTTTACGGATGTAGCATCGCGTTATGGTTATGTGTTTCTTGTGAAATATAAAACAGAAACTTTTGATAAATTCAAAAAGTTTCGACAAGAAGTATAAAAACATATCAGCAAAAGTATTAAAACATCACGATTGGACCGTGATGAAAATACTTAAGCAATAATTTTTTCGACTATTTGAAAGAGTATGGTATTCTTTCATAGTGGACTCCTCCCGGAACACCTCGATTTGACGGTATGTCCGAACAGATAAACCGAACTTTGTTGGACATAGTAAGGTTAATTATAAGTCGCTCTGAGCTACCATTTTCCTTCTAGGGATACGCATAAAACAGTGCAAAACTTATTTTGAATAAGGTTCCATGAAAATCTGTTAGACAGATTTCATATTAGATATGAACAGGAAAGAAACTGGGTTTTCTCATTCCTGAAGATTTGGGAATGCTAGGCATATGTTTGATGATACCAAACTAGAAGCCAAATTGGATAAATGCCTAATTTGTAATTGGTTATCCTAGGGAAACCAAAGTATAGTACTTATACAACTCACAAGAGAACAATTTAATTGTTGCTCTCCATGCAGTTTTCCTAAGAGGAATACCTATATGCAGTGGTAAGTGGGAGGAAAGTAAAACTCGATGAAAATCGGAGTAATACTGTTCCAGGCACCGATTCCTTAATGGAACACAAACAGTTCATCAGGGATGAAACTGTACCACAATCTTCGAATACACAAGAACCGCGTGAGTCAGAGAGAGTCAGAAAATAACCTGGGAGGTATGGGTTTCTGATCACACATCATAAAGATATCAACCTTATTGAGGAAGACAAACTGACTACGTATGAGGAAGTGATACAAGATATTGACTCCCTATTATGGAAAAGTGTCATGAATCCGAAATGGATTCCATGTATACCAACCAAGTTTAGACACTGCTTGATGTACTGGAAGGCATTGTGCCTATTGGTACTATATAAGTCTTCAAGGAAGACATACATGGATGGCAACATACACACGTACAAAGCTAGGCTTGTAGCGAAAAGGTATCGTCATCAACATAGTGTCGATTACGACGAAAACTTTTATCTGTTGCCATGATTAAATCCATTTGGATATTGCTTGCTAATGCTGCATGTTTCATTTATGAAATATGGCAGCGGAACGTCAAAACTGCTTTCCTTAAACGAAAACCTTTCGGAGGATGTTTACAATATCCTGACGGTTTTGTCGTACCAAAAACAAGCAAACAAGGTTTGCAAGTTAATTCGATCTATTTATGGATTGAAGCAAGCATTACGTTCTTGGAACTAGCGTTTTGATGTAATCATAATGGTATATGATTTAATTCAAAACGAAAATGATTCTTGTGTATATAAGGAGGTTAGTGGGAGCGCACTGACAATGATTGTCCTATATAATGATGACATATCATTTCTTGGAAATGACATTCCCATAATACAATCGGTGAAAGCTTGGCTTTCAAGAAAATTCTCCATATAATACTTGGGAGAGACAACCTTTATTTTAGGAATAAGGATCTACTGGGATAGATCTAAAAGTTGTTGGCACTCTCCGAGAACTCGTACATTGAAAGATATGTACGCGACCCGGTGTCTCATATGCTTTGAGCATATGGAGTCACAATCAGACCAATCCAAGTGATGATCACTGGATTGATGTTAAGAACATCCTTAAGTATCTTAGAGGAACTAAGGATGCTTTCTTAAGCTATGGAGAATGAGAACTTGAAGTGACAGGGTTCACTGCTACAAGTTTCCAAACCGACAATAACGACTGTAAGTCGTAATAAGGATACTATATAGTTTGAATAACGAAACAGTGAGCTGGAAATCTTCCAAGCAAGATACTGTTGCCGAATAAACAATAAAAGCAGAATATTGCTGCAGTTGAGGCAGCAAAAGAAGCAATTTTGGATTTGTAAAATTCCTAATTAGATTAGGAGTAGTTCTGTTAGTAGCTGAGCTAGGCTACAACACAGGCTAAAGAATTAATGGTCTCATCAACGATCCAAATATGTACTTCAATTATTTCATCTGATTCATCGAATCATACATCGTGGCGATGTGATGATCGAATAAATCGCATCAGATGATAACCATGTAAATCCGCTGACGAAAGCAGTTTCTCAGCAGAAGTTTGAGTGACTCGTACATAGTTCAAGTGTAGGACACTTGAGTGATTGGCTATAGGCCAAGTGGGAGATTGTTGGACAATTATGACCCAGAGCATCACTATTTGTATAGAACATGGTGTTGTTGTACAAATTAACTATGTGACAAAGGAAATTGCTCTTTTATCATTTGTAATTGGATTACCGGGATATATAAATGATAAAAGTCCATATGATTAGTTCCGGATAAATAAGATATGAGACAGTATTAATCCACTAAGGTTTAATCTTTAAAATATCCCTAGTCGTATTATTATCGAGATTAGACATCGATAATGCGGAATAGACTAGTATTGCACTTGTGCTTGTTATGGGAGCATGACAGCATAGTTCTCATATATTTGGGTATTGGATACTCATGCAAGTGTAATATGAGGTTGTGTTTACCGATGGTACGGAAACAGCTTCGCTCTGGATAGACCCCTCGGAATTCCATTTGTAATATGACTATGTGTCTATGGGAGTCTGAATCAGGGTAGGTGTATTTGGTCTTAACCTGAGACTTGCATCGCTAATACTTGCGACAATCAATATACTTTGGTTTTGGTCGTCCAAGGCTTTAACAGGTTCTGTGTACGCATCTTCTGGGTATATTAACAATCATAGTGTATTGGGTGTGATGTCAAGATGGAAGTATCACTTCAGTCATATGGAGATGATGATCACGTAGGATACGGAACTAGCACTCTTAAGTACTGCAGTCATCGGGATAATATGACTAGGTCATGTTTATCCGTTTATAGAGACTAGTTACCAGAGATCCGATAGATACTTCGTACGGGGCAGACACAATTCCAGCCTCAGGCCAAGCATGTGACATCCGATACTGGATCGTAATACGCAATACTACGTATACTACGTCTGACATAGATTACATATTCCTTAAAAGAATATTTCTGGAGAATTGGGTAGGCACGGTGCTTTGCTAGAAGCCAACCATGTCTCATAAATCGGTAAAAATGTAGTACGAGGTACGTACGTGTTCGGATAGTCCGACGACTGGATTTACTGCCAACATATCCAGGGATCTCATGGGTCGCTTCCCGAAGATTCACCGATGACGTATGATTTGAACATAATTAATCTGGGATTAATTATGGAGAGATTTTATCTGGGATAAAATACTATTTGAAGAGAGAGAACGATTAATTTGGAATTAATCGATAAAATAATATATTCGATATATTAAACGAAATTAGATTTCGACGCGGAATTAAAATTGGATTTTAATTCGGGCGAACGAATTAATTTAGAATTAATTCACGAGCGACGTAAATAGTAATTTTGCTAGGCATAATTATTTAATTAAATTTGATTTAATTACGTCGCAACGGAAAATTCGTTAATTCAGAATTAGCGAACCCGAGCCCGGAATGTGTTTGCGGGCCCACTCGGATTTTGAATTCAAGTGGGGCCCACAAGTCACATCACTAGTCATTCATTCACCTTTATGGTGATGGAAGTTGGTATAGGAAATGATGGAAACTTGTTTTACACTCAAAGTTGAATTGATTGATTTTTTACCAAATATTAGATATTTGGTATATCTTTTATTTTTGATTTTAGAAATCAAATACACAAGTCATTCACACTTATTTTCTCTCTCTCACCATTCACGCCCAACTCTCCAATTTCTCTCCAAAATTTGGCTTGGCCGAAACGAAGGAGGAAGAAGAAGAAAATTTTGTTGCAAAATTTTCTAATTGCTAGCACATTCAAGAAATCATCTAAGGTGTTAGGGAAACCAACCTTTGAGCTTGGAATCTAAAATCAAAGCTTGGAGCTTGGATTCAACACTTCTAAGGAGTTTGGCCGAAACTTCAAGGAGCAAATTTTTGTGTTCAACGCATCCAAAATCCGATCAAAGTGAGTATTTTCCGCATTCTTACTTTGATCTTGGTTTGACCTAGAAAACCCAACAGACAGGTTAATCTATATTTCATACACACAACTCGGATAGCCTACGACTAATGGATTGTTTAAACATATGTGATTATCTCGCTTGCATAGTTTGGAATGGTCGTTCGTGTTCTTCATAATTCGGAGTGACTGATTTGGATACATATGAGTAGGGGTCATATGACAAACATATCCGAACTTAGAGAGTCCCAGCAATATGAAGTGAACTCGTTGAGCACTCGAGTAGCCAAATATATTTAATAATAAATAATATTTGATATTATAATTATCAATTAAATAATTAAATATTATTGGATAACATTAAATATTTATTGGACCAATTGGGATTAATTGGATTAATCATTTTTATTATATGGTTAAATAAATAATTACATGATATTTATTTTATTATTTAATTAATATATTTTTGGTTGATAGAAATTATTAGTTATAATATATTATAATTTGGTGTGCTAGAAAACTTGATATTTAGTCAAGTTGTAAGCTTGTTCCTAATTAAATTAACATCTATTATATTCATGTGGACTAATGAGACTGTGCCAACACTAAAGGTGTTATTATGTTTGGCATATATAAACTAAAGTTTAGGCATAATCTTCATAAGTTAACCTAAGGTAAAAATTGATGGAGAGATTGCTAGGAAAATTCTCTATAAATTTTGGTGGAGAAATTTTGAGCTTCCCAGCAACTCAATCAAAGAGACTTGAAGATTTGATCTTTGATCAAGCTTGCTAGGTAATATCTTGATCATCTCTTTCATGTTATGCCTTCTTTGATGATTTAGATGTCATGCTTGAACATATGGTGATGTGTTATATGTTGGATGCATAATAGCATAGCTTTTGCTTGTGTTGATGTTAAAAGGATTGTGTATAGGTGCTTGAGAAACATAGAGATACAAGTTTCTTATAATTAGGTTAAGGAGTGTTCTTGTTGGACATGGAACGGTAATTAGGGTTTGTAATTGTAATTGATGGTTTGAAACCAAAGCTACTATTCTAGAATCATTTGACCACTTTTAAGTGACCTAGAATTTTTCTTGAGTTCCTTCTTTGTGGGATTCATGTTTGGTTTATGATTTGGGTTCAAAATAATACATATATTTGTTTTGAGTGCATTTGTGTATTGTATAATGTTTGAAATTTTGAAAAGGCATATATTTTTCTTTAATTGTTATAGATGTGTAGAATATGTGTTTGGTGTTCGTTATGATGTCAAATATGTATTTTGAGTGTTTGGAGAAAGTTGGAAGTATTGTGTGTTTGGAACAAAGTGAAAATGCTATCTGGAATCCTTTTCTGAAATGGCATGTCGCAACATGCAAGCCTGTACAGTGCAACGTGTATGGAAAATGACTCTATGGAATCACTTCATGTAGGAGCACGTCGTGATGTGATAGATTGCATGGCGCATCGCGAAGAGAGTCGCGACGCGCAAGCTTGCGTGGTGCGTAGCTGAGTGTAGGACACAAAAATCGACGATGCTGTTCCAGGCTCGAGGCCTGGTTAGGAGTACGGAGTAGCCCGCGGGGGAACTAAACCGGAGAAATAAATGGAGTCGCCACCCAGTGTTAACTGGAAAAATGATTTAAGGCCGCACTCACCCCTCGCAAGGGAAGACCTCAAACCGTTGGGTTCGGAATTATCCCTTACTTATTCCACTTGTAATGAATAGATTTGTGCAATAATCTAACCAAGTCTACGCAACAATAACCTACATCTAAGTTCACATACAACCTATATCTAAGTTTGCATATAACCTATATCTAAGTTCACATACAACCTATATCTAAGTTTGCATATAACCTATATCTAAGTTTGCATGCATAAAGGTAAGTCGAAATAACGGCAAGCACGATACCTCATGAACATATTGAATTATTAAAGCGAAAAATAAATAACAACCTAAACATAAACATAAATTAAATTCCTAATGCGAAAGAAATAACTAATCATGCTTGGAAATAACCAACTAAATCATGCATAAAAATAAATAACATACTAAACGACTAAATCATGCTTAGAAAAATAAATAACATACTAAACGACTAAATCATGCTTAGAAAAATAAATAACATACTAAACGAATAAATCATGCATAAACATTAGATTGGATGAAACAAAATATGTGTGTCTCTCAAGTGGTACGTGGAGTTGTTTCCCAAGTACAAACCGCACTACCATCCATTCGGATTCGGCTACGGAATTTACATCTGGGTTTCCATCCGATATACCACGAGAGATAATACATATTTCATTCATCTCATGGTCATAACATACACTAATCAACAATACTCATGCGAAGTAAAATAAGAAGATAAATAAAAAAATAAAGGAGAATAAATAAAAAAGGTGCCCTCAGGTCTAACCTCTTAAGTCGTCTCTTGGAAGTGCGCTACGCGGTTGTCGGAAGGGTTAATGCTCTGCAACTTTTCCGATTTACTGGTTCGTTGTTTTCCTTCGTTACCTCGCTATTTTGGGCTGCTGTTTGCTCATTGTTTTGACACTGTTTTTAGGGGCTGTTTTGTGGTGTGTAGGGATTGTTTTCAAGGGTGATTTTGCACTGTTTACGGCAGTGCAGGGGCTGGTTTCTGGGCTATATTTGCGGGAGTACATGGGCTGTTTTGCGGTTTTAGAGGGCTGTATTTGTTGATTTGTTTGATTGTTTATGGGAGAGGCAGTAAGGGCTGTGTGTTTATTTGTTTACCTGAGGGGCTGTGTGTGCGTGAGTTGTGTGTTGAGTGAGTGTGTGTGTGTGAGGGTTATGTGTTGAGTGAGTGTGTGCGTGAGGCTGTGATGAGTGGACTGTGGGTGCATGAGGGTTGTGTGTTGAGTGAGTGTGTGCATGAGGTTATGATGAGTGGATTGCGGGTGCGTGAGGGTTGTGTGTTAAAGGGCTGCTATGTGTGAGGGAGTAGTTTAGTCGGTTGGTTGTTTTTTCCTGGTGAGGGTTATGTGCGTTTTAGGCTGGCGAAGTGTGGGCTGCTAGTTGCTAGGGTTTTTGGTGGCTGTTTGAGCAGCAACTTGAGGGGAGATTCCAAGGTTATTTCATGGCAATGGAGGAGGGTTTTCTTTGCGTATTAGGCGTGTGAATGCTCTTGGGAGAGAGAGGAGGGGTGTGAATGAGCTATGGGTTCTAAGGTTGGGTTTATGCTTCTTTTTATATGCAATGGTTCGGGGTTGTCCTTATGCGAATAGGGAAGGAATATTGTGTAATTATGGGGGATATTTAGTTTGTGTATCATAAGGAAAAGATCTCTTTAATTATGAAGGTAATTTGATTTTATTTTATTTATTTTATTTTATTTAGTTTAGGAATGTGATTTAATTTAATTAGAAAGGTGATTGATGAGATTTGATTTGAATCTTTTAATTTGGGAAGGTGATTTGGCTTGATTTATACATGTGTTTAATGTGTGAATTTGTTATTTTGGAATGCTTTGGGCGTGAATTAGAGGCTTTGGGCATGGGTTTGGTTCTTTTTGGTGGGCTTGGTGTGTGTTACGGGGGTTTTGGGCCAAGGATGTGTGGCTTGCGGGGGTTTTGGGTCAATGTGTGTTTTAAAACAGAGATCCAACGAGCGAACCCACAGCTAAGCAAACGAATTTAGTCCAACAAGATATGGATTTCTGACTTTTCCATTCCGACGTCTGTTTCCCGAGACTTCCAAAACTTAAAGAGTAGTGCCTCCGTATGAGGCTCATCATCGGGACTTATATGCAAAAATGCAGTGCCTACAGTCGCCCCCACTTTGATGGGACTTGTGCAGTGTGTGACAATGACAATACTATCAAAGTTATGCAATGTATTCTTACTTACCTGGCTCGCCAGTTGCCACTTGACTTGTCTGTTGCTTCGAACTGAGTTGATATTGTTGTGCCATACCCGGCATGCTAAACCCCATACCCGAGGTGTCGCGGTTGTGTCTCCATACCCGGCATGCTAAACCCCATACCCGAGGGGTCGCAGTTGTGTCTCCATACCTGGAGTGCCATACGCGGCATGCTAAACCCCATACCCGAGGTGTCGCGATTATGTCTCCATACCCGGAGTGTCATACCCGGTATGCTAAACCTCATACCCGAGGTGTCGCGATTGCGTGGGCCTCAACCCTGGGACGCATCCCCAAAACTGATAATGATGTGATGGTTCATTCTCGAAACTTGCTATATGAGAAGGGATAGACGGGTCGCCCTCAGACTAGGTTTATCTCTCTGTTCTGCGTTGCTTGCACCAGGTCAAGGTAGATCAGCTAATGTGGTGTTTTGTACTATCTTACTCTCTTTTGCGAGATAACCCCAATGGTTATACATATTATCGCCCTCAAATGATGCTTCATGTCGAAACCAGGGAACCTTCAAAGTACTTAATACACTCAAATTAGCTCATCTGAATGAGTGATCTGAACTAGACTACTAGTGTGTGTGCGCCAATGCTCTTTCGCAGCTTAATCCTTAAGTGAGTCAATTCGATGATTTTGTCTCGAAGAATGGGATCAGTGGGTCTAACCAACCTAGATGTCTTGATCATGCTCTGTAATTACTTCCTCGTACTCAATATGATGTGGACTTCTTTTCCTCTTTTTTTTTCAACACACCTACCATTTAAGGTAGCATTTCTCCTCATGGTGGTCCTAATACTCGCCCATGGGTAGCTTCACGCTCATCGATTATGGTGGTTCATTTTTTCCTTCATAGACTTTTCTTTCGTTTCCAATTATACCACATATCGTAACTCGAGTAAACCAGGATGGACATCTAAGCAAACGGTCATTCACCGATCCGTTATCTTTTCAACTAGTCATCTCATCGACTACTCAGGCTTCCACTGCTAAGATCCTGTAATCAAGTGCTCGCGAGTCTAGCCGAGATCAACCACTCAAAATGCAGGATGAGAGCACCTCTTGCACTTATCATTTCCAAGGTTTCATCCTTCCGCAAATAATTTTATCATCGGACATATGCCTAGCCATCAAGGACTTTTCTCTCTTTTTTTCCATTGGAATTCTTCCTTTCGACTACTGATAGTGTGAGCCTTGACCTTGGGATTCATTCTCGAAAATTGCTGGTAACGCGGGCCTCGACCCTGGGGGTTCATTCCCAAAACTGATGATCATGTGTGGGCCTCAACCCTGGGGATCCATTCTTGAAAACTGTTGATACTGTTTTGTTGCTCTCAGCTTGCTTGTATTTTGCCGTTTTTCCTTCTTTTCTTCGAGACCTGCGAACACAAAAACAACATAATAAAAAAAAATGCTTGCATGTGATGTGTACGTATTCATGTGTGGGGGTACTCCCTGTTTCAGATGGGTTAGACCCTCATTGTGCTCCTTGGCACCATGTGCCTACGCATGTCTCTGGTCGCCCCTGGGTCTGCTTATAGTTTCCTCCTGCCATTTCTTTTCTGGTGAGTGTTCAGTTATCTTTTGTTTGAAACCTACAAACACAGAACAAACTAAAAATTGCAAGTACGTCACGTGTATGCATGCATGCATGGGTGAATTTCCTATTCCGTTGGGTTAGGTCTCCTACCAGGTCTTCTGGAGATCGCTTGGTCTTCTCTTTCTTAGGCAAAATATTGCTTCAATCTGTCCACAATGATTGGCTCGGTGAACTCGTTCCCTTCTTGTTGGACAAAATGACCCATAGCGTCACTATTTGCACAAATCATTGTTTGTTGTAGCAAATTAACTATGTGACAAGGAAATTGCACTCTCATCATTTGTGATTAGATCACCATAGATATATAATGAAGAGAGGTCCCTATGATTAGTTCTGGACTGAAAATGATATGAGACAGTATCAGTCCCCAAGGATTAATCATTAAATATCCCTAGCCGGAGTATTATCGATACTGGACATCGATAATGCGGAATAGGCTAGTATTGCACTTGTGTGCGTTGTGAGGGCACAACGGCATAGTTCTCATATATATAAGTATTGGATACTTATGCAAGTGCGATAGGAGGTCGTGTTTCACCGATGGTACGGGAAACAGCTTCGCTCTGGATAGACCCTTCGGAATCCCATTGGTATTATGACTATGTGTCTATGGGAGGCCGAAATCAAGGTAGGTGTGTATAGTTTTAACCTGAGACTTACATCGCTAATACTTACGATAATCGATAGACTTTGGTCTTGGTGGTACAGGCTTTAACTGGTTCTGCGTACACCACTTCTGGGTTTATCAGAGAGTCGTAGTGTATTGGGTGTGATGTCAAGACGGAAGTATCACTCCAGTCATAGTGGAGATGATGTCACGCGGGATACGGTATTAGTGCTCTTAAGTGCTGCGCGGCCATCGGGATATTATGACAAGGTCATGTATATCCGATTATAGAGACTAGTTACCAGACATCCGACATGTGCTTCGTACGGGGCAGACACTTATCCAGCCACAGGCCTAGCACGTGACTATCCGATACTGGGCCGATACGCACAATACAATAGTATACTACGCTTGATACATATCTTAATATTCTTAAATGGATATGTCCGGAGAATTGGGAAGACTTGGTGCTTTGCTAGGAGTCGACCTTGTCTCGTAAATCGGTAGAACGTAGTACTTGGTACGTACGTGATTCGAATACTCCGACGACCGTATTTACTGCCAACTTATCCGGGGATCTCATGGGTCGCTTCCCGATAATCCACCGATGACGCACAACTCGCACTCTTAAATAATCTGGGATTATATAGAAGAGAGAGAAAATTAATCTAGGATTAATTACGGAGATATTTTATCCAGGATAAAATATCGTCTACAGAGAGATAACGATTAATTTGGAATTAATCGGTAAATTAATATATTCGATATATTAAACGAAATTAGATTTCGACGCGGAATTAAAATTAGATTTTAATTCGGGCGAACGAATTAATTTAGAATTAATTCGTTAGCGACGTGAATAGTGAATTCGTTAGGCGTAATCATTTAATTACGACGCGACGGAAAAATCGTTAATTTGGAATTAACGAACCCGAGCCCGAGTGTGATTGCGAGCGCATTCGTATTTCGAATTCGAGTGCGGCAACGCAAGTCGCATCAAGCGTCAAATCAATCAGTCGCATCAAGCGTCAAATCACTTGTCACTTTGAGTGATGTGACTTGACAACATGTCACTTTAATAAAGTAGATGTGACTTGATGGACATGATGTGTACTTGATGGCTTTTAATTGATTGACCTTTTAAAAGCAAATTCAAATGAAATTCATTTGAAATTCACAAAAGTGTATAAGATACACTTGAAATTCAAATGTAATAAATCAATACACAACTTTCATCTCTCTCAATTCTCTCTCACTCTCTCACGCCAATAACAGCCATTCTCTTCACTGGTTTTGAACCAGAAATGGCGTGACACTAAGGGGAAGCAAGAGTGGTTTTTCATGGTGAGAAATCAAGTGCTAGCACACTTACGAGTCTTGCGAAGGTGGTATGGAGGTTCACCCATGAGCCGGGATCCGTCGGACGAGGCTTGGAGCTCCGTTTTGCATCTCAAAAATTTCTGTTTTGGAGGCAGTTCACTGCTGCATTTTGGCGTGAAAAACAGTGGGCATTTTGGCCTTGATTCGCCTTCAAATCGACTCAATCGATCGATGTGAGTATTGCGCTACCTCCGTTGATGGATTCACGCATTGTTTTCATTGCTTGTTTGATCTTGGGACCTAGATAAAAACCAACAATGGCATCAAGAGCCTTAGGTTCAAGCATGAAAAATGTAGGGCTTAAAATTTGGGAAAATTGATTTTGAGCATGATTTAGGTAAATTGTTTGATTGAGCATGTTTAAATGATGTTGAATTGCATTTTGGTTGGACCAATTTGTTGAAATTTGATTTGGAATTATTTTCCCCAAATTGAAGACCTTGGCCGAATGGTATAGTGATTTTGGGTTCTTGGAAATTTGTTTTTTTGATTCATTAGATGAATTAGAATCATAATGTTTGATGTTAATTTGAGGTCAATTGGATTGTACTTTGAATTGGACAAAAAACCCCAAAATCTTGTGTTGGCCGAATGGACTTATTGCCCTTTTGTCTTGGTAATTTTGATTTTGTGACATTGATGTGTATGAAATCAAATTGGATGGTGATTTGATGTCGATTGTGGGTTCGATTGGATCGAAACCGAATCGGACACAAAATCCTTCCTTGGCCGAGAGCATTAAGCATGTAATGGGTTTGATTTTTCAATTTGTGTTTGGACATATAATAATGAATTGAGTATGATTAATTGGACTAATTTAGTGTTTTGGAAATGTTGATTTAGTTGATTAATCATGTAATATACTTTGGTAATTAAATTGGGAAAATTGGATTTTTTGAATTAATTATTTGGGCCTATTTTTGAAATTGGGCTTCTAATGTTGTATTTGGGCCTATTGGGCTTGATTTATCAAGTTGGGTTTAGGCCAAATGGATTGGATCCAATTGGGCCCAAAACCTTAACCATAAAGCCCAAATGCGACTAATGAACCTTTAAAGTTCAATTGGGCCTAATGGGCCAAGATTGATTTATGGGCTTATGGGGTAAATCCCAGATTGGACTTTGGTTATCGGTTTGACCCGAGTTGACCAAAAGTCCACGCCTTAAGAAATCAATTAAAAGCCCATTGGACTTTAATTAAATTGACGTTGGACGTTAATCGGTCTTTGAGACGCTTTACGATTAAATTTGGAATTTAAATCGTAAAAGGTTTATTAATAAAGTGTAATGTTTAATTTGGAATTGAATAGTGAATTAGTATTAAATGCATATTAAATTTGATTTAACGTTGTAGTTTAAATTAATTCATGAATTCGTACTTTGAGTACTTATTCGCAAAAACGAGTTTGACTCGAACAAAATCAAATCGTTGTTTGAACATTGGATGATCACTTAATTATCAGATTAATTAATTTGATTAGATTGATTGATAGCATGCTTATTGTGTGAATAGTGGTTGTGTTGAATGAATAATGTATATCGGATGGATATTAGATGGGTGGGGCAATTTTAGAAATTGTTGTAATAAATTCGATTTATTAAATTGGACCTGCGTGTCTAGCCTTATCACCTTCATTCTCTTTGTATTCTCTTCTCACCTATTCCCCTCCCTGTAAATGAGGTTTCTTTAGAAGTGTAGTGTAACAGGTAGAAGTAATACAAGTGCTAGCTTGAGTGAGAAAGTGAGAGATTTGATCTAGGATCAATGTGTTAAGTATCCATCCGCATATCATTATTATTTATTTTCATACTCGCTTTATTATGTATTTAGAATGCATGTTTAAGGGTGTATGATGATGAGACCTTAACAAAGATAATTAAATTGGTAGCCAATTTGCACGCGAAAAACCCTCGTTAAATATCAAGTGTTTATTTTCCTTCCATTGAGTGATTCTTACTCAAGATCCGAGATTGGCAGGGGTTGTTGGCCAAAGTCAAGCCCTTGTCCGTCAAAGATGTGTTTTAATCACGAGGCTTTGTTCCATATCGGTGTCGTGTCCAAGTTGTGGTTTGTTGGCCAAAGTCAAGACCACTTCTTGTCCATTGACATTGATTACGAAGCTTCCATGTCAATGGGTCCGCGCTTGACTGGGATCACTAGGTTTGTTGTGCCAAAGCCAAGGCCTAGTTGATTCAGAGGAAAAAGGTTAGGGTATACATTCGATGTATAGGCATATATAAGATATATGTTTGGGACTTGGATGTCCACCTACTGGATCTAGGAGTTGGATGAGATCCAATTGATCTTCGAGATCTACCTAGTTAATTATCATACAATTTGTTGGCCAAAGTCAAGATTGTGTGATATTTAACGGGATCCTAGCCCACTAGGAAACACGGTTTCCCGAGTACTCGATAGAGGGTTAGAGGCTCGATGAAAAATAGTGGGAGGCAAGTATTGAATTTGCAACATTCGTTCGAATACTCGCTAAACGCGCTCATCTATTTTATTCGTCATATTAATCAAAAGTATTAGTTGGACTAATATTTTATGTTGTTTTAAAAATATATATAGTTGGACTATATACAAACTCATTCAATATATAGTTGATTTTATAATTGGATTATAGTAATCAATATAATTGAATTAAAATGATAGTTGATTTTATAATTAGATTATAGTAATCAATATAAAATTATAGTTGATTAAATAATTGGATTATTGTAATCATTATAATGAATAATACCTTAAATTGATTAATAGTTGGACTATTGAAATCAAGAAAGAATTGAAAAGTTGAATATTTAAAATATATAATCCTTGGATTAAATGTTTTAAATGATTTAATTTTCATTGGGAATTAATAATAGGTTACTTTATTGGATAAAAAACTTGTTATATCTAAGCCCATAATTAAGCAAATAGTAGAGCATAAAATCTTTGGAAGATTTATGTGATGATGACTTTAGTGCTTAATTAATATACTTATCATAAATCTATCTTTAGATTTAAAAGTATTAAATTGCAATTAATAATTCTTAGAGAATTGATTTGACTATTCTAGAGGTGAAAAGTCAAAGTTTGCAATTGGGCGAGTTGCACAAGGTGCACATCATTTCGATATTCCGAAACCCAAGCTTGGCCAAAGGTTTGTGAAATATTGAAAAGATAATTGACATATCCCAAAATGACTACCATTTGGATATGGAAGACACGAAGGAATTAAAGAAAGGGCGAGGCTCTAACTTTAAAAATATTTGTCAAAGTTATGTTCACTACTAGTATTGAAATTAGATTTTAAATACTTAGTGTGGTACATAAAATATATGTATTGATGTTCAGAATCCGCTATGAGCTGGATACTGACTTCAAGCCGAGATTTCTCTGCGAATCGGAAACGGGACGAAAGTCGCTGTTTCGACCGTAGATACCTAAGTTTAGGAACTACCCTTTGGGTATGTACTTAAATTAGGAACTGTTATAATGTAACTAGTTTGACTAGAGACATTATCTCTATATCAGTGTTTAATAATCCGTTGCGGATAACCTTTATATTCTAGAACACTAAAGTGTTTTATTATATAAAGATGATACTGAGATAAACATTAGATGTAAATAACAGAATTTATATTTTGAATATAATAAAATCTCAAACATATAAAATGACAAATAAATAGCTCAAATTGATTTGATCAATAGAGACTTTTTGTGGCATTGTTGTCTAGGACACAATTAAACGAGACTCGTATATCCACACTTTTGAAGAGTGGGTACTAGGACTGATTTGACTATTCAAATAAGGTCTGCGAATCTAGTTTATTAGGTAAAGTACCTAAAATACTATTTACTTGGTAATAGTATAAGGGCCACCGATCTGTTAGCCCTATTCATGGTGAAATTAGTGGGCCCATATCTAGCTAGGCTAGATGTGAACATGAATATTTCGTGACCTTAACGGATGTGGCATCACGTTATGGTTATTTGTTTCTTTTGAAGAACACAGATCAGAAACTTTTATAGTTTCGACACGAAGTAGAAAAATAGATCGGCTATAGTATTATTCCGCCACGGTAAGACCGTAATGGAAAATACTT
The DNA here is from genome assembly GCA_019454045.1 of Zanthoxylum bungeanum. Taxonomy (NCBI): domain Eukaryota; kingdom Viridiplantae; phylum Streptophyta; class Magnoliopsida; order Sapindales; family Rutaceae; genus Zanthoxylum; species Zanthoxylum bungeanum. The sequence goes on along the minus strand of SKCR01030667.1, from coordinate 184,495 downwards.
CAAGCAGAAAGTTTCATACGTACATGAAAGAGTACGGTATTCTTTCAAATGAGGACTCCTCCCGAGACACATCAGTTAGACGGTGTGTCCGAACTAAAAACCGAATTTTGTTGGACATGATAAGGTTTATCACGAGTCGCTCTGAGCTACTATTTCCTTCTAAAGGATATGTATTAACAGTGCAAAACTTATTTAGAATAAGGTTCCATATAAATCTGTTTGACAGATATCATATAGGATATGAACAGGGAAGAAACGAGGTTTCTCATTCCTGATAATTTGGGTATGCCAGGCATAACGTTTGGATGATACCAAACTATGGACCCAAATTGGATAAGTGCCAATATAGGTTATCCTAAGGGAAACCTTAAGTATAGTACTTATAAATCTCATATGAGAACAATGTGATTGTTGCTCACCATGCGGTTTTTCCTGAGAGGAATACCGATATGCAGTGGTCAGTGGGAGGATAGTGATACTCGATGAAAATCGGAGTAATACTGCTCAAGGCACGAAGTCCTTAATGGAACACAAATAGTTCATCTATGATGAATCTATACCATTAATCTTCAAATACACAAGAACTTCGTAGATCGGATAGAGTCAGAAAACAACCTAGGGTATGGGTTTCTGATCTAACCTCATAAAGATGTCAATCTTATGAAGGTATATCCACCGACTACGTTTTGAGGAAGTGATACAAGGTATCGACTCCCTATTATGGCAAAGTGCCATGAGTCCGAAATGGATTCCATGTATAACAACTATTTTGGATACTAGTTGTTGTACCACAAGGCATTGTGCCTATTGGTACATTAAATGTCTTCAAGGAAGACATACATGGATGGCAACACACCAACGTACAAAGCTAGGCTTTTGACGGAAAGGTATCGTTATCAACATTGTGTTAATAACGGTTCAACCTTTTACCTGTTGCCATGGTAAATCCATTTTGAAGATGCTTGTTGATAACTGCGTATTTCATTTATGAAATGTGTCAGTTATAGATCAAAATCGCTTTCCTGAAAAGGAAACCTTTTGGAGGATGTTTACAACATCCTGACGATTTTGTATAACCAACAAACGAGGTTTGCGAGTTAATCGATCCATGTTTGGATTAATGCAAGCATAAGGTTCTTGGAACTGTCGTTTTGAAATAATCATAATGGTTTATGATTTGAATCAAAATGAAATAATTCTTGTGTATATAAGGAGGTTAGTGGGAGAGGGCACTGACAATGAAATTCCCATATAGCAATTGGTGAAAGCTTGGCTTTCATAGATATTCTTTCATAGAAATTCTCCGTAGAATTCTGGGGAGTAATAACCTTTATTCAAGGAATAAAGATCTACTGGGATAGATTTGGAGTTGTTAACACTCTCTGGGAAATTGTATATTTAAAATGTACTTGTATTGGTGTCTCATACGCTTCGAGCATATGGAGTCACAATCGGGTCAATCCAAGTGATAGTCACTGGATTGAAGATTAAGAACATCTATTAGTATCTGAGAGAACTAAAGATGTTGTCTTAAACTATGGAGAAGGAGAACTTGAAGTGACTGGGATCACTGCTGCAAGTTTCCAAAACATTAAATACTACGGTACTATAAAGTTTGAATAACGGGACAGTGAGCTGGAAATCTTCCTAGCAAGATAAATGTTGCCGAATAAACAACAAATGCGGATTATTACTGCAGCTGAGGCAGCAATAGAAGCCATTTGGATCGAAAATAAATCTAATTAGATTAGATATAATTCTTTTAGCAGCTGAGCTAGGGTCAGCGCAGGCTAAGGAATTGAAGGTCTCATCGACGATCCAGATATATACTTCTATATCATCTGATTCGTTCGGATCATACATCGTGGCGATGTGATGATCGTATAAATCGCGTCAGACGATAATTAAGCAAATCCGCTGACAAAAACCTTTCCTCAGCAATTTGAGCGAACCGTACATAGTTCGGGTGTGGGACACTTGAGTGACTGGCTATGTGCCAAGTGGGAGATTGTTGGACAAAATGACCCATAGCGTCACTATTTGCACAGATCATTGTGTTGTTGTAGCAAATTAACTATGTGACAAGGAAATTGCACTCTCATCATTTGTGATTAGATCACCATAGATATATAAATGAAGAGAGGTCCCTATGATTAGTTCCTGGACTGAGAATGATATGAGACAGTATCAGTCCCCAAAGGATTAATCATTAAATATCCCTAGCCGGAGTATTATCGATACTGGACATCGATAATGCGGAATAGGCTAGTATTGCACTTGTGTGCGTTGTGAGGGCACAACGACATAGTTCTCATATATATAAGTATTGGATACTTATGCAAGTGCGATTGGAGGTCGTGTTTCACCGATGGTACGGGAAACAGCTTCGCTCTGGATAGACCCTTCGGAATCCCATTGGTATTATGACTATGTGTCTATGGGAGGCCGAAATCAATGTAGGTGTGTATAGTCTTAACCTGAGACTTACATCGCTAATACTTACGATAATCGATAGACTTTGGTCTTGGTGGTACATGCTTTAACCGGTTCTGCGTACACCACTTCTGGGTTTATCAGAGAGTCGTAGTGTATTGGGTGTGATGTCAAGACAGAAGTATCACTCCAGTCATAGTGGAGATGATGTCACGCGGGATACGGTATTAGTGCTCTTAAGTGCTGCGCGGCCATCGGGATATTATGACAAGGTCATGTATATCCGATTATAGAGACTAGTACCAGACATCCGACATGTGCTTCGTACGGGGCAGACACTTATCCAGCCCCAGGCCTAGCACGTGACTATCCGATACTGGGCCGATACGCACAATACAATGGTATACTACGCTTGATACATATCTTAATATTCTTAAATGGATATGTCCGGAGAATTGGGAACTTGGTGCTTTGCTAGGAGTCGACCTTGTCTCGTAAATCGGTAGAACGTAGTACTTGGTACGTACGTGATTCAGATACTCCGACGACCGTATTTACTGCCAACTTATCCGGGGATCTCATGGGTCGCTTCCCGATAATCCACCGATGACGCACAACTCGCACTCTTAAATAATCTGGGATTATATAGAAGAGAGAAAATTAATCTAGGATTAATTACGGAGATATTTTATCTAGGATAAATATCGTCTAGAGAGAGATAACGATTAATTTGGAATTAATCGGTAAATTAATATATTCGATATATTAAACGAAATTAGATTTCGACGCGGAATCAAAATTAGATTTTAATTCGGGCGAACGAATTAATTTAGAATTAATTCGTTAGCGACGTGAATAGTGAATTCGCTAGGCGTAATCATTTAATTACGATGCGACGGAAAAATCGTTAATTTGGAATTAACGAACCCGAGCCCGAGTGTGATTGCGAGCGCATTCGTATTTCGAATTCGAGTGCGGCAACGCAAGTCGCATCAAGCGTCAAATCAATCAGTCGCATCAAGCGTCAAATCACTTGTCACTTTGAGTGATGTGACTTGACAACATGTCACTTTAATAAAGTAGATGTGACTTGATGGATATGATGTGTACTTGATGGCTTTTAATTGATTGACCTTTTAAAAGCAAATTCAAATGAAATTCATTTGAAATTCACAAAAGTGTATAAGATACACTTGAAATTCAAATGTAATAAATCAATACACAACTTTCATCTCTCTCAATTCTCTCTCACTCTCTCACGCCAATAACAGCCATTCTCTTCACTGGTTTTGAACCAGAATTGGCGTGACACTAAGGGGAAGCAAGAGTGGTTTTTCATGGTGAGAAATCAAGTGCTAGCACACTTACGAGTCTTGCGAAGGTGGTAGGGAGGTTCACCCATGAGCCGGGATCCGTCGGACGAGGCTTGGAGCTCCGTTTTGCATCTCAAAAATTTCTGTTTTGGAGGCAGTTCACTGCTGCATTTTGGCGTGAAAAACAGTGGGCATTTTGGCCTTGATTCGCCTTCAAATCGACTCAACCGATCGATGTGAGTATTCTGCTACCTCCATTGATGGATTCACGCATTGTTTTCATTGCTTGTTTGATCTTGGGACCTAGATAAAAACCAACACTTCTAAGTCTGACAGTCTCACTGCCTCATTCCCCATCACTTTCTTGACTATGTAGAGTCATTCCCAATTGGGTCTGAACTTTCCTCTCGGGTCTGTCGTCGATGGCTTTGACTATTTAAGTACCAGATCACTCTTTCTGATTTTAGTAGGACACACATTCTTGTTGAATGCTCGAGCCAACCTCTTTTGGTATAACTGCATATGCTGTAAAGACTTTATTCTCTTCTCATCCAGTAATGCCAATTGTTCAAATCTCTGTGAGGCCCATTCTTGTTCAGGTAACTCTGCTTCTGATAATACCCGCATAGACTGTATCTCAGCTTCTACTGGCAATACTGGTTCCATTCCGTAGACCAAAGAGTAAGGCGTGGCTCCCGTTGCTGTTCTCATAGAGGCTCTGTACCCCCACAGGGCGTACAGTAGCTTATCGGCCCAATCCTTATAGTTCTCTGTCATTTTGGCTAATATCGTCTTTATTGTCTTGTTGGCTGCCTCGACTGCCCCATTTGCCTGCGGCCTGTAAGGTGACGACTTGTGATGTCCTATCCCATACTTCTGTAGCATTACCTTCGTTTCTCCTTGAAACTGAACTCTGTTGTCTGTTACTACATGATGCGGCATTCCATATCGACGTATGATGTTCCAGGCTATGAACTTCGCCATCTACTTTGATGTAACATTACGAAATGACTCGGCTTCCCTCCATTTCGAAAAGTAGTCCACTGCCACTACTATGAAATGATGTTCATTCGATGCGTGCGGTCGAATTTCTCTGATCATGTCAATTTCCCATGCGGAGAAAGGCCACGGCTCTGATTACCCATGCAATTCTGTGTGAGGCAAATGGTTCAAGTTACGGTGTGCTTGGCGATCGTGACAATGTTTTACCAGCTTTGCACAGTCAGCTTCCATGGTCGACCAGTAGAAGCCTTGTCTCACAACCTTGCACGACAAATTCAACCCGTTCATACCCCCGCGTGTACTCCTTCCATTGCCTTCTGAGCTTCTTCTTTTCTTAGACACTTTAGCTGATGCCATTCGCTTGTCTCTTGTAAAGTTCTCCCTTCAGACTCATATATTGAGAAGCTAACTTCTGAATGGCTATCCTGTCCTTTCTACTTGCTTCTTCCGGAAGTTCCCTGCGTTTTAAGTATCGTTGAATATCATAGTACCACGGTTTCCCATCGTCGATCTCTACTTCAAAGACTTTTTCTATCTCGTAGGCATGTCTACTTGCCGTTGTCAACACTAGAGGTCTCATTACCAATTTCTCCGGATTTTCCCAAGGTTCGGCTAGTGTAGCCAATGCGTATGCCATTTGGTTCTCTTCTCACGACAAGTGCTGGAATTTGCAATCGGGGAGGGCCTGTGCCAGATTCCTGAGGTGGAATAGGTAGGGTTTCAATTGTTCTTCCTTCAATTCCCATTCTCCTTGCATCTGTCAGACTACCAACATCGAGTCTTCGTAGACCTCCATGTTCTTAGCCTTCAAGGTTATCAATATCGTCAGTCCGAAGGCGCACGCTTCATACTCAGCCATGTCATCATCAAAGACAGGGATATCATCACTCAATCTGTTTGGAGGGTCATCATGCCTCACATTCTCATAGCCTCCCCCAGCACGGGGCACAACCATATTAGCCATAGCGGCGGTCAAAGCTTGCAACTGCTCGGTAACCTTAGTGAGACTAGTCTCCGGCTGATCCATACGAGATCCATCGTTAACTGATTCGCTCATGTTCGCTAACGGCCTTTTGACGAGTCTTCTATCTTCCCTAACCCAACAGATATCTATGATGGCTTTTAAGACACAAATGGTTAATATGATGCATGTATGCATGAGATGCATGAGATGCGTGCGATGTATGAGATATATAAGTCGGCCCATTATCATTTTAAAGCATTCAATCATGCTATTGCGAGGTGCAAACTTACCCCAGTTGAAAAGGCCCAACAGGTTTACACTTTTGCGATAACATGGCTAAACAGCTTCAAATGACAAGGGGCCCAAACAAAGAATGGCTCATCATATGATACGAACTCGTCCCAGTTTAAATGGCCCAACAAGTTCGCATTTCTGACAAGAGATCCAACTGAATCCAAATGATGGTGGTCCTAAACAAAAGTATAAAGAGATAGTTTCTACATAATGGCCCATCGGCATTTTAGAAGCTTTTAGCCCAATTGTCATAGGATACGAACTCATCCCAGTTTAAATGGCTCAACAAGTTCACATCTTCTGACAAGAAGTTCAACTGAATCCAAATGATGATGGTCCCAAACACAAGCATAAAGAGATAGTTTCTATTGGTCATACAACTATGGTTCACATGTGGGTTTATGGGAGTGTAGACAAAGGCTCCCGCTGATGAAGGATTGCCCACAACTAGGACTCCCCACTCAAGGGTTCGAGCGACCAAGTGAGCGCACCTTTTTTATACAATAAGGTACGTGCCAACGAGTTATAGTGTGTGAAAGACTGTCAAATGGATTTCTTATTGAAGATTCCCCAGAGAGAGGGTGGAGCGGACTCTCTTAAATACCCAAGCCTCTTAGGCTCTTATCGCCTTGGTGACAGAAATAAACAATAGGTCCTCCAAATTAGTCCATCACGGTAAGCTTCGAGTAAATGATTATCTAGGTGCCTTCACAACTTTTCCTTATAGAAAGGTAGTGAATGAAGGAAGACACCAAACCATAACCTAGCTCTAATAGCGCCTTTGATTAAACCCCTTCAACCCACTGTACACACGGTTAAATAAAACAAAAATCACAAACATTACAAGGCGTTATTTCGAGGCCGATTCTCTATCCCTAGTGGAGTCGCCAGACTGTAGGACACAGAAATCAGCGACGTTGTTCGAGGCTCGCGGCCTGGTTGGGAGTATGGAGTAGCCCACAGGGGAACTAAACTGGAGAAACAAAATGGAGTCACCACCCAGTGTGAACTGGAAAAATGATTTAAGGTCGCACTAACCCCTCGCAAGGGAAGACCTCAAACCGTTGGGTTCGAAATTATCCCTTACTTATGCCACTTGTAATGAATGGATTTGTGCAATAATCTAACCAAGTCTACGCAATAATAACCTACATCTAAGTTCGCATATAACCTATATCTAAGTTTGCATATAACCTATATCTAAGTTTGCATGCATAAAGGTAAGTCGAAATAACGGCAAGCACGCAATCTCATGAACATATTGAATTATTAAAGTGAAAAATAAATAACAACCTAAACATAAATATAAATTAAATTCCTAATGCGAAAGAAATAACTAATCATGCTTGGAAATAACCAACTAAATCATGCATAAAAATAAATAACATACTAAACGACTAAATCATGCTTAGAAAAATAAATAACATACTAAACGACTAAATCATGCTTAGAAAAATAAATAACATACTAAACGACTAAATCATGCATAAACATTAGATTGGATGAAACAAAATATGTGTGTCTCTCAAGTGGTACGTGGAGTTGTTTCCCAAGTACAAACCGCACTACCGTCTATTCGGATTCGGCTACAGAATTTACATTTGGGTTTCCATCCGATATACCATGAGAGATAACACATATTTCATTTATCCGATGGTCATAACATACACCAATCAACAATACTCATGCGAAGTAAAATAAGAAGATAAATAAAAAAATAAAGGAGAATAAATAAAAAAAGGTGCCTTCAGGTCTAACCTCTTAAGTAGTCTCTTGGAAGTGCGCTACACGGTTTTCGGAAGGGTTAATGCTCTGCAACTTTTCCGATTTACTGGTTCGTTGTTTTCCTTCGTTGCATCACTGTTTTGGGCTGCTGTTTACTCACTGTTTTGACACTATTTTCAGGGGCTATTTGTGGTGTGTAGGGATTGTTTTCAAGGATGATTTTTCACTGTTTGCGGCAGTGCAAGGGCTGGTTTCAGGGCTGTATTTGCGGCAGTGTAGGGGCTGGTTTCATGGGCTGTTTTGCGGTTTTGGAGGGCTGTATTTGTTGATTTGTTTGATCGGTTATGGGAGAGGCAGTAATGGTTGTGTGTTTATTTATTTATGTGAGGGGCTGTGTGTGCGTGAGTTGTGTGTTGAGTGAGTATGTGCGTGAGGGTTGTGTGTTGAGTGAGTGTGTACGTGAGGCTGTGATGCGTGGATTGTGGGTGCGTGAGGCTGTGATGAGTGGACTGTGGGTGCTTGAGGGTTGTGTGTTGAATGAGTGTGTGCGTAAGGCTGTGATGAGTGGACTGCGGATGCGTGAGGGTTGTGTGTTAAAGGGCTGCTATGCGTGAGGGAGTAGTTTAGTCGGTTGGTTGTTGTTTCCTGGTGAGGTTATGTGCGTTTTAGGTTGGCGAAGTGTGAGATGCTAGTTGCTAGGGTTTTTGGTGGCTGTTTGTGCGGAAACTTGAGGGGAGATTTCAAGGTTATTTCACGGCAATGGAGAAGGGTTTTCTTTGTATCTTAGGCGTGTGAATGCTCTTAGGGAGAGAGAGGAGGGGTGTGAATGAGCTAGGGGTTCTAAGGTTGGGTTTATGCTTATTTTTATAGGCAATGGTTGGGGGTTGTCCTTATGCGAATAGAAGGAATATTTTGTAATTATGGGGGATATTTAGTTTGTGTATCATAAGGAAATGATCTCTTTAATTAGGAAGGTAATTTGATTTGATTTGATTTTATTTTATTTAGTTTAGGAATGTGATTTAATTTAATTAGAAAGGTGATTGATGAGATTTGATTTGAATCTTTTAATTTGGGAAGGTGATTTGGCTTGATTTCAACGTGTTTAATGTGTGAATTTGTTATTTTGGAATGCTTTGGGCGTGAATTAGAGGCTTTGGGCATGGGTTTGGTTCTTTTTGGTGGGCTTGGTGTGTGTTGCGGGGGTTTTGGGCCAAGGATGTGTGGCTTGCGGGGGTTTTGGGTCAAGGTGTGTTTTAAAACAAAGATCCAACGAGCGAACCCACAGCTAAGCAAACGAATTTAGTCCAACAAGATATGGATTTCTGACTTTTCCCTTCCGACGTCTGTTTCCCGCGACTTCCAAAACTTAAAGAGTAGTGCCTCCGTACGAGGCTGACCGGCGTAAACACACACGTATAACGCAAGCGCATGTATCGTTCAAGTAGTATAAAAATATCGATCCCACGAGGACTTAATTCCTACTGTTGTTATTAATTATTGATACTATTTATTTACATATATCTAATTATAGGGAGAAGGGAATTGATTGCTTTTGGTTGGTTGAATGTGGTTTTGCAAAAATAAAATAAAAACAGACTCAAAAGAAAATACTAAGGAAAAATAAAATAAAAGACTCAAGGATCTAGGGTCGTGACTCCACACAATATTATTATAAAGATGAATTGATTCTCTTATTTATGTGTAATAAATTAATTTGCTAACCTGGAACACGATGATATGCGAAAGCCTCTTCCGATGGTCAGACGCAAATACCCAGTATAACCCAATTGAACCATATTCCTATGTCAAACAAATTACCTGGATTCATTAAGATTAAGTTCCAATTACGGCTACCACGCCCGACAGGTATATTCCTATCCTGTAAGGAAATCTATTAAAGGGTTATCTATCCTCAAGGAAGATCGTGAGCTATTGAATCTAAGGCTGAAACCTAAAATCCTTATGTCTAGTTCATTTTAAGTTTACCATATCAATATTATTGGTGATCAGACAACAAGAAGCATTAAGCTTAAGACTCAATAAACAAACTAAAGAATTACCCATAAAAAGAAAATCAATTATTAAGTGTGGATATTGTGTTTCATTACTTCCCTAGAATAAAATAAAATACTGGGGTTAGAGGATCCACATTTAATATTTCTTATATAGGAATCTCACTTATTATAATATATAAATTATTTTATATTCTGCTTTCTCAGGAATTAATAATATTAAACATTTAAAACCAGACATATAGGCGGTAATCCATTTAGTCCAATTACACCAGCCATATAGGCGGTAATTATCTGTCACATAAAGACCAGTCATATAGGCGGTAAGGTAATTTATATTTAAACCAGCCATATAGGCGGTAATAAAGTCTGACATTAATTAATCCGGTTAAATTATAATTTAAATATTATAATTAAGTGAGATTTACCTAAATAATTATATTAAAGGTTTCACATTTTACCCCAGCGGAAAATCAACTACTAAACATAAAAGAAAAGAGAAGAAGAAGAACTACTATTACTATTACTGAAAATTAAAATACATAATTAAAAATATTATTTATATATACAAAACTAGATGCAATCCTCTAAAAAGAGGGAAAAGCTCCCAAGGAAAGCACACCAAATGAAGTGAAGAGGAGCTGAATTTTTAGGCAAATTCTAGATCCAGCGTCGCGACGCCAAAGGTCCCAGCGTAGCGACGCTGGAATGCGGTTTTGGTCCACGCGGGTTGACCACACGTGATCTGTCGGCAGAATATGGTGATGACACGTGTCACGCGGTAAAGGTGGTGCGATGAGAAGACGACACGTGGCACACGGTGATTGGCTGAGCTTTCGGTCCAATGATCTTCTGACACGTGGCATGCGTTTAGGATTGGTCCAATGAGAGATTAACACGTGGCAGCATGTAATTCACCGGTGATTCGGTCCAATGACAACTCGACACGTGGAACGCGCTTACTTTGGTCTAATGAGATTTCGACACGTGGCAGACGGCGCATTTTAGCTGATCTTCTGTGATGATGACACGTGGCACGACGCACGTTAGCAAGGTCGGCGCACGTTAGCAAGTCCAATTTCTCAGATTCAGACACGTGTACCTCGGCGCACATTAGCATGTCCAACGCACGTTAGGCGTCGCGACGCGTAGGGTCCTGGCGTCGCGACGCGGCCAAATTACCGAATTACCCTTTTGTCATTTTTTCTCTATTTTGGCCTCAAATTGCTTCCAATGCTTTCCCAACTTTATTTATCTGCAAAATAACACAAAAACATCAAAACGTTCACAAAACTCAAGAAACTATACAAAATATTAGGTTAAATGAGTGGGAAATAGTGATAGATTTACCACTCATCAGAGGCTCATCATCAGGACTTATATGCAAAAATGCAGTGCCTACACTGGGCTTTCGCACTTTACCTTCGCAACGCGAGAGCATCGCATGTCGCGTCGCGCAAGCCTTCGCGATGCGAGGTGCACAGAGCTGGCGCTCTTTCACTTGCGTGTTGCAACGCACGCACAAGATGCATCGCAATGCCCGCGTGCTGAATATTTTTTCTCTGTTTCGGACTCCAATTTTTCCCGTATTTTTTCCTATGGACTCGTAATTAAATATAGTATTTATTTTAAATGTAATGTTTAACCTAGGGTTACATGTTCATAAAATTGAAATTTTTGAAATTTGTTCACTACCGTTACCTATCGATCTGAGACTGATTACGCTACGTGGGGCACTTATCTGGCCTTAAGGGATTCTGATCCTTCCCAACAAAATGATATCAGAATGGATCTTAACCACACAACATATATATTAAAATTATGCTTGCATGTTTGACATGTATTTGAATCTATATTTTAATTTAATTATACATTAGTTATATTTGATATGTAATGCGTGTTTTTAAATTAAAATTATTTATCGGACCTTTGCATGTTATTTAATGACTTAAGTCATAAATATTCCATGATTATGTGATTACTTTTATGTGATAATATTAATGATATTGGAGCATCATTCGATTATATGTCTTGTCGAAACAGAGATGAATTAGTTCTTATTGCTTGTGTCCAATATCGTCATTATTGTGAGGACATAAGGGATTGGAATTTAGGTCGCTCCGGTAAAATATTTGATATAGTGTGATAAGTTGAAGTAGTTGCCTAATATTGTCATTATTGTGAGAGTGTGCTAGCCAAACTTATTAATGCAGTTTGACAAGTCTACACCTAGAATATGTCTTAATCCAATACTGTCATTATTGTGAGGATAAGAAATGATTCAGGTCCAAATCTAGGAGTCACTTTGAATGTGATTGACTTTGAGGCCTACCTAATGAGTTTATGAAGGCCAATACCGTCATTATTGTGAGGCTGGAGTAAATGTCATGAGATTCACTTCCCGGTCGAATTTCTATTTTTCGTTCAGGGAGATTATGCAATTAAGTAAAGTAGTGGGATGGCACAAACAGGTTGAAAATCAGTAATCCTATTAGTTTTTTATATTAATATAAACATGTTCTGCTAATGTCTGTTATTACTTTACAAATATGGCATCCGCAAATCCATAAGCGAGGCTTTTGGATACCAACAAGTTAAAGGAGTTGAGATCTACTTTGAGTGGGATATGAACATGTGATTGGTTTTGGAGTTGGAGAGATTGAGTTATATGACGCTCAATCTATTACATGTCGACATCGAACATAACTCTACGCTTGATGAGCATGAGACATTTGATAAATGGAAGGATGATAACCTTAAGGTGAAGTCCTACATTCTAGGATCAATGATCCCTCATTTGTTGCGATAATACATAGATATAGCATATGCTTGTATACGTATGCGTATGCGGACACTGAATGAGTTGTTCGAGGCGAATCAAGAGATTAATATTTATTGGAGGTCTAAGGACCTTTTCTATGCCTCGCTTAAAGATGGATAAGTTGTTAGCGTTCATGTTTTGAACATGATCGATCATATTCGATATTTGGAGAGGGCATTACCATAGATGATTGGCTCGGCCGAAATCTAATTTTCTCTTCTCTTCCTGATTTTTATTAGTGCCCAAACTCCTCACAAAGAGGACCTTGAAAAATTCAAGAGTCTGAACCTAAGTTTTTAGCCTGAAAAGTTTTAGTCGTGAAATCTCAGAGAGGGTTTGAGAGAGATAAAAGAGTGAGAGAGTCTTACAAATTCTCTATTTTTCCCCTTTTCAGTAAGTAATCTAGCGATTGTCCGGCTTTCAGAAGTTCTTTCAAAACCTGCTATAAATGAGGTATGACCTAATGGCTCTCTGAATTTTATTTACACTATTTCCTATAGTTTTTATGATCATGTTTTGACGCAATATCTCTTGCCAGACTTTATATATGTCCGGTCGGACATGCAAAAGAGTCAAAATATGTCGGGTCGAATCTATTAAAACATCTGACCGTATCTAATTATTAATATTTTCATCATGTTATTACTATTGTTTTTCGCTTTTATTATTGCCATGTTGTTTCTAGCTTGTTTTTAATAATGCATGTTTATTCATTTTTTTTATTTTTCTGGTTCACGTATAATGTCCGGCTTGACTTGAGATATGTCCGACCTATTGGGGCAGATGTGGAACCCTTAGGGTTGGATCGGTGCCCCGCGCAATGGAAGTGGCTCTAATCCGTGGATATCTAGAATGAGTGTATTTTAAAATATTTAATGTAAAACGACATTTCTTTTCGAGTCCGTGAGACAAAACGAGGACCAAAACAGAGTCCAGAAACTTCGGAACGGAGAAAATGAAGTTTCAGTATGTATTAGCTCTGCGCGCGTATGTATTAGCTCTGTGCATCGTGATGTGGGAACTTGGGCGTCGAGACGCTCCAAAGTGTGAGGGCAACTGCGAGAGCTGAATGTCTTGGCATTGCGACGCGGAAGGGTATGTGTCGCGATACTCCTAGGTTTGATGCTCGGTGTCGCGACTTTGAGGAGTCAGCATCGTGATGCTGCCCTAGGCAGTGAGCATTTTCAACTTCAAACCAATACCGAACACTTCCAATTTTCTCATAATACTTCAAATACACTTAAACGTATTTATTTGAATCAAATCATAAACCGATTTAGAATCCCACTATGAAATGTCTCAAGAACAATTCTAGTTCACCCAAAGATGGTCACGTGATTCTAGAATGTAACCATAGCTCTAAGCTTTAATCTAGAGTTCCATACTCTTATTAATTGTTCCATGTCCAACATGAACATATTTGACCTAATTAACAAGCATATTGTGTTTATACTTCCAAAGTATCCCAATATAATTTATTAGTCTTCTTTCAACTTTAAGCTATGTAACCATGCATCCAATACATAATTCATCACTATGATCAAATATTACCTAGTAAGCTTGTACCTAAGATCCAATCTCCTTCTCCTTGTTGAAATGGTTGGAGAACTTCCAAGGTTTGCAAGCTTGACTCCAAGATCCAATCTTGATTCCAATACTAGCAAGCTTCACTCCAAGATCCAATCTTGATTCCAATACTAGCAAGCTTCACTCCAAGATCAAATATTGATTTTTCCTAGATGAAATGTTATAGAGATCTCATAAAGCTTCTCTAAACACTTCTCTAACTTAGGCTAATTTCTCAAAGAAATGCATGTATTTAAATTTCTCAAGCTTAATTTAAACTTTCCTTAAGCTTGATATTTATAACAAAACTGTTGGGTTTCTAAGGTCAAACCAAGATCAATTTAAGCGTAAAACATGTGTGAATACAGCAAAGTTAAGTTGCGGAATACTCACTTTGATCGACTTTTGCGATGCGAGGAACAACAAAAATTTTCCTTGCTCCATCCTTGTGACTTTCGGCCATGGCTCCTTTTTGTGCTCCAAGATTTTCGGACAAGCTCCAAGCTTGGGAATGGATTCCATGCTCAAGGGTTTGTCTCCCTATCACCTTTGGATGACTCTTTATGTGCTAGCATTGGAAAGATTTGCCACAAATCTTCCTTATTTCTTCTTCTTGTTCTACGACATTTTAGAAGAAAATGAGATAAATTTGGCCCTTGGCCGTGAGAGGGAGAGAGAGGAAGAGAAGTTGTGTTTTGTGTATATGTTTTCCAAAAAACTAATACAAAAAATCAAAAGTCAAAACCCTTTTAGGCATTTGCTTTCCAAAAGCAATTTGGAGGGAAAAGAGCATTAATTCCTCTCAACCCACCTCCATCACCAAAAAGGTGACATGACATACATCACAAAAAGTGGATGTGACATGTGAGTGACTTGCGATGTGACGCGTGATGTGACTTGTGGGCCACACATGAATTTGAAATGCGAGTGGGCCCGCAAACACTCTCGGGCTCGGGTTCGCTAATTCCGAATTAACGAATTTTCCATTGCGACGTAATTAAATCAAATTTAATTAAATAATTATGCCTCACAAAATTACTATTCACGTCGCTAACAAATTAATTCTAAATTAACTCGTTCGCCCGAATTAAAATCTAATTTTAATTCCGCGTCGAAATCTAATTTCTATAATATATCGAATATATTTTTATCGATTAATTCCAAATTAATCGTTCTTTCTTTTTCAATAATATTTTATCTCAGATAAAATATCTCTGTAATTAATCCAAGATTAATTTTCTCTCTCATCTAATTATTCCCAGATTAATTATGTGTGAGTCATACGTCATCAGTGAATCTTCGGGAAGCGACCCATGAGATCCCCGGATATATTGGCAGTAAATCCGGTCGTCGGACTATCCGAACACGTACGTACCTAATACTATGCTTTTACCGATTTACAAGACATGGTTGGCTTCTAGCAAAGCATCGTGCCTAACTAATTCTCCAGAAATATTCTTAAAGGAATATGTAATCTTTATCAGGCGTAGTATACGTAGTATTGCGTATTGCGATCCAGCATCGGATGTCACGTGCTAGGCCCGAGGCTGGAATTGTGTCTGCCTCGTACGAAGCACATATCGGATCTCTGGTAACTAGTCTCTTAATCGGATAATCATGACCTAGTCATATTATCCCGATGACTGCAGTACATAAGAGCACCAGTTTCGTATCCTACCTACGTGATCATCATCTCCACTATGACTGGAGTGATACTTCCATCTTGACATCACACCCAATACACTACGATTCTCAATATACCCAGAAGAGGCGTACCAGAACCTGTTAAAGCCTAGACGATCAAAACCAAAGTATATTGATTGTCGCAAGTATTAGCGGTGCAAGTCTCAGGTTAAGACCAAATACACCTACCCTGATTCGGACTTCCATAGACACATAGTCATACTACCAATGGAATTCTGAGTGGTCTATCCAGAGCGAAGCTGTTTCCGTACCATCGGTAAACACAACCTCCTATTACACTTGCATGAGTATCCAATACCCAAATATATGAGAACTTATCGTTATGCTCGCACAACACGCACAAGTGTAATACTAGTCTATTCCGCATTATTGATGTCCAATCTCGATAATACTACGACTAGGATATTTAATGATTAAACCTTCATGGATTGATACTGTCTCATATCATCTCAATCCTGAACTAATCATAAGGACCTTTTATCATTTATATATCTTGGTAATCTAATTACAAATGATAAAAGAGCAATTTCCTTTGTCACATAGTTAATTTGTACAACAACACCATGATCTGTACAAATAGTGATGCTATGGGTCATAATTGTCCAACAATCTCCCACTTGGCCTATAACCAATCACTCAAGTGTCCTACACCTGAACTATGTACGGTTCGCTCAAACTTCTGCTGAGAAAATTCTTTCATCAGCGGATTTGCAGTGTTATCATCTTATGTGATTTATTCGATCATCACATCGCCACGATGTATGATCCGAACGAATAAATGAATATCTGAAGTATATATCTTGATCATTGATGAGACCTATTAATTCTTTAGCGTGTGATGTAGCCTAGCTCAGCTGCTAACAGAATTACTCCTAATCTGATTAGGATTATTATCAATCCAAAAGGCTTCTATTGCTGCCTCAGATGCAGCAATATTCCGTTTTTGTTGTTTATTCGGCAACAGTATCTTGCTTGGAAGATTTCCAGCTCACAGTTCCGTTATTCAAACTATATAGTACCTTTTTTACTACTTATAGTCATTTTTTATCGGTTAGGAAACTTGCAGCAGTGAACCCAGTCATTCAAGTTCTCCTTCTCCATAGCTTAAGAAAGCATCATTAGTTCATCTAAGATACTTAATAATGTTCTTAACATCAATCCAGTGACTATCACTTGGATTGGCCTGATTGTGACTCCATATGCTCAAAGCATATGAGACACCAGGTCGCGTACATATATTTCAATGTACAAGTTCTCGGAGAGTGCCATAACTTTTAGGTCTATCCCAGTAGATCCTTATTCCTAGAATAAAGGTTGTCTCTCTAAAGAATTCTACGGAGAATTTTCATGAAAGCAAGATTTCACCGACTGTATTATGGGAATATCATTTCCAAGAAATGACATATCATCATTTTTTAGGACAATCACTGTCAGTGCGCTCCCACTAACCTCCTTATATACACAAGAATCATTTCATTTTGAATTAAATCATATACCATTATGATTACATCAAAATGATAATTCCAAGAACGCAATGCTTGCTTCAATCCATAAATGGATCGAATTAACTTGCAAACCTTGTTTGCTCTTTTTGGTACGACAAAACCGTCAGGATGTTGTAAACATCCTCCAAAAGGTTTCCATTTAAGGAAAGCGATTTTGACGTTCAGCTACCATATTTCATAAATGAAACATGCAGCATTGGCAAACATTATCCAAATGGATTTAACCATGGCAACGAGTAAAAGGTTTCGTATAATCGACACAATGTTGATAACGATACCTTTTCGCTACAAGCCCAGCTTAGTACGTTCGTATGTTGCCTTCCATGTATGTCTTCCTTGAAGGCTTATATAGTACCAATAGGCACAATGCCTTCCGGTATAACAACTAGTGTCTAAACCTTGTTTGGTATACATGGAATCCATTTCGGACTTCATGGCACTTTGCCATAATAGAGAGTCGATACCTTGTATCACTTCCTCATACGTAGTCAGTTCGTATTCCTCAATAAGATTGACATCTTTACGAGGTGAGATCAGAAACCCATACCTCCCAGGTTGTTTTCTAACTCTCTCCGACTTACGTGGTTCTTGTGTATTCGAAGATTATTGGTATAGTTTCATCCTTGATGAACTATTTGTATTCCATTAAGGAATCGGTGTCTGGAATAGTATTACTCCGATTTTCATCGAGTTTTACTTTCCTCCCACTTACCACTACATATCGGTATTCCTCTTAGGAAAACCGCATGGTGAGCAACAATTAAATTATTCTTATGTGAGTTGTATAAGTACTATATTTTGGTTACTCTAGAATAACCCACAAATTAGACACTTATCCAATCGGGGTTCTAGTTTGGTATCATCCAAACATATGCCTAGCATTCCCAAATCTTCAGGAATGAGAAAACCCTGTTTCTTTCCTGTTCATATCTAATATGAAGTCTGTCAAACAGATTTTCATGGAACCTTATTCAAAATAAGTATTGCACTGTTTAAGGCGTATCCCTAGAAGAAAAATGGTAGCTCAGAGCGACTCATTATTAACCTTACTATGTCCAACAAGGTTCGGTTTCTCAGTTCGGACACACCGTTTAATTGAGGTGTTCCGTGAATATTCCATCATAAAAGAATACTATACTCTTTCATATATTCAAGAAACATATTGCTTAAGTATTTTCTATCATGGTCTAATCATGATGTTTTAATACTTTAGCCGATTTGTCTGTCTACTTCGTGTCGAAACTCTTTGATCTTATCAAAATTTTCCGATTCGTGTTTCAAAAGAAACACATAACTATAACGCGATGCCACATCCGTAAAGGTTTCGAAGTATTCATATCCACCTCTAGCCTAGCTAGACATAGGCCCACTTACTTCACTATGAACTAGGGCTAACAGATCGGTGCCATTTGCACTTTTACCAAGTAAAAAGTATTTCAGGCACTTTGCCTAATAAACTATATTCGTAGACATTATTTGAATAGAATCAAATCTGTCCTAGTATCCACTCTTCGAAAGTGTGGATATACGAGTCTTGTTAATTGTGTCCCAGACAACAATGCCACAAATAAGTCTCATCTAAATCAGTTTGAGCTATTTGTTTGTCCTGTTATATGTTTGAGATTTATTTATATTCAAAATATAAATAATGTTATTTACATCTAATGTGTTTATCTCAATATCATCTTTATAAAATAAAACACTTTAGTGTTCTAGAATATAAAGGTGTACCCGCAACGAGTTAAACCCTGATATAAAGATAATGTTTCTAGTCAAACTAGTTACATTCTAACAGTTTCCTAATTTAAGTACATACCCGAAGGGTAGTTCCTAGACTTAAGTTTCTACGGTTAAAACAGCGACTGTCGTCCCGTTTTCGACTCGCAGATAAATCTCAACTGAAGTCATTATCTTGCTTATCAGCAGATACTGCACACCAGTACGTATATTTATGTACCACATCCAGTATCTAAAATCTAATTTTAATACTAGTAGTGAACATGTTGATGACAAACATATTTGAAGTCGGAGCTTTGCCCGTCTTCAATTCCTTCATGTCTGTCTTATCCATACGGCAGTCACGCTTCCAGTGACCCCGTTTGCCATAGTTTAGGCAGACATTTTGTGATACGTCCTATGTCTTCCCAGAAGATTATAATGATTTTGCCTTTGCCCCTTTTCCACACCCCAGAAGCCTTTGGCCAAGCCTTGGCCTTCTGGGATGTCGAAGTAAGATGCATCTTACGCTTCTTGCCCTATTACAAACTCTGGCTTTGTCTCCTTGAGTATAGCCATTAACTCTCCAAGAGTTTTCTAATGCAATTTGTATTTCTAAGATCTAAGGATAGATCTATGAAGATCCTTCAATTTCAATATCATACTATAAAGATCTAATCCTTAGTTCTGACTAAGAAATTAAGGAGTCTTTGCGGCAAGCATAACGGATTAAGCACTAAAGTTATCATCACATGAATATTCCAAATATCATGTTCTACTATTTGCTCAACTCCGGGCTTAGGGTCGAGACGTCACTCTATCAAATAAAGTAACTTCTCGGTCCCTATAACTATCCTGAGATCTTATTCCCAATCTGAAAATTAAAGCCGTTTAAAAAAAAATTTCTCCCAGGATTATGTTCTAAACGCTAATCTTTCATTTATCTTGATTCCAATAGTCTAACTATCAAATCAACGATTTAAGGTACTATTTATTATAATGATTACTATAGTCTAACTATATAATCAACTATAATTTAATTAGTTTAAATTCAAATATATTGATTACTATAATCCAATTATATAATCAACTATAATTGAAGTAGTTTGAATACAGTCCAACTGTTTAATTAAAACAACGATTAAATATTAGTCCAACTAATAGATTAATTTGATGACGAAAAATTTGAAATGAACGCGTATTGGCAAGTATCTAAACGAATTTGCAAATTTAATACTTGCCTCCCACTATTTTTCGACGAGCCTCTAACCCTCTGTTGAGTACTCGGGAAACCTTGTTTCCTAGTGGGCTAGGATCCCGTTAAATAACACACAATCTTGACTTTGGCCAACAAATTGTATGATAATTAACTAGGTAGATCTCTAAGATCAATTAGATCCCATCCAATTCCTACATCCAGTAGGTGGACATCCAAGTCCGAAACATATATCTTATGTATGCCAATATATCCAATATATTCCCTAACCTTTTTCCTCTGAATCAATTAAGCCATGGCTTTGGCACAACAAACTTAATGATTCCAGTTAAGCGGGACCCATTGACTTTGGAAAGCTTCGTAATCGATGTCAATGGACAAGAAATGATCTTGAGTTTGGCCAACAAATCAAAACTTGGACAAGACACCGATATGGAACAAAGCCTTCATGATTCTAACACATCCGCGATGGACAAAGGTCTTGACTTTGGCCAACAAACCAGTGCCAATCTTGGATCTTGAGAATGAATCATTCAATGGAAGGAAAAACGTTTAATATATGTTGAGGATTTTTCGCGTAATTGGCAACCAATTAATTATCTTGTTAAGGTCTTATCATCATACACCCTTAAACATGCATTCTAACAACATACTAAGGCACATATAAATAAAATAATAATGATATGCGGATGGATACTCAACACATTTTGTTCATAGAACAAATCTCTCCATTTCCTCTCTCCCGCTAGCACAAATATTACTTCTACCCAATTACATAACACTTCTAAAGAAACCTAATTTACATTGAGGGGAATAGGTGAGAAGAGAAATACAAAGAGTCAAGAGGTAATAGGCTGGACACGCAGGTCCAAATTAATAAATTCTAAATTTATTACAACACTTTCCAAAATTGCCCTCACCCATCTAATATCCATCCAATATGTATTATTCATACATCGCATCCATGTATTCACACAAAGCATGTTATCAATCAATCTAATCCAATTAATTAATCTGAAATTAATGACCATCCAATGTTCAAACAACGATTTGATTTTGCGTGAGTCAAACTCGTTTTGCGAATAAGTACTCAAAGTACGAATTCTTGAATTATATTAAACTACAATATTAAATCCAAATTAATTTTATATAATACTAATTCTATATTTAATTCTAAATTAAATAATTACACTTTTTAATGTGTCTTTACGACTTAGATTCCAAATCTAATCGTTACGGGTCTCAAAGCTCAATTAACATCCAATGTCAATTTAATTAAAGTCCAATGGGCTTTCAATTAATTTCATAAGGCATGGACTTTGCTCAATATGGGTCAAACCCAAATCTCAAAGCTCATTTAAGGAATCACCCTTATTAGCCAAGAAACCAATTTAGGCCCATTAGGCTCAATTAAAATTAAGGGTCCATTTAGTTATATTTGGACTTTATGGATATGGTTTTGGGCCCAATTGGATCCAACCAATTAGCCTAAACCAAACTTGGCCCAACCAAGCCCATTAAGCCCAAATACAACTTTACAAGCCCAATTCCAAATTTGGCCCAATTAATTAAATTCCAAAATTCCAAAATTCATAATTAAATTAATCTAAAGTGTATAGCCATAATTAATTAACCAAATTAACATTTCCAAAATACCAATTTACTTAATTAATCATGTTAATTATCATCAACACATGTCCAACACAATTGAATCAAAAATCATATCATTTTCCATGCTTCAAAGTCACGGCAATTAGGGTTTATTGTCCAATTCCGATTTTAATCCAATTAAATCCTAAATCAACAATTCCCAAGTCTTTCAAACTCATCCAATGATTCAAAAAACAAAAATCACCATGACATTTAGGGCACACACCATTCGGCCAAGCCAATGATTTGGGAAAAATTGATCCAATCCAATTTTCATCAAATTGATCATGCATAACACCATGTTATCATCATTCAAGCATACATCAACAATCAATTTCATCAAAACATGCTCAAATCATTTTTACCCAAATTTTACCCTAATCAAATTTCATGCTTAAATCATGGCTCTGATACCATTGTTGGGTTTCTAAGGTCAAACCAAGATCGATTTAAGCGTAAAACATGTGTGAATACAACAAAGTTAAGTTGCAGAATACTCACTTTGATCAGCTTTTGCGATGCGAGGAACAACAAAAATTATCCTTGCTCCATCCTTGTGACTTTCGGCCATGGCTCCTCTTTGTGCTCCAAGATTTTCGGACAAGCTCCAAGCTTGGGAATGGATTCCATGCTCAAGGGTTTGTTTCCTTATCACCTTTGGATGACTCTTTATGTGCTAGCATTGGAAAGATTTTGCCACAAATCTTTCTTATTTCTTCTTCTTGTTCTACGGCATTTTAGAAGAAAATTAGAGAAATTTGGCCCTTGGCCGTGAGAGGGAGAGAGAGGAAGAGAAATTATGTTTTGTGTATATGTTTTCCAAAAAACTAATACCAAAAATCCAAAGTCAAACCCTTTTAGGCATTTGCTTTCCAAAAGAAATTTGGAGGGAAAAGAGCATTAATTGCTCTCAACCACCTCCATCACCAAAAAAAGTGACATGACACACATCACAAAAAGTGGATGTGACATGTGAGTGACTTGCGATGTGACGCGTGATGTGACTTCTGGGCCGCACTTGAATTCGAAATGCGAGTGGGCCCGCAAACACTCCCGGGCTCGGGTTCGTTAATTCTGAATTAACGAATTTTCCATTACGACGTAATTAAATCAAATTTAATTAAATAATTATGCCTAGCAAAATTACTATTCACGTCGGTAACGAATTAATTCTAAATTAACTCGTTCGCCCAAATTAAAATCTAATTTTAATTCTTCGTCGAAATCTAATTTCATATAGTATATCGAATATATTATTTTATCGATTAATTCCAAATTAATCGTTCTATCTATTTCAATAATATTTTATCCCAGATAAAATATCTCCGTAATTAATCCCAGATTAATTTTCTCTCTCATCTAATTAATCCCAGATTAATTATGTGCGAGTCATATTTCATCGGTGAATCTTCAGGAAGCGACCCATGAGATCCCCAGATATGTTGGCAGTAAATCCGGTCGTCGGACTATCCGAACACGTACGCACCTAGTACTACGCTTTTACCGATTTACAAGACATGGTTGGCTTCTAGCAAAACACCGTGCCTACCCAATTCTCCAGAAATATTCTTAAAGGAATATGTAATCTTTATCAGGCGTAGTATACGTAGTATTGCGTATTGCGATCCAGCATCAGATGTCACGTGCTAGGGCTGGAATTGTGTCTGCCCCGTACGAAGCACATATCGGATCTTTGGTAACTAGTATCTTTAATCGGATAATCATGACCTAGTCATATTATCCCGATGACTGCAGTACATAAGAGCACCAGTTCCGTATCCTACGTGATCATCATCTCCTCTATGACTGGAGTGATACTTCTGTCTTGACATCATACCCAATACACTACGATTCTCAATATACCCAGAAGAGGCGTACACAGAACCTGTTAAAGCCCTGGACGACCAAAACCAAAGTATATTGATTGTCGCAAGTATTAGCGGTGCAAGTCTCAGGTTAAGACCAAATACACCTACCCTGATTTGGACTTCCATAGACACATAGTCATACTACCAATGCAATTCCGAGGGGTCTATCCAGAGCGAAGCTATTTCCATACCATCGGTAAACACAACCTCCTATTACACTTGCATGAGTATCCAATACCCAAATATATGAGAACTATATCGTTATGCTCGCACAACGCGCACAAGTGTAATACTAGTCTATTCTGCATTATCGATGTCCAATCTCGATAATACTACGACTAGGGATATTTAATGATTAAACCTTCGTGGATTGATACTGTCTCATATCATCTCAATCCAGAACTAATCATAAGGACCTTTTATCATTTATATATCTTGTTAATCTAATTACAAATGATAAAAGAGAAATTTCCTTTGTCACATAATTAATTTGTACAACAACACCATGATCTGTACAAATAGTGATGCTATGGGTCATAATTGTCTAACAAAAACTTAGGCAATTTTTATTAACAAAAGTTCTAATCAGCTTTTATGAGGGCTTAATCTAATTTGTCCAAATATGTATAATTAGGTGTGACTAATCACCTTCGTCTACCACTTTGATTTAATCCAATTAAATCAAGACAAAAGTTAGGAAATGGATTAGTTCAATTTTTACCAATTTGATTTAATCCAACTAAATCAAGCAAAAAACGCATATAATTGCATATTTGCATTTACCAAAATATCCTCAAATGGTAGAGATATTTATGAATTTATAATTAAGCCCTTGTGTAATTATTGAATCAATCTAATTAATCCAATTAGGTCAAAGTAGATAATCGATGTTATCAAATAATAATTGATTATCTTAGTTGATAATTATAATATCGAATATTATCTTTTATCAAAATTAATCGGCTACCCAAGTGCTCAACGAGTACACTTTATATTGGGACTCTCTAAGTTCAGACACGTTCGTCATATAAGCCAAGCTAATATGTACGCAATTCGCCACCTTAAAATTCTTGAAGAACACGACTGACTTTCCTGAACTATACAAGTCGAGGTCATCACATATGTTTATTAATCCCTCCGTCGTAGGCTATCCGAGTTGTGCTTAGGAAACATAGAATACACCATCAAGTTTCCGAGGCGCATATCTCATGTCGACATGTCCACGATACTTTACAACTGATGTGATCCACCCTAGGTGATCGGCTTTGGCCAAACTCTTAAGAATCGTGACTTAGTCACATGGATACCTAAACCCCTTATGGTACACATACGGGACGACAGATTCTATCTTGGTTCGCATTTGATTAATGAGTGCATCAGTCCACACCCAACGATCATCTAGAAGCCAGACCATGAAAGGTTTCTGACATACATGGCATCAAAGTGTAGAAGATCTCTCACAAAATCAATGTTATCCTATAGTCAATGGATCACATATGTTACTCGACTCGAGAAGACTCATATTGACGGTGGTGTGTCCTTCCAACTATTAGGAATCACCTATGAGTCATTCAGTATTCGAGCTAACCAATACCCACATGTCTATATGAGCTTACAAAGCTCATGGTACAGGTTAAACCATTGGAACTCCATTTCCAATATATGACATATGCTAGTCTTTTATGTTATAAGAATTCGACCGTATTCCAAAACCAACGACTTGAAATTCTTACTTAAAGAATAGTTTATAATAGTAATATTTATCTTAATGTCGGACCACCTAGTGTCCAGTATTACTACAAGACTATTCTAAGATCGATGTCATTCTTAGCATATTTATACATCAATCTAATTTGTATAGTGACAATACCATTAATAAGGTATGAAAGGAAATGTGGTTATTTTATTAATAAATAATAAAATATACAATACATTATTCAGATTGGCGCTCCAAGCACCAACTCCAACAAACTTCTATTTGCTTAGTGCCAATCTGGATGGTACCGCAGTCTCATCTTCTCCACATGCTTATCGAATAACTTAGGAGGTAAGGCCTTAGTAAGCGAGTCTGCTATTATGTCTAGTCCTTAAACCTTCAAGACCACTATGTTTTTCCATTCAATATCTCTCTAATTATGTGGTATTTCCTTTCCACGTGTTTAGACTTGGAATTCGCTCTCAGCTCCTTAGCCTGCGCAATGGCTCTACTATTATCACAGTTCAATGGGATCGAATCCGTAATACTACGCACAACGCCAAGTTCTGTGATAAAATTTCTAATCTAAATAACTTATTTAGCAGCTTCTAAAGCCGCTATAAATTTCGCCTCAGTGGTGGAATCAACTGTTGAGCCTTGTTTTGAACATCGCCAACTAACCGCACTACCATTAAGGGTCTGTATTACCCTTAACTTGTATCTCATCATCTCCATATATCAAAAACTTATCCCTAGTACCCTTAAGATATTTCAGGATATGTTTCACAGCAATCAATTGATCATTACCCGGATCGGATTGATATTGGCTAGTCACACTGATGCCGAAACTGATGTCAGGTCTCGTACATAGCATAACATACATAATGCTTCCAATACAAGAAACATATGGCAAGTTATACATCCTAACTCTTTCTTCCTCAGTCTGAGGTGCAATTTTCTTCGAAAGATGTATGTCGTATCGGAAAGGTACATTTGCTGCCTTATAGTTGGTAAAACTGTATCTTTCTAACATCTTATCTATGTACGTCAATTGAGATAACCATACAAGCTTCCTAACTCTATCCCGGTAGAGCCTTATACCCAGTAAATAGGAAGATTCACCCATGTATTTCATGGAGAAGTTCTTGCAAAGGTAGGCTTTCACACTTTACATCAATCCTATATCATTTCTAATGATAAAGATGTCATCTACATACAAGACTAGGAAAACTATCATGCTCTTACTCATTTTTTATAAAAACACGTGGTTCTTCATCGTTCTTGATGAATCCAGATAATCTAATTATCTCATCAAAACGATGATTCCAGCTTTGGGATGACTGTTTAAGTCCATAAATAGACTTTTGGAGCTTACAAACCAAGTTTGAAGTCCCACTGGATACGAAATCCTCTGGTTATTCCATATAGATATCCTCCTCAAGGAATCCATTTAGGAAAGTGGTTTTCATATCCATCTGTCATAACTCATAGTTGTGATATGCATCAATGGCTAAAAGAATCCTAATGGATTTTAGCATGGCAACTGGTGAAAAAGTTTCCTCATAGTCAATCTCAAGATGTTGAGTGTAACATTTCGCTACCAATCGGACCTTAAAGGTTTCCACCTTTCCATCGAGCCCTCATTTCTAATTTTCCATCGAGCCCTCAATAATCCTGAAATCAAATTATGTCACTTAAAAGTTCATCAACTTGTCATTTGATATCAAGATGTGAGATTAAATGTATTATTAAAAAAAAAAAAAAAAATTGCTATCTTCACTTTAAGCTATCATTTATATTGGTAGTGAACCCTTGAAAAAAGAATAAGTTCGCAAAGTTCAGTACCAGTCTTCAATTTTAATAATAGGGTAGTGAAATTCATTATTTTTATTTCGATAAATATCTCAATTCGTTTATCATCTGTGGTAGAAATTATTTTATTTTCTTAAAGTGTTGATTTTACGTATTAAAATTATAATAAAAAAATGACATAAATATATGTTATTTCAACAAACATACGCTTCGCGGGTACTCCCAACTAGTTTCATATAATATTATGTATATCATTGGTAGATTGTAATAATTTAATGGTAAAAAAACAGATTATTTCCGTTTGGTTTTAAATTTTAAGACTTGAGAGCTTACTCCATTAGCCACGGTTGCATGGTTTCAATGGTGGATTTTAGAACATCTTCAATAAGGTTCCCTATTATGACTCTCTAGATTTATCCCGATGATATTCTTACATATATCTTATATAATATAAAATACTTTATTATGCATATAGTGTAATATCAATTAATTGATTTTTATGATAATATTGATTATTATTTATGACATAATTTCTCTCTCTTAAATCTAAGGAGTGGAGTGATCGTAAATTTAAGTAAGAATATTGAGTGCTATTAGAGATTAAAATCATACTTCCTAAATTTAAGATAAAGAAATATATTTCCAGGTCAATTGAAGATGTTTTCCCCAAATAGGCTTGTACATAAACTTATGTTCACAAGGGCTCACTTTTCATATATTCCCCCCAATATTAACAATTTAACATTCATTTAAATAAAAAAAAAACAAGCATATTATTGTATAT
Source organism: Zanthoxylum bungeanum (assembly GCA_019454045.1). Classification (NCBI taxonomy): domain Eukaryota; kingdom Viridiplantae; phylum Streptophyta; class Magnoliopsida; order Sapindales; family Rutaceae; genus Zanthoxylum; species Zanthoxylum bungeanum. The sequence continues at coordinate 156,411 of SKCR01030667.1, read as the reverse complement.
GTGAATGAAAGAAAATCTCAAATATTGATTAGGATTTAGAATCTTGTATCATTTGATACGAGATTCAAAATAATTTTTTGTTATAAATAAAAATTCAAGTATAGATTTGAGATAATTTTCCATCTCAAATTCGAATTTTTTGTCTAAAAAACTGAGATCATGATCTTAAATTGTTTGTTTGGAATTCAAAATAAATTTCTTTCTTGATTTGAAAATTGATATAGGATTTGGGATTAATTTTTATCCCAAATTTATAATCGTGATAAGATTAAAATTGACAAATCTTAACATACATGTTCCCACCTATTATCATCGTATGTAAATTGTTAGTTTATACTAATATTTTACTAGTTTATTTCTGTACTGAAAATCAACTGACTTTCGTTTCGAGGAGGAAACAAAAATAATAAAAAATAATTAAGGGATTATATAATAAGAATCAACCGGCTTGTCCTTGTCACTTGAGTTGGTGAAGGGCGAAGCAAGACGGTGCATCCTTAACACTGTTTCACGTGAGGAGTCGGAAAGTATCCTTCAAGGGGCAAGACGAGCGTTTTCCCTTATTCAAAAGTACTCCTGATTTAGCCACGTCATCACCTTATCATTCGTCAACGTGGCAAGATCTAGGTATTCCGATTTCATAAAATCATTCATATCCACTTTCGAAGATAGCACTATCCAGCGACCGCCACGTCTATGTTTTTCTGTGAATCTTCAATGACGTGGCAAAATTATTGGCTCTCTGCGAGTTTCATCTGCACAAAGCTTCACAGACGATCCATTTTGGTTTCACCGTTTCCGGAGACATGAGTAATAATAATAACAATCTGTGAACATGCAGATTGAGCTAAAAATTTTGTATTTTTTTCAACTCTTTACAAGCTACAAATTTAGTGCAGAAGTCCATTAAGCATAATTTATAGATTTATGTCAATTGGTGACGACCTCTACTTATATATTTAACAAGATGTATCTACACCTACTAATATATATATCTATTTGTTGCTATATTTATGAGAGAAAATATGATGTTAAAAATATACAAAAGTCTTCGGACATAATGACTTGTTAATAACTAAAATGAGTTTCTGGACTTATTTGCAAAAAAAAAAAAAAAAAACATTTTGACTTTTAACAAAATCATTATGGACTCAAATGTCTTACGGCATCACAACTAGAAGTCGATGTGTTTGCACAACTTTTCGTCAATGAGCGTGTAAGGTCCAAATCTCATGAGACAAAGTCTCAGCAAAAGGGTGTTTGATTCAGTGAATAAGCCTCAAAGGGGCACAATCACACAAATTACAATCTATGGATTACAAAGCTACGAAATTAAAATAAAATGCTCATTATGAGTCTTCATTTTTCGTTTCTTCCTCTTCTTCAAACCCTTGGGCCTTTTATAATGGAGAGCCTTGTAAACCGTTTGAGCGGTTTTGCTTCTTTTCCCACGTTTCATGCTTGCACGTAACCGCTGAACCATGCATTCAACTGCTGAGTTGTGTGTGATAAGTGCCAGAATGTGGGGAGCTGATATTTAACTGCTAGATCGTGGGGTTAACAACAATGTGTCTATTCGCGCAATAATCATCCTGATCGCTTTTCCCTTTGTCGTTCTTCGTCTGCTTTTCCTTTGGTCGTCCTAATTTCGTTTCGTCCTTTGACACGTCCTTTCTATTCGCCCCTCATTGACTCTTTCGTCATATGGAGATTTTCTTCACCAACAATTATCCCCCAAATTCGCCTTGATTGATTTGGGAAATGAAATCGAGGCAGATTTCTTAACCTGGGTAAAGTTAGGATGGTACCTCTTGGCCGTGTATACTGGCTTCAGCATGCTGGTCTTCGCTCTTTCCCTTAACAGCACTTGTGGCCGTCGTTTACATTTCCTATGTGAACCTATCATTGCTCCAATAAATGCGCGACCTTCAAAACACGTCTTATCGAAAACCATCATGGCACCAATTAATGCGCCGTCTTTCGTGTCAATCCTTTGTCAAATCATATCTGACATCGCCCTTTCTGTTTTCCCGCTCTTTTTCTTTCCCCGAATTGGGTCGTGACACCTGTCTTAGGGCGAACTTCTTACCTTTGCTATATAAGGGCTTGATTCTTTCTTGTCATCACTTTACTTTCTACTTCTCTGCAAAAATTTCCATCTTCTTACCTTCAATTTTATTTGCTAATGGCGTCGTCTTCTTCCGTTTCAAAAAGGGCCACCTCAACTTTCAGTGATTACCAACCTGCATTGGGTGATTCTTCTGTGGGTGTCTTTGGCATCCATTGTTGGGATTTATGCCCTAGAGCTCATGTGTTGTAAACGGAATTGATTATTGTAATAATTATAAACGCATTATTCATTTATCAAAGTTGTTTGATTTAAATTGCATATTGTCCAATTGTCTTGTTACCTTGATTACTCTTGTACCTTTAGACTTAGTGTATGTTTGATGCACAAGAGGATTTAAGTCTAAAGTTAGTAATCTAAATAGTACATAGAGAGCAACAAAAGAGGGGTACTTTGTTTGTGGTTAATCTATAGCTGCGGTCCATTCTATACTTGTATGGCGACCTTGATCCGGGATCGTTCATGTAGTGACATGGGAATGGAGGCACCTGTATGATAAGATCATATAGGACTGGACTCAGATAAATACGAATTTCTTTTAATATCCGTTAATCGAAGAAATTCATTTTATCTACTAGATGGTCATATATGGATTAATCTTAATCCTGAGTGTACTACGAACTCCTGCATGTCAGGCTATGTCCTTTGATTTACTATGGTGAGGTTGGTGTAGCAGTCCCGGCAATAACTACGTATTTTGGGGATATGGTTTTTTATGTAGCTGGGAACGTCTTACATAGATATGGAATTCACTCCTTCTTACGGGAAGCAGATGAATATCTCTTTTAAGAGTTGATTCGGGACTTGAATAATTTGAGCGCTCAACTTTTCTATTACGAATAGAAAATATTTTATATCATAATTGTTATGAATTAATTGTTCATTATAGAATCAATGGTGCTTAAGAGACAAAATATTTAGAGGGGTATAACGGACTTATGACCCTGCTCTATTTATGAGATATTCGTGAAGGGCTATATCCATATGTAGTGACTATATCGATGGACACCGAAGTTGTTCGGCTTATATTTCCATCTACGGTATCGGGAGTTCAACTTCGAGTTTTTAGTGGAATAACGCGGAGTTAATAATTCGTAATATTTAATTAAAGAGTTTAATTAATATTTCGGAATTATTGGAGCTCGGAACCGTAGGTCCATTTGGTCCCCGTGCTAGCTCGATTAACTGTAGCAAACCTAATATAATTAGATTGTCTAATAATATGCTCACATTATATTAAATATTATTAATAATTAATAATATTTTTGTCACAAATGAAAATAATATTAAATTAGTTTAATATTATATTTTCTAATAATTTTGATTATAAGATAATCAAATAATAATTATGAAGATAATTATTACATCATTAATAATTATTAGATAATTATTACATCATCATTGATAATGCATAATTATGAGATAATTATTATATCATTATTTGATAATGGTAAATGCATTATCAAGACAAGCCTTAATGGTTTGCCAAATCATCCACCAAGTTTTTGTTAATTAGTTTTGACCTAATTACCTAACTTGTTCCATTATTCATTGATTTGGTTGACACTCCACTCAAGTGTGTTTGCCATTCAAAGAATAAGTGGAAGTTGGTGGAATGGCTTGAATGGATTTTCTCTACCATTCCCACTCAAAGGTTGAGTGATAAAAAGATTTTCTTTTTGAAAATTTTCTAGTTTTTTGACACAACTTTGAGAGAGGTAGAGAGAAATACAAAACACTTGGAATTTTCTTCAATAGTTGAGAGAAAATTCTTATTCTCAATTGTTGAGATTTGAAAGGAAAAACAAGAGTGAACAAGATACTTGATCTTCTTCATCTCATTTTTCTTAAAGCCAAAAGAATTTGTGACAATATAATTTCTCTAAATAGTTTAGAGTTTGATACTTCTCTAAATAGTTTAGAGGTTGATCTTTGTGAGTGAAGCCCACACTTCGGTTTGTTGGTTTCGAGATATAGCTCGGAAGATTGGGGTGGTTGATTTACGGTAGAATCTCAAAGGAAATTCATCAAGAGTTCGGTGGAGTTCGACTTCAACAAAGGAGAAGGCAGAGAAAATTTTAAAGATCTGGTGCCACTACATAGCCATTTCCGCTGCGCTAAGGAAAGCCGTTTCCAACAATTGGCATCAAGAGCTAAGGTTGAAAAGTGTTCTTAACCCTTCTCTTTTAAGTTTTAAGTTCTTAATAATTTATATGAGATATATAGATTATTAGAATGCATGTTGTGATGAGTAGGCACAATTAGATTCATGAGATGAATGGTTGGTTTTAATGTTCATGTGATGAATGTTTACTTTGATTCATGTGATGAATGTATTGCGTTGATCGTTAATTTTTTCCGGCTCTTATTTTTAGATTTGGGAATGTAAGACCATAAGGTCATTTTCTTTCAAGTGTTGTAAGTTCATTTCTTTTGTAATAAGTCCAATATGTAACTCAATTTGTAACTTGGAGGAGCTGATGCCGCGAAGGACTTATAAAGAAGACATTCCACAAAGAACTCAACATACCATGGAGCAAGATTTGAAGACCAAGGAATGCCTTGGATTTATTGTACTAATTAGATTAGTATAGAAAAAAAAATAGAGCCCGGTTAACGCAATTTATGTATGTATGTGAAACTTCATTCCGTTACAAGTCCGTAGAAAAAAACGGGGACCAAAACGGACTCCGGAAGCTCCCGAACGGAGTAATTAAAGTTTCAGTGTTTTGACACCAGACCGACGGCGTTCGAACTCTAGTAAAACGCAACTCAAACGTTTTGCTACTGCCTGGAAAACGTTCGAACGTCCAGAAAACGTAACACGAACGTTTTCAGCCCAGACCTGGGCATATATATGTGTTTTAAATTGTTTATTAACATGCCATATAGCCTAGGGTGCCTACTCTTGCATTTTCACATGCCATAACATGTAGACATGCATGATATTCAAGTTATAAAATATGATTTTATGTAAATTTAAAAGTTAAATTAGAATATAAGATGCATGTAAACGAATTAATAAGATTAATTGGTTTAAAGGTTTAAAAATTAGGAATTCAAGTTTAAGAACAAATGGACATTATGAGTACATTATTTTCCTTGGTATAATCGGATGGAAACCCGATATAAATTCCATAGCCGCTTCCGAATGGACGGTAATTTGGTTTGCACTTGGGATACAATTCCACGTACCTTTGGAGTAAATAACGTACTTTTATCCATTAAATGGTTTAATGACATATAGTCCATTAGTTGAATTCTAAAATTTTAAAACCTATAAGTGAACTAATATTTTAATTGTTAAAATTGATTAGACACTTAAGCAAACTTGATTAAATTAGTTTAATTAAGTTAATGATTAGTAGAGACTAATAAGTATTAGTGAATAAAATTTTAAGTGTTAAAATTGGTTAGATCACTAATAATCCACTAGTATTAATAAAGATATATTTTAGCCGAGCATAATCTTAATTCATTAGAAACTAGTGAGATAGAAACCTTAAACTTCAAAATAGTGAGTGGGAGAGGGTTATACCACTATATATCCCACGATCTCCATTGTTATCCAAAAACGTGAGATTCAATAGGCGCCTTGTGGCAGCTTTGTTCCTGTCCCCCTACGATGGTGTCCTTATTGGGTCAATATCAAGTTTGGATTCCGAAAGGATAGGGACTCTAGATGTATTTGGTGATTTGACCTACCCTACGGCGGCACTTCACTAGTTAAGTCCAAGGGTTCCGAAATAATGGGTCACACTCACAAAGGAATGGTTAAGTTGTTAATCATAGCTCCTTGATCAAAATAACGGTAGTTGATTAATATAGGAATAAGAGTTATTTCAGATATATTAATCAATTGAGAATGTCTCAATCTATCATGCGAATACTTGACCTACCCTATGGCGGCACTAATTTGTGGGATGATAGATAATCGTGGTATAGTAATTCTTTTAGGTTTCTAATTCATTATACATTGATCATGCATCATGTTTAATTTTATGCCTAAATGTTTGACAATTTCAATATGCGATGAATGAATGATTGAATGCACGTTTATTATATTTCAGCCATGGCATCTGCAATAATCTCAATAATCAAACAACAAGAAAAATTAACCGGGGATAATTATGTTAAATGGAAAAGTGACATGAATGCTATCTTGGTCTGCGAAGACCTTAAATTTGTCCTAATGGAGGAATGTCCTCTTGAGCCAGCACCTAATGCTGGCAGAGCTGCACGTAATGCCTATAATAATTGGATTAAAGCTGATGAGAAAGCCCATAGCTATTTGATAGCATCCATGTCTGAGGTTCTTGCTGCACAACATGAGCCTATTGCGACAGCATCATTGATTATGCAGTCATTACAGAACATGTTTGGGCAACCTTCAGACCGGCAACAACATGAGGCAATTGCCTCTGTATTGACCGCTAGAATGAAGGAAGGCACATCAGTCCGAGACCATGTGTTAAGGATGATGGCTCATCTTAATAAGGCTGAAACCCATGGTGCACGTATCAATGTGCAAAGCCAGGTGACAATGATCATGGAAACCCTTCCGAAGAGTTTCTTGCAGTTTAAAAGCAATTGTTCTATGAACAAATTGACTTTTACGTTGACTGAACTGCTAAATGAGCTCACCAATTACGAGAACGTTATGAACGGTCCTCGTAGGCCTAATGTCGAGGCAAATGTTGCCGAATCTTCTAAATCTGCAAAGAAGAAGAAGAAAGGCAAAACCAATGAAAAAAAGAAAAACAAAAGCAACAAAAGCTCCAAATGAACCAATGCCAAAGGAAAATGTTTCCATTGTGAACAACAAGGGCATTGGAAAAGGAATTGTCCAAAATACCTTGCCGAGCTTAAAGAGAAGAAAAACTCAGGTAAATATGATTTACTTGTCATTGAGTCTCTTTTAGTGGAGGATGATAATCCGCATGGATTGTTGATTCTGGTGCCACTAACCATGTTTGTTGTTCTTTGCAGCTACTTAACTCATGGAGGGACCTTGCTGAAGGTAGCTTCACCATGAGAGTTGGGACAGGGGATGCTGTTTCATTCAGCAAAAGCAGTGGGAGATTCCAAGTTAAACTTTAATAATAGTTATTTATGTTTAAATGGTGTGCTATATATTCCTGGTTTTCGCAGGAATTTGATTTCTGTTACAAAACTTATGGAACATGGTTTTCCATTTCGTTTAATATAATAAGTCAGTTATTATTAGTAGAAATGGATTAAATATTTGCACAGGAAACTCCGAAAATAATCTATATGTATTAAGACCGTTAATGCATGATTCATTGCTTAATACTGAAATGTTTAAGATTGAAAGATCTAAAACAAAACGGCAAAAGATTTCTCATGATGATACCTATTTATGGCACCTTAGACTTGGTCACATTAACCTTTACCGGATAGATAGACTAATTAAGAACGGAGTTTTAAATCAGTTAAAACTCGTACTTTACCTGTCTGCGAATCCTGTTTAGAAGGCAAAATGACTAAGAGACCTACCTTTTACTGGAAAAGGGATAAGAGCCAAAGAACCACTTGAGCTAATACATTCGGACGTTTGCGGACCGATGAATGTAAAGGCACGAGGTGGTTATGAATACTTCGTCACTTTCATTGACGATTATTCTAGATATGGGTATGTTTATATCTAATGCAGCACAAGTCAGATACATTTAAAAAATTCAAAGAGTATCGTGCTGAGGTTGAGAACCAGTTAGGTAAAAGCATCAAAGTTCTACGATCATATTGTGGAGGAGAATACCTTGATAGAGACTTCGAGGAATTCTTAGTTGAGCATGGAATTGTTTCACAACTCACAACACCTGGAACACCACAACAAAACAGTATTACAGAAAGGAGAAATCGGACTCTACTAGACATGATAAGATCAATGTTTAGTTATAGCACTCTATCTAGTTCATTATGGGGTATTCATTGGAAACAACAATGTATATCCTGAATATAGTTCCTTCTATGTCTGTTCCTAAGACTTTTTTAGAGTCGTGGAATGGTCGTAAGTAAGTTTGCGACATTTCCGCATATGAGGGTGTCCAGCACATGTGCTAAAGAACAAGACTACTAAATTGGAACAACGTTCACATGTATGCCTATTTATAGGCTATCCTAAGGAAACTATGGGTGAATTCTTTTATAATCCAGAAGATAATAAAGTATTTGTTTCGACAAATGCTACATTTCTTGAGGAGGATTATATGAAAGAATTCAAACCTCGAAGTAAAGTGTTACTTGAGGAGTTACTTACCGGTACGACCAGTAAACCATTGTCAAATGTTGACAAAGACATAACACCTTCAGCATCTGAAAGTCAGATGCATGTTTATATCAGAATACCATACAACCTAGACGCAGTGGGAGGGTTGTGAGACAACATGAACGCTATCTAGGAAATGGTGAGGTGCAAGTTGTTGCATGTTGTGATGGTATGATCCATTGACCTATCGTAGTGCAATGGATGATACTGATAAAAAAGAATGGCTCAAAGCCATGAACCTTGAGATGGAGTCCATGTACTCTAACTCAGTCTGGGAACTTGTAGACCAATCTAATGGAGTAAAACCCATAGGTTGCAAGTGGATCTACAAGAGAAAAAGAGGAATAGATGGGAAAGTACAGACTTTCAAGGCTAGGCTAGTGGCAAAGGGTTATACCCAAAAGGAGGGAGTTGACTATGAAGAAACTTTCTCGCCAGTAGCCATGCTTAAATCCATCAGGATTCTTCTTTCCATTGCCTCATATTATGACTATGAGATTTGGCAAATGGACGTCAAGACTGCATTCTTGAATGGCAATCTTGATGAAAGTATCTATATGGTACAACCAGAGGGGTTCATAACCCAAGGTCAAGAGCAAAAGGTTTGCAAGTTGCAAAGGTCCATTTATGGGCTTAAACAAGCATCTAGATCTTGGAATATAAGATTTGATACTACGATCAAGTCTTATAACTTTGAGCAAAATATCGATGAACCTTGTGTCTACAAGCGAATCATTGATGGGAAGGTGGTTTTCCTTGTGTTATACGTCGATGATATTTTACTCATTGGGAATGATGTAAAGATATTATCGGACGTGAAAATCTGGCTAGCTAACCAATTCCAAATGAAAGATTTGGGAGAGGCAAGTTATGTACTTGGGATCCAGATCATTCGGGATCGCAAGAAACGACTGTTAGCAATGTCTCAAGTAACCTATATCGACAAGATTCTTGTACGATTTGGTATGCAGAATTCCAAGAAAGGTAATTTACCTTTCAGGCCTGGAATTCATTTGTCTAAGGAACAGTCTCCTAAGACACCTCAAGCAATTGAGGAAATGAGACATATACCATATGCTTCAGCAGTTGGAAGTCTTATGTATGCTATGTTATGCACGAGACCTGACATCTGTTTTGCAGTGGGAGTAGTCAGTAGGTTTCAATCCAACCCAGGATTAGATCATTGGGTAGCGGTGAAACATATTCTCAAGTATCTTCAGAGAACGAGAAATTATATGCTTGTATATACAAGTCAGGATATGATTCTGAGAGGATATACTGACTCTGATTTTCAGACGGATGTCGATTCTAGGAAATCAACATCTGGATCAGTGTTCACCCTATGTGGTGGGGCTATAATATGGAGGAGCATTAAGCAATCTTGTATTGCTGACTCCACCATGGAGGTTGAATATGTAGCAGCTTGTGAAGCAGCTAAAGAAGCAGTCTGGCTCCGTAAGTTCTTGGCACATCTGGAAGTTGTTCCAGATATGGATAAACCACTCACACTTTATTGTGATAATAGTGGCGCAGTGGCAAACTCCAAAGAACCAAGAAGCCACAAGAGGGGTAAGCATATTGAGAGGAAATATCACATCATCAGAGAGATAGTGCAGAGAGGAGATGTCATTGTCACGCAGATTCCATCCGCAGACAACTCGGCTGATCCGTTTACAAAGACCTTATCGGCTACAGTATTTGAAGGTCACCTAAATGGTTTCGGATTACATGACATGTCTCATTTGCTCTAGTCCAAGTGGGAGATTGTTGGGATTTATGCCCTAGAGCTCATGTGTTGTAAACGGAATTGATTATTGTAATAATTATAAACGCATTATTCATTTATCAAAGTTGTTTGATTTAAATTGCATATTGTCCAATTGTCTTGTTTGCCTTGATTACTCTGTACCTTTAGACTTAGTGTATGTTTGATGCACAAGAGGATTTAAGTCTAAAGTTAGTATCTAAATAGTCCATAGAGAGCAAACAAAGAGGGTACTTTGTTTGTGGTAAATCTATAGCTGCGGTCCATTCTATACTTGTATGAAGACCTTGATCCGGGATCGTTCATGTAGTGACATGGGAATGGAGGCACCTTGTATGATAAGATCATATAGGACTGGACTCAGATAAATACGAATTTCTTTTAATATCCGTTAATCGAAGAAATTCATTTTATCTACTAGATGGTCATATATGGATTAATCTTAATCCTGAGTGTACTACGAACTCCTGCATGTTAGGCTGTGTCCTTTGATTTACTATGGTGAGGTTGGTGTAGCAGTCCCTGCCAATAACTACGTATTTTGGGGATATGGTTTTTTATGTAGCTGGGAACGTCTTACATAGATATGGAATCACTCCTTCTTACGGGAAGCAGATGAATATCTCTTTTAAGAGTTGATTCGGGACTTGAATAATTTGAGCGCTCAACTTTTCTATTACGAATAGAAAATATTTTATATTCATAATTGTTATGAATTAATTGTTCATTATAGAATCAATGGTGCTTAAGAGACAAAATATTTAGAGGGGTATAACGGACTTATGACCCGGCTCTATTTATGAGATATTCGTGAAGGGCTATATCCATATGTAGTGACTATATCGATGGACACCGAAGTTGTTCGGCTTATATTTCCATCTACGGTATCGGGAGTTCAACTTCGAGTTTTTAGTGGAATAACGCGGAGTTAATAATTCGTAATATTTAATTAAAGAGTTTAATTAATATTTCGGAATTATTGGAGCTCGGAACCGTAGGTCCATTTGGTCCCCGTGCTAGCTCGATTAACTGTAGCAAACCTAATATCAATTAGATTGTCTAATAATATGCTCACATTATATTAAATATTATTATATAATTAATAATATTTTTGTCACAAATGAAAATAATATTAAATTAGTTTAATATTATATTTTCTAATAATTTTGATTATAAGATAATCAAATAATAATATGAGATAATTATTACATCATTAATAATTATTAGATAATTATTTACATATCATTGATAATGCATAATTATGAGATAATTATTATATCATTATTTGAGAATGGTAAATGCATTATCAAGACAAGCCTTAATGGTTTGCCAAATCATCCACCAAGTTTTTGTTAATTAGTTTTGACCTAATTACCTAACTTGTTCCATTAATTCATTGATTTGGTTGACACTCCACTCAAGTGTGTTTGCCATTCAAAGAATAAGTGGAAGTTGGTGGAATGGCTTGAATGGATTTTCTCTACCATTCCCACTCAAAGGTTGAGTGATAAAAAGATTTTCTTTTTGAAAATTTTCTAGTTTTTTGACACAACTTTGAGAGAGGTAGAGAGAAATACAAAAACACTTGGAATTTTTCTTCAATAGTTGAGAGAAAATTCTTATTCTCAATTGTTGAGATTTGAAAGGAAAAACAAGAGTGAACAAGATAATTGATCTTCTTCATCTCATTTTCTTAAAGCCAAAAGAATTTGTGACAATACAATTTCTCTAAATAGTTTAGAGTTTGATACTTCTCTAAATAGTTTAGAGGTTGATCTTTGTGAGTGAAGCCCACACTTCGGTTTGTTGGTTTCGAGATATAGCTCGAAAGATTGGGTGGTTGATTCTACGGTAGAATCTCAAAGGAAATTCATCAAGAGTTCGGTGGAGTTCGACTTAAACAAAGGAGAAAGCAGAGAAAATTTTAAAGATCCGGTGCCACTACATAGCCATTTCCGCTGCGCTAAGGAAAGCCGTTTCCAACATCCATACCTTGATGAAAACTACGGCCAGTGCTCCATAGGCCCCATTTTTGTTGATGATACTGCCATTGCTATGGCTCCCTTGGCTCAGTTGTTTCCCTCCATTTCTAACCTTCCCTTTTCATAACCTCTGAACATTTCTCCACTCATCCAATCTAACCCCATTCGTACCTGGCCTAAACACGATTCTTCTTTTGAAACTTGGTTTCAACGCATGAGGTTGCATGCAGACACTCGCACATTTCTTGAGGAAAACGAATTGCTTTTCCACATATAGCTTTCATTGGCCTTACCCCCTTTTGACCGAAATCTATTCCCCACATCACTGCTTTTCTGGTCCTCCGATTACAACGTTTTCCTCTTCCTTCTGGTCCATTCACTATCACTCTCCGTGACATCAGTCCTTTGACCGAGTTGACCCCTTTGGGCGCGACCATTTTGCTTGCACTATCTTTCGTTTCCTCCCCCTTAAATGGATTCTTCCTCATTCTCATCTTATTCTGCCTTTTTTCATGTGTTCTCCGAGTCGGCTGGTCCGGTCTCGGTGTTAGAGCATACTGCTTTTCTCATTACTGGCTTTGCAAATATGTCATTTGCGCCCCTAGTCAGAAACCCGTGGTGAGTTATCTCCTATTTCGTCGTCCATTGCCAACGACCGTCATTTGGACTTGGCTTCCTTTTTGTTGGCGCTATTTATCGGGGTTTGGCCATTCTCTAAAAACAGCTTCGGTTTGGGACTTCGCTGATCTCCTCCGGCCCTCTTTGGCTCGTCCGGCTTTGGATTAGAGCCTATTTTCTAGTCTTTGGTTTTATTGAGTCAACCCGGTCGTACCCTTGTGCAGGCCTTTTGTTTGCCCAACTAGGGCCAACTTCCCTCATTCCTCGTACTAATTTTTGAGTATTTTTATACCATTTCCAGAGTACCGTCTTTCTTTCCTTTCTCCTTGAGCGACAGCCCCCCTTTTGTCCATGAGCTTCCCGAATCAGAGGGGGATGAGTCGACCAATCACATATGTCATAAGTTTTTATGCATCCGCGATCTGATTCATGATATTTGAAGGCGTTAATATTGCGGATATCCGGTAACGTAGCGGAACAGTGGAAAATCAAAATTTTCCGATTTCAAAATTTTTTCTCGGATTAATAAAATAAACTTATTTATTTTATTATCCAATAATCAAATTATGAAATAAAACACCAAAAATCAAATTTATGTGAATTTACTGAATTACCCTTATACTTTGTATTTTGTTCATTTTAGTCCGAAATTGTTCAAAATAATTTTGAGTGATTCTAAATCATTACTAATATGAGTTTAACATATCCCAAATTTCAAAATACAATTAGCAACAAAAATCCAATTTTTTTAGCCATAAGGCCGAGAGCCTCACAAGGGGGGGGGGGGGGATGTGCATTTTGCATTTCCATTGTTCAAAACACATGCAAATGAAATCCAATCAACATAAGATTTAATATGTATCATACACACATCCAAATACACAACATAAATGAAAAGCCCCAAATTTGGAAGAAGCCTTAAACCCTAATTTTTCAATTTCTTCAAATTGGACAAATTATAACAATTTGACAAAATCCAATACTTCAATCATGTTTTTCCATTCAAATCAAGTCTCAACACAATGAAATAACTATAGATCAAATCTAGGTCATTTAAGAGTGGGTCAACAACTCTAGATTAGCAAAACGTTTCTCAAACTTTCAAAAGAATGCTAGTAAACACTTTAGAAGCACTCTATTGAACTCAATACATGCATATCCCTATTCTCAAACTTCCATCAAATAAAAACATAAAGAATAAAGAATAGAAAAGCATAAGATCATCACAAGATGTAGCCTAGAAATAGGGAACATTTTCCCTCTTAATAGTAAGTTGCAAAACTTACTAAAAACCAAGTTTTCTATGATTTTCTTCTTCTTCTTCTCAAGGTTCTTTTGCTTTCTTTCAATGGAGTTTTAGGTGAGTGTATATCTTATTTAAAACCGTAAAATAAAACAAAACAATATATACCAAAACCCTTATGCCTTGGCCGAATTTTGTGATTAAAAAATATCAAGATATTTATTTTATTTCCTTTAAATTACAACTTGTTCCACTTGGTTAAATTGATCATTACACTTTAATGAATAATTCAAACATGTCTACAATTGCAACCAAGTCATTATATAAAATATCACAACTTAAAATATCTATACTTTAATTAATTTAATCATTTAACAATTGATTAATTAATTAATTAATTAAATACACATATTTTTAAATATATGTATTATATTTACATTAAATATTAAAAAACAGATATATATATTCATGATATTAGTCAAATATCTCAATTTGACAATTAATTAATGTGTATTTGAATTAATCTAACATTAAATGCAAATACACAAAAATTAAGAAAATGAATATCGGGTCCCTACACATGTATTTTGCGTTTAACCTTTAAACAACTTTATAAATAATCAATATTATTTATAAATGTTGCCCTAGTGCTCTACGAGTATATTTCATTAGTGAGACTCTCTAGATTCAGGCATATCCGTCACGAAATCCAATTTCATGTCCATAATTTATCCACCCGTAAATTATGACGACTATTCTATTAGCAATCTCAAAAAGAACATTTAGAAATAACTTCTAAATTATACCACGGGCCCATGATTTTTATCTGATTGCTAATCATGTGGACTACCTATGCTCTGATACACAGAACTGACGGATCCTATCTCGATACACACAGTACATTATGAGGATCTATCCACACCCAACGAACAGGAGGTCTGATCTAAATAGATTAGTGACGTGACTGCCATCTAAGTGTGGAAGATGTCTTATGCGCCCACAGTGGTATCTCAAGTCGAGTAATCACAAGTGCTACTCAACCCGACAAGATTCTTATTGACGTTGGTGTACCATCCATTAAGAATCTTCGGTGAGTCGTTCAGTGTTTATCCGCTATAAACACCTACATGTCTATACTAGTCTCCAAGACTTATGGTTCATTGAGAAACCATTGGAATCATATATTCCTGTATACGACATGTACCTGTCTCAACGGGTTTACTATACTGACTAAGTAGTGTAAACCTTGACCAGGAATTGTCTGAGAATGACAACGTCATGATACTACTCAATGTCAGTTGCGACGCTTTTGCAACAGTATCATGACTAGTCATTCTAAGGTCATTACGTCTCTATCATATTAAAAGATACATTATATTATAGAAACTACATATATTATTCAAAATAATAATGTTTTACAGAAGTATTCATAAAGAAATACAACCGGGAATTGGCGCTCTGAGCACCAACCCCAACAAAAACTCTCATTTGCTCTAGTGCCAATAACGATTGTATCTAATACCCATCGACTCCACGTGTTTATCAAACAACTTCGGAGGTATGGCCTTCGTCAGCGGGTCTGCTACATTATCTTCAATCGGTACCTTGCACACGACAATATCCCCTCGTGACACATTCTCTCGAATGATGTGGTACTTACGTTCCACATGCTTTGACTTCTGATGCGCCATTGGATCCTTTGCTTGCGCAATGGCTCCAGTATTATCACAGTATAACGGAATCGCATTCTCGATACTTGGGACAACTCCCAATTCTGTGATAAGTTCTTTATCCAGACAGCCTCTTTTGCAGCTTCAAAAACTGCGATATATTCCGCCTTAGTGGTGGAATCTACTGTTGATCCCTGTTTGGAACTCTTCCAACAAACTGCACCTCCGTTAATGGTAAATACGAATCCAGATGTAGACTTTCTATCATCAGGATTCGATTGGAAATCGGAATCCGTATACCCGTTAACTTGCAGTTCGTTTCCTCCATAAATTATTAACTTATCCTTAGTACCGTTAAGATACTTGAGGATATGTTTAATGGTCATCCAATGGTCATTACCTGGATTGGACTGATATCTACTAGTTACGCTAACAGCGAAACTGATATCAGGCCTTGTACATAACATGACATACATTATGCTACCCAAACACGAAGCATAAGGTTGGTTAGACATTCTAACCTTAACATCTTCTGTTTGTGGACTCATCTTATTTGAAAGATGAATCCCATGTCTGAACAGTATGTTTCTGTCTTTCAGTTACCAAAATTATACCGTTCCAAGATCTTATCTATGTACGTTGATTAGGATAACCCAATCAGCCTCATTTGTCTATCTCTATAGAGTTTTATCCCTAAAAACTAGGAGCTTCTCCCAAGTCCTTCATGGAGAAATTCTTACAGAGGTACGCTTTGACGCTTTGTAACATACCTAATCATTCCCAATGATTAGAATGTCATCAACATATAGGACTAGAAATACGACCATGCTCCCACTGGCCTTCTGATACACACAGGATTCTTCCGAATTCTTGAGAAAACCAGACGATCTAATGATCTCCTCGAATCGAAGATTCCAACTTCGTGAAGCTTGTTTAAGTCCATAAATGGACTTCTTAAGCTTACATACCATACCCGAGTTTTCGCTGGATGCAAAACCTTCCAACTGTTCCATATAGATTTCTTCATCAAAAATTTATTTAGAAAAGTCATTTTGACATCCATTTGCCAAATCTCGTAGTCATGATATGCAGCTATAGAAAGCAAAATCCGAATATACTTAAGCATTGCTACTGGCGAAAAAGTTTCATCGTAGTAGACGCCAGGTCGCTGCGTGTAACCTTTTGCAACCAGTCGGGCCTTGTAAGTTTCAACCTTACCGTCAGACCCGCGCTTCCTTTTGTAAACCCATTTACAATCGATAGGAACAATTCCTTCGGGAAGCGGAACCAAGTCCCAAACTTGATTCTCATGCATTGAGTCTAACTCGGATTTCATGGCACTTTGCCATTTCACGGAGTCGATGTCCAACATCGATTCTCTATAGGTGAAATGATCGGTTTCTTCAACTAAGAGAACATCTAGACTATTTTCTTGTATCAAATACAAGCGTTCAGGCGGTCTAGATACCTTTTCTGACCTACGGAGTGTGTGTGTTGAAGGTCATTCATCTACTTGAACTTCAGGTTCCTCCATTGGTTCGTTGTTTTCAGGTTGGACTTCATCAAGTTCAACCTGTTTATGATTACCACCTTCTGACAAAAATTCTACTTCTAGAAATTTTACGAAGCGAGCTACGAACACATTTCGATGCTCAGTATCATAGAACATATATCCCCTCGTATTCGAAAGATATCCAACAAACCTAAACTTTTTCCCTCGTGGCGAGAGCTTATCTTACTGAGTCACCTTGACATTGGCAAGACAACCCCAAACCTTAATGTAACTAAGATTTGGTCTCCTATCGAACCATATCTCATACGGAGTCGTAGGAACAGCTTTTGAAGGAATCTTATTCAAAAGATGTGCAGCTGTTAAAATAGAGTAGCCCCATAAGTAATAGGGCAAATTTGTGAAACTCAACATCGATCGGACCATATCCAATAAAGTCTGATTTCTCCTCTCAGATATTCTAATGTGTTGTGGAGTACCTGGAGGAGTATATTGAATGAGAATCTCATTCTCCTTCATATAATCCATGAACTCACCACTCATATATTCACCGCCTCGATCAGATCGAAGGCATTTAATATATTGACCAGTTTGTTTTTCTACTTCATTTCGGAACTCTTTGAACTTTTCAAAGGTTTTCGATTTATGTCGCATCAAATACACATAATCGTACCGTGACAAATCATCGGTAAAGGTAACGAAGTACGAATAACCACTGTGAGCGGTCTGACTTAGTGGACCACATACATCAGAATGTACGAGTTCCAGTAAGTTAGTGGCGCGGTGTCCAACACCAGAAAATGGGGCTTTGGTCATCTTACCATGAATACACGATTCACAAGTTGGATAGGATTCAATGGTAAGATCTGGTATCAAACCATTCCTAACCAATTGGGTAAGGCGTTTAACGCCTATGTGACCCAGCCGCATATGCCAAAGTTCAATATTATTAATTACAGGTAAACTACGTTTATTAACTCCAGTATTTAAAATATCTTTTGAATTTTGCAATGTATAATGACCATGCTGGTTTGGACAACAAAGGATCTGAATATTACTTTTATCATATAAATACAAAGAACAGTTCTTAATCTTAATACGAAAGCCTTCTGTATCCAATACAAAAAGTGATATAATATTAGCTACACATCCAGGTACAAAATGACAGTCATTTAAAAAAGTGTCTCATTCGGCAATGAAATCTCGCATACTCCCACTGCAACTGCATCCAGAGAGTCTCCACTCCCGAATCGCAACTGCATCTCTCCAGGCTTCAGTCTTCTACTTTCCTTCAGCACCTGCAACGAATTGCAAATGTGAATGAGACAAGCAGAATCTAAAATCCAGTTGGATGTAACGGCTTCACAAGCCAAAGATAAATCAATAACTGGAAAAATAAATGTACTTGATGTAGATGCTCTCTCCCTCCTCAGCTGGGCAATGTAGTCAGGATAGTTCATTTTCCAGTGCCTGACTTTGCTGCAGTGATGGAACTTGTCATCAGAGGCCCTCTTGGGCTTTGCTATCTTTGCTATCTCGGGAATGGACTTCATCATATCATATCACAGCAACACTCCGGGAATGGAGATCGGTTCGGGAATGGACCACAACACGGTGACAGTTCGGAATGGACTTCATCAAATCACATCACAGCAACACTCCGGGAATGGAGATTGGTTCGGGAATGGACCACAACGGTGACAGTTCGGAATGGACTTCATCACATCATATCACAGCAACACTCCGGGAATGGAGATTGGTTCGGGAATGGACCACAACACGGTGACGGTTCGGGAATGGACCTCATCACATCACAGCAACACTCCGGGAATGGAGATCGGTTCGGGAATGGACCACAACACGGTGACGGTTCGGGAATGGACCTCATCACATCACATCAACGGTTCGGGAATGGACCACATCACAACAACGGTTCGGGAATGGATCAGAGGTCGAAGCACCTCAACATCATATCAACTCAACACAATAGGCGGACCATGTGGCAGCTGGCGAGCCAGGTAAGTAAAAATGCATTGCACGTACTTTGATAGGAATTGTCATTGTCACACACTGCACAAGTCCCATGAAAGTGGGGGCGACTGTAGACATTGCATTTTTGCATATCAGCCCAATGATGCGTCTCGTATGGAGGCAACTACCTGTTTAGTCATGAAAGTCGCGGGAAACGGACGTTGGAAGGGTAAAGTTGGAAAATGGAATTTTTGTTGGATTTAACCTCGTTGTTTGGCTTCGGGTTGCTTGTTTGACCTCTGTTTTAAAACACACCAAACCCATTTAAAACACATCTCACAAATTAAATAATTAAAATATTTAAAACACATCTCACAAATTAAATAATTAAAACCAATTAAAATTAAACTTAAATTAAATTAAATCACATTCACCTATTAAATTAAATTAAATTAAATTCCTAATTTAAATAAAACACATTCCTAAATTAAATTAAATCACCTTCCTAAATTAAATAAATCATATCCTTAACTAAAAGAATACATAAATCACTTCCCCAAATTAAAAGATTTCCTTATCACATACTAAATTAAAAGATATCCCTAATTAATTACACAATCTCTCTTTCCTACCCAAATAAGGTAAACCTCCTCCCTTGGCCTATAAAAATAACCCTTCTCCACACAATTCAAACCCTGGCTGGCTGGCTGACTGATTCTCACAAAAACACAAACAGAAAATAACTTCAAAACCCTTCACGCCTAGCCACCTACCCACACACAAATCAACAGCCCACTGCCTCGTTCACAGCCAGCCCTCACCCTTCACGCCACCTGCCCACTCACCAGCCCTCAACATTCACGCTTGCCCACTCAACCCTCAAGCAGGCCACGAGCCATACACTAAACCCTCCACTCATCACGCTGCTTCAAGCCTCACGCTTAGCCTGCCACACCGCTTATCTCCCTCTCGCCACCTAGCCACAAACCGCATAGAAGCCTTGAGACGTCCCCACATTGCCTTACACTAGCCCACGACCTTGCCACCTAACTTCACACACACAAGACGCACACAAGCAGCACTCCAAACTCAGCCCATTCAACAAACACACAGCCCTTTAACCAGACAAGCCTTCACACATTAAACCTCACTGCCAGCCCAGTTCAGCCGCACATTGACCCCTAAAAACAGCCCCCGAAACTGCCGAGAACAGTCCCGTATTTACAATAAAACTGCACCAGAAAATACCCTTAAAACAGTAGAGAAACGGAGTAAAAAACGGCAGCCCGAACAACAAAACAGCGAGGAAAGATGTTGAGTTGGTGAACCAAAAGAGTTGCGGATCATTCACCCTTCCCACGGACGTGTAACGCCCTTTCTTGAGACAACAAAAGAGGTTAGACCTGAGGGCACCTTTTTACTTATCATCTTTATTTTTGTTTTATTTATTTTAAAATATTATTGCATGAGAGTCGTTTGAAGCATGATGTGATTGTTGGATGAGCGGGATATGTGTTCCCTTTTGTGGTATATCGGATGGAAACCCGGACGTAAATTCCGTAGCCGATTCCGAATGGACGGTAGTATGGTCTACACTCGGGATACAAAGCCACGTACCACTTAAGAGACACGTATCTCGTCTCATCCTAATTTGTATTTGAGCATGTTATAGTTTATAGGTTGTTTATTTATTGTTTAAAGCATGATTTAATTTAGTTTTGTTATTTAATTTTCAAAGCATGATTGTGTTATTTAAGCATGTTGTTCCTTCATTCTTTATGCATGATGTTTCGTTTAGTTTATGTTTATGTTTAATTAGTTATTTGTTTACTTTGGTTTAATGGTTCAATATGCTTGTTGTGTTACATTGCGTGGAATTATTTGGATGAAAGCATGTTAGATCTAAGTACCCTTTGAGCATGATTATTGAGTAGACTCGGTTAGTTTATTGCATAAATTATATCTTCACAAGTGACATAAGTAAGGGACCATTCCGAACCCAACGGTTTGAGGTCTTCCCTTGCGAGGGGTGAGTACGACCTTTAATCTTTGTCCCGGTTCACACCGGGTGGCGACTCCATGTTATTTCATACTTCTCAACTAGGCCGCGAGCCTAGAAAAGCGTCGCCCAGGTTCTGTTGTCTACACAAAGTCAAGATCATTTCTTATCCATCGACATTGATTACGAAGCTTTCCAAGGTCAATGGGTCCCGCTTAACTGGAATCATTAAGCTTGTTGTGCCAAAGCCAAGGCTTAGTTGATTCAGAGGAAAAGGTTAGGAAAATATATTGGATATATTGGCATATATATTATATATATGTTTCAGACTTGGAGGTCCACCTTCCGGATCTAGGAATTGGTTGAGATCCAATTGATCTTCGAGATCTACCTAGTTAAATATCATACAACTTGTTGGCCAAAGTCAAGGTTGTGTGTTATTTAACGGGATCCTAGCCCACTAGGAAACTAGGTTTCCCGAGTACTCCACAGAGGGTTAGAGGGTCGCCGAAAAATAGTGGGAGGCTAGTATTGAATTTGCAATTTCGTTCAAATACTTAGCTCTACGCGCTTTCAAATTATTTCATCAAAATTATTTTATTAGTTGGACTAATATTATGTTATTTTTCTTGTAACAGTTAGACTGTACCCTTACATTGTTAATTGTATAGTTAGATTATCGCAATTAAAATGACTGGAAAGAACAGTGTCCGGGACATCATCATGGGCGATAATGTCTTCAACGGCACTAACTTTTCCGATTGGGACATGAATCTAATGATAGTCCTTGGATCTGAGAGGCTGCTATATACTATAGAGAGACCTATTGGGCCTAAGCCCAGATCTGATAGTTGCTCGAGCTAGATCTTTGGAAGACACATAGTGATGACAACACAACTGCTCAATCTATCATGCTTGCTGCTATGACTAAGCAATTCCGTCGACAGAACAAAAGATTGGATCTCTATACCATGTTGGTGAAGTTGAATGATCTACACCGATCTAATCTTAGATTGCAAAGATATGAGTTACAGAAGAAGCTCTTCCACGCTAGGATGTCGGAGGGTACATTTGTTGAACATCATGTGACACAGATGATTGCCGATATCGAGCAGCTTGGACAAATGGAGATTGTCTTTGAGATAAAGACCTCTATAGATTTGATCTTGCAGTCTCTCCCAGACACATGGAGTGGGTTCATCATGAACTACAATATGATGAACCAAGAGCAGACTCTTGGAGAGCTGATGTCCACGCTGCGTGAAGCAGAAAAGGAAATTCTTAAGGGCAAGAAGCGTGAGGCGCACTTCGCTTCTACATCTCGGACTCCGAGGGCTGGGCCCAAGGCGACTGTAGGTATCAAGAAGAAGAAGAAAAAGAAGGGCAAAGGCAAAGCGTCAAAGGCTTCTGGGGAGCCTAAGGACAAGTCTCAGGATGTATGCCTCCAGTGAGGGAAGCGGGGTCACTGGAAGCGTGACTACCGTGAGTACAAGGCGCTCCAGAAGGAGATAAAGGTGGGCAAGGCACCGGCCTCAGGTATGTTTGTTATAGAAATAACCATGACTACTTCTAGTTTTAAAAATTGGATTTTTGATTCTGGTTGTAGTACTCACATTTGTACTGATGTGCAGGATCTGCGGATTAGCAGGAGACTGGCTTCAGGAGAGATTGAGCTCCGTGTTGGAAATGGGACACCAGTCGCCGTTTTGGCCGTTGGCACTTTTGTTTTAGAACTGCCCTCAAGGCATGTACTTGAACTTACAGACTGTTATTATGTACCTAGTTTGACTTGGAATATTATTTCTGTATCTATGTTAGCCCAATGTGGGTACACTTTTGTATTTAGAAACACTGGGTGTTTTATGTATAAAAATGATATAGAAATTTGCACTGCTGTTGTAAATAATGGTCTTTATATTTTGAATATAAACCAATCTCAAAATGTAATAAACAAAAGGCTTAAAGTAAGTTATAAAGATGAAACTTATATATGGCATTGTCATCTGGGTCACATAAACAAGACTCGCATATCCACACTTTCGAAGAGTGGGTACTTGGACGGATTTGATCCAAATTCATATGACGTCTGTGAATCTTGCTTATTAGGCAAAATGCCTAAATCACCTTTTAGCGGTAAAGGTGTTCGCGCCACCAAACTGTTAGCCCTTGTTCATAGTGACGTTTGTGGGCCCATGTCTAGCCAGGCTAGAGGTGGATATGAATACTTCATAACCTTTACGGATGATGCATCACGTTATGGTTATGTGTATCTTATGAGACACAAGTCGGAGACTTTTGAGAAATTCAAAGAGTTTTGACACGAAGTTGAAAAATAGACTGGTAAAAGTATTAAGACATTACAGTCGGACCGTGGTGGCGAATACTTGAGCAATGAGTTTCTTGACTACTTGAAAGAATATGGTATTCTTTCACAGTGGACTCCTCCCGGAACACCACAATTAAACGGTGTGTCCGAACGGAGAAATCGAACCTTGTTAGACATGGTAAGGTCTATGATGAGTCGCACAGAGCTACCTATTTCCTTTTGGGGATATGCATTAAGCAGTGCAATACTTATTTTGAATAAGGTTCCGTCAAAATCTGTTCAACATACTCCGTATGAGATATGGACAGGAAAGAAACCGGGTTTCTCATTCCTGAAGATTTGGAGTTGCTGGGCATACGTCAAACGTTTGGAAGGTACCAAACTTGAACCCAAATCGGATAAATGCCTTTTTTGTGGGATATCCTATGGAAACCAAAGGATATTACTTCTATCACCCACGAGAGAACAAAGTTTTTGTTGCTCTACATGCGGTTTTCCTTGAAAAGAAATTCCTAAATGCAGTGATAAGTGGGAGGAAAGTAGAACTCGATGAAAATCGGAGTGAACTGTTCCTGGCATAGAATCCTCAACGGAACATGAACAGTTCATCAGGGATGAAGCTGTACCACAATCTTCGAATACACAAGGACCACGTAGGTCGGAGAGAGTCAGAAAATAACCTGAGCTGTATGGGTTTCTGATATCACCTCATGTAGATATCAATCTCATTGAGGAAGACAAGTCGGCTACGTATGAGGAAGCGATACAAGATATCGACTCCGGTTTATGGCAAGATGCCATGATTTCCGAAATGGATTCCATGTATACCAACCAAGTTTGTACACTGGTTGATGCACCAGAAGGCGTAAAGCCTATTGGTTGCAAATGGATCTTCAAGAAGAAGACCGACATGTATGGCAACGTACAACCGTACAAAGCTAGGCTTGTAGTGAATAGGTATCATCAACGACATGGTGTCTATTACGACGAAACTTTCTTACACGTTGCCATGATTAAATCCATTCGGATAATGCTTGCTATTGCTGCATATTTCGATTACGAGATATGACATATGGACGTCAAAACCGCTTTCCTTAACGGAAACCTGTTGAAGGATGTTTATATGCAACAGCCTGGCGATTTTGTTGTGCCTAAACATGCAAACAAGGTTTGCAAGTTAAATCGGTCCATTTATGGACTGAAGCAAGCGTCGCATTCTTGGAAACAACATTTTGATGAGATCATAAAAGAATATGATTTCGTTCAAAACGAAGATGATCCTTATGTATACAAGAAAGTTAGTGGGAGCGCACTGACTTTCATTGTCCTTTATGTTGACGATGTATTGCTTATGGGAAATGACATTCCCATGTTAACATCGGTGAAAGCTTGGCTTTCATTAAAATTCTCCATGAAAAATCTGGGAGAAACAGCCTTTATTCTGGGAATAAAGATCTATCGGGATAGATCTAGAAAGCTGCTTGGACTCTCCCAGAGCACGTACATTGACAAAGTGTTGAAGAGATTCAACATGGATCAGTCCAAGAGGGGACTGTTGCCAGTATCACATGGCGTCACTCTATCTAAGGACATGTGTCCTAAAAGTCAATATCAGAGAGACAACATGAGTCGAATATTGTTCGCCTCGGCAGTCGGATCGATCATGTATGCCATGATATGTACACGACCCGATGTCTCCTATGCTTTGAGCATGTGTAGTTGCTATCAGGCCGATCCAGGTGAAGGTCACTGGATAGCGGTTTAGAATATCCTTAAGTATCTTAGACGAACTAAGGATGCTTTTTTAATCTATGGAGATGGAGAACTTGAGGTAACTGGGTATACCGATGCAAGTTTCCAAACCGATAAAGACGACTATAAGTCGCAATCAGGGTACGTGTTTTGTTTGAATAACGGAGCAGTGAGCTGGAAATCTTCCAAGCAAGAGACTGTTGCCGATTCAACAACAGAAGCGGAGTATATCGCTGCAGCTGAAGCAGTAAATGAGGCAGTTTGGATCCAAAAATTCCTAATTGGATTAGGAGAGTTCCGTTAGCAGTTGAGCCTGTTCCATTGTATTGTGACAATAACGGGGCTATAGTGCAGGCTAAGAAATTGCGGTCTCATCAATGATCCAAACATGTTCTTCGAAGTTTCCATCTGATTCGTGAGATCATATATCGTGGTGATGTGAAGATCGAGAAGGTCGCATCAGAGGACAACATTGGAGATCCGCTGAAGAAAGCCATTCCTCAGTAAAAGTTTGAGCGACATGTACATAGTTCAGGTGTTAGATGCTTGAGTGACTGGCTATAGGCCAAGTGGGAGATTGTTGGACAATTATGACCCATAGCGTCACTATTTGTAAAAGACATTGTGTTTTTGTATAAATTAATTATGTAGCAATGGAAATTGCCTTTTATCATTTTGTAATTAGATTACTTAAATGTGTGAATGATGAAAGTCCTTATGATTAGTTCCGGATTGAGATGATATGAGACAGTATCAATCCAAGACGGTTTAATCATTAAATATCCATAGTCATAGTATTATCGAGACTGGACATCGATAATGCGGAATATACTAGTATCGCACTTGTGCGTGTTATGGAAGCGTAACATCATAGTTCTCATATATTTAAGTATTGGATACTTATGCAAGTGTGGTAGGAGGTTGTGTTTTACCGATGGTACGGAAAACAGCTTCGCTCTGGATAGACCCCACAGAATCTCATTGGTAATATGGCTATGTGTCTATGGGAGTCCGTATCAGGGTAGGTGTATTTGGTCTTAACCTGAGACTTGCATCACTAGTACTTGCGACAATCAATACGCTTTGGTTTTGGTCTTCCAGGACTTTAACAGGTTATGTGTACGCCTCTTCTGGGTTTACTGAGAATCGTAGTGTATTGGGTGTGATGTCAAGATGAAAGTATCACTTCTGTCATATGGAGATGATGGTCACACAGGGATACATAACTAGTTCTCTAAAAAGGTTGCAACCATCGGGATAATATGACTAGGTCATGATTATCCGATAATAAAGAGACTAGTTGCTAGTGATCCGATATATGCTTCGTACGGGGCAGACACTATTCCAGCCCCAGGCCTTGCATGTGACATCCGATACTGGATCACAAGATACGCAATACTACGTATACTACGCCTGACATAGATTATATATTCCATTAAGAATATTTCTGGAGAATTGGGTAGGCATGACGCTTTGCTAGAAGCCAACCTTGTCTCATAAATCGGTAAGAACGTAGTACAAGGTACGTACATGTTCGGATAGTCCGACAACCGGATTTACTGCCAACATATCCAAAGATCTCTTGGGTCGATTCCCGAAGATTCACCGATGACATATGATTCGAACTTTATTAATCTGGGATTAATAGCGGAGAGACTTTATTGGGATAAAAAACTATTTGAAGAAAGAGAACGATTAATTTGGAATTAATCGATAAAATAATATATTTGATATATTATACGAAATTGGATTTCGACGCGGAATTAAAATTTGATTTTTAATTCGGGCTAACAAATTGATTTAGAATTAATTCGCAAGCGACATAAATAGTAATTTTGCTAGGCATGATTATTTAATTAATTTGATTTAATTACAACGAAACGGAAAACTCGTTAATCCGGAATTAACGAAACCGAGCCCGGAATGTGTTTGTGATGCCACTCCGATTTTGAATCAAGTGCGGCCGCAAGTCACATCGCGAGTCACATCACTCGTCACTTTAGTGATAGATGTCAAGTCACCTTTTTGGTGAGTGACATGCAGTCACTATTCATGATGTTGGTTGGTGTGGGCATTTAATGCCATTTTGGAGCCAAAATTGGCTTTGACTTTTTGGAAAGGATATACCAATTTTTGGTAATTGTTTTTCATTATGTTTTTAGAAAAAAAAATTGCAAACAAAAGAAAAACTCTCTCTCCCAAAATCATAGCCATTGCCGTGACTCTCCAAAGAAGAAAGGAAGATTGTTTTTCTTTCATCTTTTGCTAGCACAAACAGGGAATCAATACAAGGTGTTAGGGAAACCAATCTAAGAGCTTGGGATCCATTTGAAGCTTGGAGCTTGTAGAACTTCATCAACAAAATCCACCTTGGCCGAGAGCTTCTAGCAAGGGAAAAGTTTTTGTTGATCATCACTTCCAAAGCCGTTCAATGTAAGTGTGTTTTCGCCACTCTTCTTTGTGTATTCATTCTATTTCTATGGTTAATATGATCTTGGGATTAACCTAAAAACCCAACACCAATAAATCTATTGAGAAAGCTGGGCCAAAGAAAACCAAACAAGTTAAAAGAAAATAGCCTTCGTCAACCAATTGCTCTGACTCAGACGAGCCCCTTATACTTCGTCGGGCTAAGGTACAGTCTGAAATTCCTTTTTTTTTATTTTGTTCCTCGTGCAGACTTCCAAGACAGAATCATCTTCCGAGATGCCTGAGCTGGTTCAAACTTCGGGGCTTGAGGCTTCCATGGCCGAAAACCCATTAGATAGGGTTGAAGCTACCAAAATCCCGGTCGTTCAACTTCTATCAGATGAGCGCGAAGCGCCGAGATCCCAACTATTCAGCTCCCACCAGAATGGGATGAAACAGCCGATGCCCCCCCTTCGACCAGGGCCGATCCCCAAGGTATGGGATCAAGTATAGTATTAGGCTGTTTGTGCCCATTTATTGAGGAAATTCCAAGTGACCATCCCTTATTTGAATTCACCGGTTGGACGATCCTGTCCCTATAGTGCAAGAACCAGATGACGAGCCTATTCGACCAGATAATGAGCCTATTTGGCCGGATGACGGGCCTCTTTGGCGTCATCTCAAACGGATTTATCCCTTAATATGCAGGTCGGCCGCTACTGGATTTAGGGGAAGTTATATAGATATAGATGGCCTGTTCAGTCTAGCCGAATTGGAATTATTGGAGGAGGCTCGGTCTCTGTACGAAGATGATGGTATTCATCATATTTATGAAGAAATGGAATTTATTTATGTTTCTGACTCTTCCGATTATGATTCTTCTACAAAGGCCCAGCCGTCAGGCGTACCGAGTGCTTCTATTTTTGATCTTTCAGTACACCGGCCTTTTCTTTCTGAACAGCCATCAGCACCTCGGGCAGTGTCCCCCGTTTTGCCGATGCAACAGACTTCTTCTCGTGAACGGCCATCATCCCCAGTCAATTTGCCAGCGTCTCCTCGACCGTCGTCCCCTGTTCCTCCGCCTTCATCTCCTAGGAGAGAAGCTTCGTCGCCACTTGGTGACATTCCTATGGCAACCATGGATGAGCCAACCAGTTCGAGCTTTAGGCCCAGAGGTGTAAGTCTATTTCCCTTCTTCTTTCTTTCATCGTTCTTTTGGTTCTCATTTACTAATTCCCTTTTGTTCACACATGTGTCTGATCCGTTACTGCAATCGGTCCAGGACATTTTGGATGATCTTGACCGACTAGCCTCTGCTCCATCTCAGCCCTCTCCATCTTCGGCCCGAGCTACTACAGACATGGAAGCCATTCGGGAGGTTATTAGGCAATATACTTCTCTCACTACTCTGGAGATCGGTCATGCCGCAATGTCAGAGAACATGCTCAAACTAGAAAAGATCTCATCTGAGTTAGAGTGACTGATGGGTCTTACTGTCTTGCCTATACCGGTGGAAGACCGGCTCTTCCTTCAAGACTTACAGAGCGAGGTTACAGCTCTTTTCCTTCGCTATCGAAATATACACAGTCAAAAGGTTGGGCTTCGTTCTTCCATGTCCAAGAAAGAAAGACTTTGTGATTCCCTTGACTTCATGAATACAGAAAACTACAGACGAAATGATGATTGAAGAGTCGGTATTGCTGGACTTAGAACGACAGTTGCAAGATATCCAGCGTCTCATCGATGAGAGTCACATGAGGAGCGAGACCAAGAGAAAAGCCATTGCCTCTCAATTAACGGAGGTGAATGATTTCCTGGCCGAATATAAAGACTTAGCCCGAGTTTATTTTGAAAAGAGCTTGAGCGATTTGGCGGCGGCTGATATAGAAATGCAGAAAGAGTGGCATCGGTTAAGAGAAACGTTCTCAGCCATGAAGGACTCACCTGGGGATTTTCAACGGCCTTCCACTAGTAGATAATTATGTATTCATGTACTGTTAGGACGTTACATTCGTCCTTTTACTTGTAATTTTTGGGATATCGTTGTTCGATACTAATGAAATTATAATATCTATTTATTTATATTTATTTCACTTTATCCTTATTTTTCACCCGGAGAACGTCATATTCTCATGTTCCCATAATGAATGCACATATTTTTTCAAGTACTTGCCGTTTATCGCTCTGACATGCATTTCTCCATTCAAATTTTTAAAATGATAGGCCCCATTTGGGAACACATTTTCTACCTCGAATAGGCCTTCCCAATTAGGCGACCACTTGCCATATGCAGGATTCTTGGCACCTAGTTGCAGTATAGTTTTCCATACTAACTCTCATTTTATAAATGATTTGGCCACGACTTTCCGATTATATCTGTTGGCCATCTTTGTCTTCTGTGCTTCCAAACGATTGATGACATCGCACTTGACGTCATCCAATTCTAATAAATTTTGGATCATCTCTTCACTGTAATTTTCCTTTGTCAATTCTTTTTGCAACGCCACCCCTGTAGATTTAACATTGATTTCGATCGGTAATACGACCTCTTAACCATATACTAACTGGAAAGGTGTGATCGAGGTACTTGTTGGGGTGACGTCCTATAAGCCCATAGAGCTTGACTTAAGCATTCGTCCCATTGTCTGGCATTGTCCGTTATCATCTTTCGGATCAACCCTTTAAGGGTTTTGTTGGATAACTCTGCCTGACCATTTGAGTGGGGGTAGTATGAAGTAGTGTTTACTAACTGGATCCCATATTCGGTGAGGAAGCCTTTAACCTTTTCACCGTTCAAAGAGGTACCGTGATTCACCATCAATGTTTGAGGGATACCGAATCAATGGATAATATGCTCTTTTATGAACTTAATGATTTGGTCTTGGGAAATCTCTATTACCGGAATTGCTTCCACCCACTTGGTGAAGAAGTCTGTGGCGACGATGATGAAAGTGTGTCTTCGGGATAGATTTTCCCTATTAAATCGATCGCCCATCCCATAAATGGCCATGACTTAATAACAAGGACCATTTCGGTCGCTGGTGCTATTTGAATGGCCCCATGCTTCTGACAAGCAACACATCCCTTAGCATACAGTACGCATGATTCTCCCATTATCGGCCAATAATATCTTATAATCAACCATCTCATCTTTATCCCGGCCTGGTGAGCCCCACAGACCCCTTCATGTATTTCGGCCATAATAATATTGGATTCTGATGGCCCTACACATTTTAATAACAAACCATCCTGGCCTTTTTTGTATAATACATCTCCCGATACTACATAGTTCAAGGCTTTTAGTTTTAGCTTCCGGCTTTTCCCATTTTTCGGTTGCTTTAAGAATTCTCTTATCTCTTTTTTTCCAATCGTCCTCATTTTGATTTTGGATTTCAGTGGCCATGACGTCCATTACGTTCTTCTACCTTTCCAAGGCTGGTTTGGCCTACTCTCTCCTATATATGTCATCTATGCTTGTCTGTTTATACCATGAGGCTGCTTGGGCCAATTCATTGGCCATTTCATTCTTCGCCCTTGGGATGTGCTCCAGCTCTACGAAGTCAAATTGATCTAGTAGTTCTTTGGCTATATCTGACAGTGCCATGACTGACAGAGTCTGGCACTTAAAGGCCCCCGTCACTTTTTGGATCACTAGTTGCGAATCCCCCTTAACGGACACATATGTCACTCTCATATTAAGGAGTATCTCCAAACCGAATATTAGAGCCTTGTATTCGGCTTGGTTGTTGGTGCAACATTCGTCCAATTTAATAATGAAACAGAATGATTCTCCCAACAGACTGACCAAGACTATTCCCCTTCCTGCTCCTTTTGATGTGCTAGATCCATCGAAATACATTATCCATGGCTTTAAACTGCACTCGTCTATTTCCATTCCCATTTCTTTAGTGGTGCTTAAATACGGGTGATCAGCTAAGAAATTCACAAGGGCCTGATTTTTTACGGCCTTTTGGGGTTCATGTCTTATGCCGAATTCTGATAATGATAGAGACCAGAACCCAACTCTTTGATGCAAAATGGGATGAGAAAACATGTACTTTACTATATTGATTTTTGTAATTAAATACACAGTGGTCGGCCTAAGGTAGGCGCGTAATTTAGTACATGTGAAATATAAAGCCAAACACAACTTCTCCATTGGAGAATAATTACATTCATATTTCAACAATTGTCTGCTGATATAATAAATGGCTCTTTCGACATCCGTATTGTCGGTATGTGCGATCATTCCAGCTATAGATTGCTCTTCAGCGGATATGTAAAGCTTCATTGGCCGTCCTGGCACAGGGGGTACTATCACCGCACCGGCGGCTGTGATAAATAATTCTTCAGATTCTCGAAGGCTTTTTGATGTTCTTCGGTCCAGCCGAATTCGTCATGATCCTTTAGCCTTATCAAGGATGAGAAAACTTTAGTTTTTCCTGGGCCTCTAGCTCATTGCTGATGTAAGTGATGTGTCTGTCGTCCTCACTTCCCAGGTTTACCTCATCCAAAACGTCTTGCATCTTTGTAATGTTTGCCTTATGTCGCCCATTCAGAGCGTATTCTTCTTCCTCATTTGATCGTTCGTTCCTGTCACTTCCTTCCATCAAACAATCCACTCCACATGCCTCTCTTATTATATCTTCCGTCTGCTGTGTTAATAATTTCTCCCTCAAGGCCGAAATCATGGACTGAGCATCGGCTTTAACTTCATGTTTCGTTACATAGGCCATTAAGCTGGCCCTAGTGGCCGCGAGCGCGGCTTGTTCTTTACTTTGTTTGCTCTTCTCCATTTGAATTGTTGGTTTCATGGCCATGCGTTGGCCCTCCGAAGGACACTATAGTTGGCCTTGTTTGTGCGAACAAGTCATTTAGCAGATCTGCGGTGTATGGCTCGTCATTTTTGGCCACTATGGCTGAATCCCCTGCTTCATTCAGTACTCTAGTTGGCCCGTAATTTCCTTCATACATGAAATATCCGGCCAAATTTGTCTCTGCTGCTAAGGGTCTATTATCGGCATGTATTACTTCTTCTACATCTTTCCGATTCCAAAAAACCAGACATTGATGAAGGGACGAAGGAATGCATCGGCTGCCGTGGATCCAATATCATCCCAAGAGCTTAAAATACTACTGTCTTAGTAGTGCTTCCCACCTGTAAGTCTAGTGGGACAACTCATTTGGCTGTTGTCGCCCCTCCATTGAAACTCGTAAGCACCACTTTCGTAGGGATGAGATCATCTTCTGACTTTGCTAATCGTCCTAGCATCCTAATGTAAGTGTTCCTATAACATGCCAAGATCGTCTACGAGTGATTTGTGTGTGAATAAAATCAAAAGAGTTGCGTAAAATACTCACATTGATCGGATGAGTTCAAAACTTTTTATGCATTTCGGTGGAAGCTCCAAGTCCTTCTTGAGTGTTTCAAACACTTGGGTGAGTTTCCCTATCACCTTGATCCACTTCTTGATGTGCTAGCAAGAACAAAATATGAAAGAAAATTTTCCCCTCCAAGGTTCAAAGTTTCGGCCATGGTAGAGAAAAGAGAGAGAAGAGTTTTTGTGTTTTTGTATTCTAAAAACAACTACCAATTTCTTTTTCCAAAAAAGTGTATATACTTTTCAAAAAAGCAAAAGTCAAAAGTGTGTTGTGTAAGATTCATTAAATGCTTTCAACTACCACCATCAATCTTGTGAAGACATTTGATGTAAGTTGGTGGGCCCCACTTTAAATTCAAAATTCAAGTGGGCTTGCTCAACACACTTCGGGCTCGGTTTGTTTAATCCGATTAAATGAATTTTACGTCGCAACGTAATTAAATCTAATTTAATTAAATAATAATGCCTAGCAAAATTATTACGGAAGTCGCTCGCGAATTAATTCCAAATTAATTCGTTCCTTGAATTAAAATCCAAATTTAATTCCGCATTGAAATCTAATTTCAATTAAAATATCAAATATATTATTTTAGCCCAATTAAATAAATTAAATAGTAAAATCTAATTTCACTATTAAATTTACTTTACCGATTAATTCTAAATTAATCGCGTTCTCTCTTCTCAGCGAATTTTATCCCAGATAAATTCTCGTCGCAATTAATCCTAGATTAATTCTTTCTCTTTTAATTAATCCCAGATTAATTTATTGCCGTAATTAATCCCAGATTAATTTTCTCTTTCATAATTAATCCCAGATTAATTTTTTGTTCGAGTCAAATCTCAACGGTGAATCTTCGGGAAGCGACCCAAGAGATCCCTGGTTATGTTGGCAGTAAATATGATTATCGGACTATCCGAATACGTGCGTACCCGGTACCACGCTCTTACCGATTTACAAGACATGGTTGGCTCTAGCAAAGCACCGTGCCTACCCAATTCTCCAGAAATATTCTTTAAAGGAATATGTAATATTTGTCAGACGTAGCATACGTCGTATTGCGTATTATGATACAGTATCATAATGTCACATGTTAGGCCTGGGGCTGGAATTGTGTCTGCCCCATACGAAGCATATATTGGATCACAGGTAACTAGTCTCTATAATCAGATAATCATGACCTTATCATATTATCCCGATAGCTGCAGCATACAAGAGTACCAATTCTGTATCCTGCGTGATCATCATCTCCATATGACTGAAGTGATGCTTCCATCTTGACATCACACCCAATACACTACGATTTTCAGTATACCCAGAAGAGGCGTAAACAGAACCTGTTAAAGCCCTGGACGATCAAAACCAAAGTTTATTGATCATCGCAAGTATTAGCGATGGAAGTCTCAGTTAAGACCAAATATACCTACCCTGATTCGGATTCCCATAGACACATAGTCATACTACCAATGGGATTTTGAGGGGTCTATCCTTAGCGAAGCTGTTTCAGTACCATCGGTAAACAGAACCTCCTATTACACTTGCATTAGTATCCAATACCAAATATATGAGAACTATGTTTTTAGGCTTCCATAACACGCACAAGTGTAATACTAGCCTATTCTGCATTATCGATGTCCAGTCTCGATAATCCTACGACTAGGGATATTTAATGATTAAACCTTCGTGGATTGATATTGTCTCATATCTTATTAATCTGGTACTAATCATATGGACTTTTATCATTTATATATCTCGGTAATCCAATTACAAATGATAAAAGAGCAATTTCCTTTGTCACATAGTTTATTTGTACAACAACACCATGTTCTGTACAAATAGTGATGCTATGGGTCATAATTGTCCAACAATCTCCCACTTGGCCTATAGCCAATCACTCAAGTGTCCTACATCTGAACTATGTCCGAGTCGCTCAAACTTCTATTGAGAAACAGTTTTCGTCAGCGGATTTGCAAGGTTATCATCTGATGAAATTTATTTGATCATCACATCGCCACGATGTATGGTCGAACGAATAAGATGAATTAGTCGAAATACATACTTGGATCATTGATGAGACCGTGGTTCCTTAGCCTATGCTGTAGCCTAGCTCAGCTGCTAACAGAACTACTCCTAATCCAATTAGGATTATATAGATCCAAAATGCTTCTATTACTGCCCAGCTGCAGCAATGTTCCGCTTATATTATTTATTCGGCAACAGTATCTTGCTTGGAAGATTTCCAGCTCACTGTTCCGTTATTCAAACTAAATATGTTCCCTTATTGCGACTTAAAGTCGTCTTTGTCGGTTTGGAAACTTCCAATGGTGAACCCAGTTACCTCAAGTTCTCATTCTCCATAAATTAAGAAAGCATCCTTAGTTCGTCTAAGATACTCAAGGATGTTCTTTACATCAATCCAGTTACCATCACCTGGATTGGCCTTATAGCGTCTACATATGCTCAAAGCATATGAGACAGCAGGTCACATACATTTCAAAAACGTACTAGCTTTGGGAGGGTTGTCAGCAGCTTTCTAGATCTATCCCAGTAGATCTTTATTCCTAGAATAAAGCCTGCTTCTCCCAGGTATTCCATGGAGAATTTTAATGAAAGCCAAGCTTTCACCAATTGTTAACATGGGAATGTTATTTCAAAGAAATAATACATCATCAATTTATAGGACATTTATTGTCAGTGCGCTCCACTAACCTTCTTATATACATAAGAATCATATTCGTTTTGAATGAAATCATATACCATTATGATCTCATCAAAATGTTGGTTCCAAAAAAGCAATGCTTGCTTTTATCCATAAATGGATCGATTTAACTTGCAAACCTTGTTTGCTTGTTTTGGTACGATAAAATCGTTAGGATGTTGATAAACATCCT
Source organism: Zanthoxylum bungeanum (assembly GCA_019454045.1). Lineage (NCBI taxonomy): Eukaryota > Viridiplantae > Streptophyta > Magnoliopsida > Sapindales > Rutaceae > Zanthoxylum > Zanthoxylum bungeanum. The sequence continues at coordinate 120,479 of SKCR01030667.1, read as the reverse complement.
CCAAAAGGTTTCCGTTAAGGAAAGCGGTTTTGACGTCCATGTACCATATTTCATAAATGAAATATGCAATATTAGCAAGCATTATCCAAATGGATTTAATCATGGCAATAAGTGAAAAAGTTTCGTCGTAGTCAACACTATGTCGTTAACGATACCCTTTTTGAACAAGCCTAGCTATGTACATTTGTATGTTGCCTTCCATGTATGTCTTCATTGAAGACACATTTAGTACCAACATGCATAATACCTTCTCGTACATCAACCAGTGTCCAAACTTAGTTGGTATACATAGAATCCATTTCGGACTTTATGGCACATTGCTATAAAAAGAGTCGATACCTTGTATCACTTCCTCATACGTAGCCGGTTCGTCTTGCTCAATAAGATTGATATCTACATGAGGTGAGATCAGAAATCCATACCTCCCAGGTTGTTTTCTAAATCTCTCCGACTTACGAGGTTCATGTTGTTGGGTTTTCTAGGTCAAACTAAGATCAATTCAGCAATGAAACATGTGAATACATCAAAGTAAAGTAGCGGAAATACTCACTTTGATCGGATTTTGGATGCGTTGAACACAAAAATTTATACTCCTTGAGTTTCGGCCAAGCCCTTTTTTGTTCTCCTTGTGTTGATCTTCAAGCTCTAAGTTTTGAGTGTTGATTCCAAGCTCAATGATTGGTTTCCCTATCACCTTTGAATGACTCATTGGATGTGCTAGCATTAATGATTTTTGAATCAAAAATCAAAGAGAATGAACCCTAGGTTCACGCTCAAATTGAGAGAACATAAAGAAGGCCATTTGGCCATGGTAAGAAAAAAAAGAGAAAAAATGTGTTGTGGTATTTGATTTCCAAAACCAAATACCATTTACCATGGTACAAGTCATTATCACATCAAACTTTAATAATGCTTGTGTAAGAAACAAGCAACCATCAAATCCCATCTACTTCTATCAACATAAAGTTGATAAAGTTGACTAGGTGATGTGACATGTGGGCCACACTTGATTCAAAATCCGAGTGGGCCCACAACACATCCCGGGCTCGGGTTTGCTAATTCCGAATTAACGAATTTTCCGTTGTGACGTAATTAAATCAAATTTAATTGAATAATTATGCCTAGCAAAATTACTATTCACGTCGCTAGCGAATTAATTCTAAATTAACTCGTTCGCCCGAATTAAAATCTAATTTTAATTCCGCGTCGAAATCTAATTTCGTTTAATATATCGAATATATTATTTTAATCGATTAATTCCAAATTAATCGTTCTCTCTCTATAAAAAGAATTTTATCCCAGATAAAATTTCTCCGTAATTAATCCTAGATTAATTTTCTCTCTCTTATAATTAATCCCAGATTAATTATGTCCGAGTCATACGTCATCGGTGAATCTTCGGGAAGCGACCCATGAGATCTCTGGATATGTTGGCAGTAAATCCGGTCGTCGGACTATCCGAACACGTACGTACCTAGTACTACGTTTTTACCGATTTACAAGACATGGTTGGCTTCTAGCAAAACACTGTGCCTCCCCAATTCTCCAGAAATATTCTTAAAGGAATATATAATATATATCAGGCGTAGTATACATAGTATTGCGTATTGCGATCCAGTATCGGATGGTCACATGCAAGGCCTGGGCTGGAATTGTGTCTGCCCCGTACGAAGCATATATCGGATCTCTGGTAACTAGTCTCTATAATCGGATAAGCATGACCTAGTCATATTATCCCGATGACTTCAGTACTGAAGAGTACTAGTTCTGTATCGCGGCTCATGTTGTTGTTCTCACTGATGTTCTGTACCCCTACAGGGCGTATGACAAACATACTTGAAGTCGGAGCCTTGCCCGTCTTCATTCCTTCATATCTGCCTTATCCATACGGCAGTCACGCTTCAGTGACCCCGTTAGCCACAGTTTAGGCAGACATCTTGGGATATGTCCTTTGTCTTCCCAGAAGACTGTGATGATTTTGCCTTTGCCCATTTTAGAAGCTCTGGCTTTGCCTCCTTGAGCATAGCCATCAACTCTCCAAGAGTTTACTCTTGATTCACAATGAACCTGCCCCAGCTTTCGGGTAGAGACTATAAGATCAAATCTTTGGTAGTCTCGGCCATGTAGGTAATGCCCAGCTAACCTAGCTGATCGAAGTCAGTAATCATCTGCGACACCTAGTGCTCGACAGATGTGCCCTCTGACATACACGAGCGAAAGAGCTTCTTTTACAATTAGTATTCTAAGATCTAAGATTAGATCTATGAAGATCTTTAATTTCATCATCATTGTACAAGGATCTAATCCTTAATTCTGATGACGGAATTAAAGAGTCATTGCAGTAAGCATAAAGGATTGAGCACTAAAGTTATCATTACATGAATCTTCCAAAGATCATGTTCTACTATTTGCTCAACTCCGGGCTTAGGCCCGAGATGTTTCTCTATCAAATAGAATAACTTCTCAGTTCCTAGGACTATCCTGAGGTTTTTTTCCCAATCTAAAAATTGGAGCCGTTTAAATACATTTTCTCCCAGGATTATGTTCTAAACGCTAATCTTTCAATTATCTTGATTCCAATAGTCCAACTATCCAATCAACGATTTCGGGTACAATAAATATAATGATTACTATAGTCTAACTATATAATCAACTATAATTTGATTGGTTAAATTCAAATATATTGATTACTATAATCCAATTATATAATCAACTATAAATTGAAGTAGTTTGAATACAGTCCAACTGTTTAATTTAAAACAACAATTAATTATTAGTCCAACTAATATATATTTAAATAATGATGAAAAATTGAAATGAGCGCGTATTAGCAACTATCTAAACGAAATTGCAAATTTAATACTTGTCTCCCACTATTTTTCGGCGAGCCTCTAACCCTCTGTTGAGTACTCGGGAAACCTAGTTTCCTAGTGGGCTAGGATCCCGTTAAATAACACACAACCTTGAATTTGGCCAAAAAGTTGTATGATATTTAACTAGGTAGATCTCTAAGATCAATTGGATCTCATCCAATTTCTAGATCCAGTAGGTGGACATCCAAGTCCAAAACATATATAAAATATATGCCAATATATCCAATATATTCCCTAACCTTTTTTCCTCTGAATCAACTAAGCCATGTCTTTGGCACAACAAACTTAATGATTCCAGTTAAGCGGGACCCATTGACCTTGGAAAGCTTCGTAATCGATGTCGATGGATAAGAAGTGATCTTGACTTTGGCCAACAAATCACAACTTGGACAAGACATGCGATATGAAACAAAGCCTTCATGATTCAAACACATCCGCGATGGACAAAGGCCTTGACTTTGGCCAACAAACCAGTGCCAATCTTGGATCTTGAGAATGAATCACTCAATGGAAGGAAAACGCTTAATATTTGTTGAGGGTTTTTCGCGTAATTGGCAACCAATTAATTATCTTTGATTAGGTCTCATCATACACCATTAAACATGCATTCTAAAAGCATAATAAGGCGCGATAAATAAATTAATCATGATATGCGGATGGATATTTAATACATTTTGTTCCTAGAACAAATCTCTCCCTTTCTTCTCTCCCGCTAGCACAATTCTTACTTCTACCCAATTACATAACACTTCTAAAGAAACCTCATTTACATTGAGGGGAATATGTGAGAAGAGAAATACAAAGAGTCAAGAGGTATAGGCTGGACACACAGGTCCAATTTAATAAATTCTACATTTATTACAACAATTTCCAAATTGCCCTCACCCATCTAATATCTATCTGATATACATTATTCATGAATTATATCAAACTACAATATTAGTGACCATCCAATGTTCAAACAACGAATTGATTTGCGCGATTCCAACTCGTTTAAGAATAAGTACTCAAAGTACGAATTCTTGAATTATATCAAACTACAATATTAAATCCAATTTAATTTGTATTCAATACTAATTCTTTATTTAATTCCAAATTAAATAATTACACTTTATTAATGAGCCTTTGCGACTTAGATTCTAAATCTAATCTTAACGGGTCTCAAAGCCCAATTAACATCCAATTCAATTTAATTAAGTCCAATGGGCTTTCAATTAATTTATAAGGCATGGACTTTGGCAACCAAAGCCCAATAAGGAATCACCATTTGCCACAAAATTAATTTTGGTCCATTAGGCCCAATTAAATTTTAAAGGCCCATTATATTATATTTGGACTTTATGGATATGGTTTTAGGCCCAATTGGATCCAACCAATTCTCCTAAACCAAACTTGGCCCAAACAAGCCCATTAAGCCCAAATACAACTTTATTAGCCCAATTCCAAATTTAAGCCCAACTAATTAAATTCCAATATTCCAAATATCATAATTTAATCAATTAAAGTGTATTAGCCAAAATTAATTATTTAAATCAACATTTCCAAAATACCAATTTACACAATTAATCATGCTTTAATTAACCAATTTATGTCCAACACAAATTGAAGCAAAATCAATCCCAACATGCTCTTAAGCTCTCGGCAATAGGGGACTTTTTATATCAATTTTGATTTCAATCCAATTAAATCACAAACTAATATATCCCATGCATTTGAAACATATCCAATTGTCTAAAATTCAAAATCACCAAGAGCTAGGGTTCCAACATATATTCGGCCAAGCCTCAAATTTGGGGAAAATTAATCCAATTAATTTTTTCTTCAAATTGATCATGCACAACTCAAAGTAACATATTGTAGGACACAGAAATCGACGACGCTGTCCCGGGCTCGCGGCCCGATTGGGAGTACAGAATAGCCCACGGGGGAACTAAACCGGAGAAATAACATGGAGTCGCCACCCGGTGTGAATCGGGAAAATGATTTAAGGCCGCACTCACCCCTCGCAAGGGAAGACCTCAAACCATTGGGTTCAGAATGGTCCCTTACTTATGCCACTTGTAATGATATGATTGTGTGAAATAATCTAGCCGAGCCTAAGCAACATATATTTCCAAGGATAATCTACTTCTAAGTTCATACATAAATTACAATAACGGCAAGCATATAATTTCATATACACATTATATTGATAAACACAGAGATTAAAATAAACAATCATTGTACAAGCATGCATATTAAAGAGAGGTAATTAAGTGCATAAATATTGAAGAGAGCTAACTAAACATATGATGGGGAAGGGAATGACTAGGGGAACAAACATGCATGAAACATGATAAAGGAATCTGTCCAGTGTGTGTGCGTTCGTGTAGCGTTCGTAAACACGTTCGAACGATAAATAGTATGCAAGCGTTCAAGTAGCATTTGATAACACGTTCAAACGATAAACAGAATGCAAGCGTTCGAGTAGCGTTTGATAATGCGTTCGAACGATAAATAGAATGTCTGCGTTCGTATAGCATTTGATAACGCGTTCGAACGGGATGGGACCTGATGCATGATATAATAAAATACATGCGCGTTCGAGTAGCGTTCGTAAACGCGTTTGAACGGTAAACAGAATATAAGCGTTCGTAAACGGAAATAAGATAGAATGCATACGTTCATGTAGCGTTCGTAAACACGTTCAAACAAGATGAGACAGAATGCATACGTTCATGAAGCGTTTGGAAACGCGTTCGATCGAGATGAGACAGAATGCATACATTCGTGTAGCGTTTGGAAACACGTTCGAACGAGATTGCCAATAATGGCATCCGAAATGACACAAACATATATATGGATAAACAAATACACAAAATAGGACCTCGTGTGCCCGATGGAACACGTTTCACATTCAATCGAGTGCAACTCGTTCAGCGTGGCAAAACATCGTGGCAAAGGTAGCCTTTAGGCATTTCCCTCGAATAGAGGACCTTTAATCCACCCTAGTTAGCCCATGCGCACAAGAATGTATTGCATGCATAAATAAAGCAATGATATGCAAAGGGTAAATGACATAATAAAAGGCGCGGCAAAACATCGTGGCAAAGGTAGCCTTCAGGCATTTCCCTCGAATAGAGGACCTTTAATCCACCATAGTTAGCCCATGCGCATTATATTACAATGCATACAAATGAATGAGACAATAATGTGGAATTCAGTATATCCGATTAAACATATCTCACATTCAATCAAACATACTTCATCCGGCGAGGCAAAATATTGTCGTAAAGATAGCCTTTTGGACTTTTCTCCCCCTCAAATTGAGAACCTTTAGACCAACATACTAAGCCCATGAGCATTACATCACAATGCATAGAAAGTAAAATGCAGAAAGTAATAGCATACTAACGATTAAATCATGCTTAAAAAAATAAATAACATGCTAGCAATCCAATCATGCTGGAATACAAGGTTGGGTGAAACAAAGCGTGTGAATCTCTCAAGTGATACGTGGTATTGTATCCCAAGTGCAAACCTCAATACCGTCCATTCGGATTCAGCTACGGAATTTACATCCGGGTTTCCATCCGATATACCACAAGAGAGCACACATGTTCCATTCATTCAAGGACCACAACATACATCAACAAACGACTCTCATGCGAAGGAATTTTAATAAAGAACAAAAGAAGATGAGAATAAATATGAAGGGTGCCCTCAGGTCTAACCTCTTAGGTCGTCTATCGAAAGTGTGTTACACGGCCGTCGGAAGGGTTGATGCTCCGCAACTCCTCCGGTCCACTGGTCCAATGCTCTCGCTCGTTACTTCAGTGTTTTGAGCTATCGTTTCCTCCATTTTGCTGCTGTTTTTACTCCGTTTTGCTACTATCTTGCTGTATTTTCTGGTCACTATTTTCACTGTATTAAGGGACTATTTTGGTGTACTTTAAGGGGGTATTGGGGTTGCTGTTTTACGGTTACTGCATGGACTGTTTTGGGCTGTGATTTTCGGTGGTTAAGCTGTGGTTTGGGTATATGTTTTCGGTGAATGGAGGGTTGCGATTTGGGGACTGTTTCGGTGATGTAAAGGTGAGTGTTTTCGGTGATGTTATGGTGTAGTTTGGGGGTTTTGATGTGTGAGTATTCGGTTGCTAGAGAGAGAAGGAGAAGAAGATTATTTGTTTGCATGTTCTTATTGTCTTGGGCGTGTATCTTAGGTTTATTACTTTTGTGTTTTTTGTGTGAATGAGCTAGGGGTTCTAAGGTTATATTTGTGTTTCTTTTATAGGCAAAGGCTAGGATTTCTCTTGTTTGAATAGGAATGGGATCAAGTAATTATGGGGGGAATATTTTTAATTAGTGTTTCACAAGGAAAATATCTAGTTAATTGGGGACATGATTTGGCTTAATTAGGAAGATCATATATTTGATTTGTTTTTATTAGGTATGTGATTATTTAGATTGGGATGTGATTTATTTAATTTATTAAAGATATTATTTTAATTTGTGACATGTCTTAAATGTTTTAATTATTTTTGGGTGGGTTTTGGTGGGCTAAATTGTTGGGGTTTCTACTATAGTCCCAAGATCAATTAAGCATTTAAACAGGTGAATACAACAAAGAAGTATGGCAGAATCATACTTACATTGATCGGCTTTTGGATGCGACGAACAAAAAAATTTTCCTTGCTCCTCCTAGAAGCTCACGGCTTTGCTCCATTTTGTGCTCCTTGTTGAATCTCCAAGCTCCAAGCTTTATGTGTGATTCCATGTCCATGGGTGGGTTTCCATATCACCTTTGGATGACTCCTAATGTGTGCTAGCACCTTGGAAATTTTGCCACAAAATTCCCTAAAGCTTCATGCACCTCTCGGCCATTGAAGATAATTGTGAGAGAAGAAAATGGCCCAAGGCCGAATATTAGGGAGATGAAAGAGAAAAGAAGTGTTTTTGTATATGTTTTCCAAAAACTAATACCAAAAATCCAAAGTCAAAAAACCTTTTAGGCATTTGCTTTCCAAAAGCAATTTGGAGGGAAAAGAGCATTAATTGCTCTCAACCACCTCCATCACCAAAAAGGTAACATGACACATATCACAAAAAGTTGATGAGACATGTGAGTGACTTGCAATGTGACGCGTGATGTGACTTGTGGGCCGCAATCGATTCAAAATGTGAGTGGGCCAGCAAACTCTCCCGGGCTCGGGTTCGCTAATTCCGAATTAACTAATTTTTCGTTGCGACATAATTAAACCAATTTAATTAAATAATTATGCCTAGCAAAATTACTATTCACGTCACTAACGAATTAATTCTAAATTGACTCGTTCGCCCGAATTAAAATCTAGTTTTAATTCTGCGTCAAAATCTAATTTCATATAATATATCGAATATATTATTTTATCGATTAATTCCAAATTAATCGTTCTCTCTCTTTCAATAATATTTTATCCCAGATAAAATATATCTGTAACTAATCCCAGATTAATTATGTGCGAGTCATACATCATCGGTGAATCTTCGGGAAGCGACCCATGAGATCCCCGGATATGTTAGCATTAAATCCGGTTGTCAGACCATCCTAACACGTACATACCTAATACTACGCTTTGACCGATTTACAAGACATGGTTGGCTTCTAGCAAAGCACCGTGCCTACCCAATTCTCCAGAAATATTCTTAAAGGAATATGTAATCTTTATCAGGCATAGTATACGTAGTATTGCGTATTGCGATCCAACATCGGATGTCACGTGCTAGGCCTGGGGCTGGAATTGTGTCTGCCCCGTACGAAGCATATATCGGATCTCTGTTAACTAGTCTCTTTAATCAGATAATCATGACCTAGTCATATTATCCCGATGACTGCAGTACATAAGAGCTCCAGTTCCGTATCCTATGTGATCATCATCTCCACTATGACTGGAGTGATACTTCCGTCTTGACATCACACCCAATACACTACGATTCTCAATATACCCAGAAGAGGCGTACACAGAACCTGTTAAAGCCTTAGACGACCAAAACCAAAGTATATTGATTGTCACAAGTATTAGCGGTGCAAGTCTCAGGTTAAGACCAAATACATCTACCCTGATCCGGACTTCCATAGACACATTGTCATACTACCAATGGAATTCCGAGGGGTCTATACAGAGCGAAGCTGTTTTCGTACTATCGGTAAACACAACCTCCTATTACACTTGCATGAGCATCCAATACCCAAATATATGAGAACTATGTCGTTATGCTCCCACAACGCGCACAAGTGTAATACTAGTTTTTTACGCATTATCGATGTCCAATCTCGATAATACTCCGACTAGGGATATTTAATGATTAAAACTTTGTGGATTGATACTGTCTCATATCATCTCAATCCGGAACTAATCATAAGGACCTTTTATCATTTATATATCTTGGTAATCTAATTACAAATGATAAAAGAGCAATTTCCTTTGTCACATAGTTAATTTGTACAACAACACCATGATCTGTACAAATAGTGATGATATGGGTCATAATTGTCCAACAATCTCCCACTTGGAGTATAGCCAATCACTCATGTGTCCTACACCCGAACTATGTACGGTTCACTCAAACTTCTGCTGAGAAAAAGCTTTCATCAGCGGATTTGCAGTGTTATCATCTGATGCGATTTATTCGATTATCACATCGCCACGATGTATGATACGAACGAATCAAATGAATATCTGAAGTATATATCTGGATCGTTGATGAGACCTATTAATTCTTTAGCCTGTGCTGTTGCCTTGCTCAGCTGCTAACAGAACTACTCCTAATCTAATTAGGATTATTATCAATCAAAAAGGCTTCTATTGCTGCCTCAACTGCAGCAATATTCCGCTTTTGTTGTTTATTCGGCAACAGTTTCTTGCTTGGAAGATTTCCAGCTCAATGTTCCATTATTCAAACTATATATAGTACATTTATTATGATTTATAGTCGTTTTTATCGGTTAGGAAACTTGCAGCAGTGAACCTAGTCACTTCAAGTTCTCATTCTCCATAGCTTAAGAAAGCATCCTTAGTTCATATAATATATTTAAGAATGTTCTTAACATCAATCCAGTGACTATCACTTGGATTGGTCTGATTGTGACTCCATATGCTCAAAGCATATGAGACACCAGGTCGCGTATATATATTTCAATGTATGAGTTCTCGGAGAGTGCCAATAACTTTTAGATCTATCTGACCGGCGTAAACACACACGTATAACGCAAGCGCACGTATCGTTCAAGTAGTATAAAAATATCGATCCCACGAGGACTTAATTCCTACTGTTGTTATTAATTGTTGAATCTATTTATTTACAAATATCTAATTAAATGGAGAATAGAGATGATTGTTTGATTGGTTGAATGTGGTTTTACAAAATAAATAAATAAAAAGACAAAAGAAAATACTAAGGAAAATAACAAAAGACACAAAGATCTAGGGTTGTGAATCATTCTAATATCATTTAAAAGATGAAGTGGTTATTTTATGTTTGTGTAATAAATCAGTTTACTAACCTGGAACACTAAATTATGCAAAAGCCTCTGTCGATGGTCAGACGCAAATACCCAGTTTAACCCAATTGAACCATATGTCTATGTCAACCAAATTATCTGGATTCATTAAGATTAAGTTCCAATTATGGCTACCCCCGCCCGACAGGTATATTCCTATCCTGTAAGGAAATCTATTAAAGGGTTATCTATCCTCAAGGAAGATCGTGGGCTATTAAGTCTAAGGCTGAAACCTAAAATCCCTATGTCTAGTTCATTTTAGATTTACCACATCAATCTTATTGGTGATCAGACAACAAGAAGCATTAAGCTTAAGACTTAAAAGTAAACCTTTTAATTACCCAAACTATAAAACACCCCTATAAACCGGTGATATTAGAATTCATCACAACCCCAGATAACTAACACATAACTAGGGCTAGTAACAACTTAAAAGTAAAAGACATAAAGTAAAAATACTGAAAAGTAAAAGACATAAAGTAAAAACTGAAAAGTAAAATAAAATAAAATAAAATGCTAAGGTAAAAGGAATTACTTTTACTACTACTAATTTAGATATCTCCCATAAAATAAATATAAACTTGTGATATTATTTTACCAACGACCAATCTGGCGGTATCTCTGATTAAGTCAAATTAAGTCCAACCAGCCATATAGGCGGTAAAATTTGTCCATAATCCAGCCATAAAGGCGGTACCAAAATAATTTACCAACCGACCAATCTGGCGGTATCCTTGATTAGTCAGGTTTAAACCAGATTAAAATGAATTGCCAACCGACCAATATAGCGGTATCCTTTATTAATCAGTATTTTAAATAGTGAATATATTATTTTTAAGGGAGATTAATCTAAATAGTAACAGTAAAAGAATTACCTTTCACCCTAGCTTGGGAAATTACCTCCTCATTACTGAAAAGTAAAAACTGAAAAATTAAAGAAAGAAAAGTATTGTGCGTAAAAGTAAATTGCGGAAAGTAAAAACTGAAAAGTAAAGAAAAGAAAGTGCAAAACTGAAAATTAATTACTGAAAACTAAAAATAAACAAACTAGATACAATCTTCTTATTTATTCATTAAGAATTCAAAGAAGAAAGTATGAATTTTACAAATGAAATGGCTTGGTATTTATAGGCAAAATTTTGCCACCATCAAATCATCAATCAATTTCTCCACCAAATCCATTATTAATTTCTCCACTAATTACTCCACCAAATCCATAATTGCTCCACTAATTGCTTATCTTGTTTGGTGGTGATTTGATAATTTTTATTAATTATTTATTAATTAATATTTTGCTTTGAAAATGATTGATAATGACTTTTAATAATTACACTCCACACACTTCTGGATGGTTCATCAATTTCGGTCATGAAATCATCAGAATTCGAAAATATTTTCTCTTTCAAAGTTGTAGATCTTTGAGTCTTCTTTAATCTGGCACTTGAATCAGCTCAATCCGATATCTGAGAGTAAAAAGTTATGCCCAAAATACGACAGATGCGCAAAACTGGAATTTCCAAAACTGCACTTCGTCAAAACGCCCTTTCAAGTTTCCAATCTCCAAAATTAATATATCAAGTCCAATAATTGCCCTTATTTGACCCATATTTCATCCTAAATGATTTCATTGAGTCCCGATATTATTTTATCTGCAAAATAAACTAAAACACATCAAAACGTTCATCAAACCCGAGAAACTAAACAAAATATTAAGTAAAAGGGGCGGTAAATATTGATATATTTTCCGCTCATCACACCCCCAAACCTAACATTTTGCTAGTCCTCGAGCAAAACAACAAATAAAATACAAGAAAAATTAAAATTAAACTAAGCCACTTTCGTAGGGATCACGGTTGCATTTAGCATATGCAACAAGCCTTTAAACCCCTAGGTGTCCCTAGTGGACGAGTTGTAGTCTCGTGAGGGCTTACAGCAATGATACCCACAAACGTTTTACAAAAGTAAAAAGATAATAAAACTAATGCACACAAAAGCAAAAAGACAAGCGAAAAGAGAATAAAGTTAGTGACTAATCAGGTGAAACTTCTACTCCAAGTTACTAGTTGTTTTGTTTCATTCTAAATTACCGAATAAGTAAATTCTCCGATTATTTTTACCATTCTCCATATACACAGCCAACAAAATATTAATCAACTCATTTTTGCCCACAACAGTCATAAGTGCAGTTGATAAGAGAGTAATATTTTTGTCCTAAAGTTCTATCAGATTTCACACCTTTTTGCAGCAATGGAATAATTTTTCTGATTTTTCTGATTTTTTTTTCTTTGATTTTTCTCTATTTTTTATTTATATACAATATCTTCCATCTATGTAACGAGTGTTGGGTCGGTGGCTCCCAAACCAGTTGGCTTTAGGGCACCAGGTGTTAAGACACCCCTACGGACTTAATTACCCAGACTTCAGATATATATATTTTTGCAGCATCTTTGATCCATGTAACGAGCTTTGGGCCAGTGACTCCCAAACCAGTTGGTTTTAGGGCACTAGGTGTTAAAACACCCTTACAGACTTAATAACTCGGATCTCAGACGTTTTTTTTTTTTTTTTTTTTTTTTTTTTTTACTCCATTGCTTTTTGAGATGCTTCCTCCAATTAAACTAGAGCACTGAATATTACAAACTTTTCAATTTAGCTCATGTCCGTATGTTACTATATATGTTGATAATATCTGTCAACTGAGCATATGAAGATTCATTTTAGTCAGTTTTATGGAGAATTCACAAATTAAATAATTTCAAAATGAAATAAACAAAAATTAACTTGTTTCAAAATAGGTTTGAGATACGTCTCAGGAGTGGAAACTCCTTACTCGGCTATCTCTTACCAATTTCACCTTTTTAGTCAAATTAAAAAACACAAAAACACAAAATATTTTTGTAATTTTTTGAAAATTTTTAATTTTTTGTATTTTTCGAAAAATTTTGGACTAAAAAAAAAAAACACAAACTAAAAACAAGGTACTATCAACTAATTTCCTCCCCCAAACCTAAATGAGACATTGTCCCCAATGTCTTAAACAGTAAAAGGAGAGTTAAGAAGTCGTACCTGGTTAGCTGAAATCTACAGGAAATTAAAGGTTAAGATCCAGATTAATCGACGCTCTTACCACGATCGTCCTCGGACCAATTTATCTTTGAAAGGATAGGGTCAACTTGTGGTTCATAGGCTATGAGTTGGTCTATTAGATCCGGAGCAGTTCTGGCAGTGAAGAGGAGTTCTTTCATAGGTTTTGACACGAACCCATTTCTCCGAGCATCATCAAGAAACACACAAAGAAAATCATAAAATCCATCAACGTTAAGCAGTCCAAGCGGTTTCTGGTGTATGTTCAGGTTCGCCCAAGATAGTACTATAAAAATTTCCTCCAATGTGCCCAAGCCACCTGGCAAAGCGAATAAAAGCATCAGCACGGTTAATCATTTCTACCAGTCGTTCAGACATACCTGGCACGATCAGTTCCTCTCCGTTTGATGATCCAATAAGATTTGCCTCTGCCAAGGGTTTTGGGATGATTCCCAAAACATGACTGCCTCCTTCCTGTACGGCCTTTGAAACGATCCCCATAAGTCCAAGATTGCCTCCGCCATATATTAAGTGCATATTCCTTGCAGCTAAGACTCGACCCAATTCCTGTGCTGCTTCTATGTATTGTGGTTTAGTACCAACACTAGTACCGCAAAACACGCAGATGTTTTCAACTCGTCTTCTTGAAGTGGCTTCCATTTTTTTATGTATTTCTTTTTCAAATCAGGATGCCTTCAAAAGTGCAATGACGGGCTGAATTTATAGTACCTGAAAAAGGGTGAGTAATAATAGCACTAATATCTTCCAGAGGACGATTGTTAGCTAAACAACAAAAGAGATCGTGAAAGGTCAAAAAGTCTGGATCCTGTCTACGAAAATAAAGATAATTACAATAGAAAAGCGAATCAAAGCAATAATTAAGGCAACGGAATTGTGTACGCAATACGCCACTCGCTTAGTATAAATTCATTAGGATGTGTCTCAAGATTTCATTCCTTATTCAGCCATCGCTAATGAATTGTTTCTCATCTTTGATTGCCAAACACAATTCCTTCTGTCTTAAAATGCTTCGTTTGTGCCTTTCCCTACAAAAATAACACACAAAATTAAAAAGTTCACACAAAATATGAAAACAAATTACAACAAATTGCATGGGTTGCCTCCCTGCTAGCGCTAAATTTTTCGTCTTCAGCCAGACGTGACTGAAATTCATCTGTTAAGGAGGTTTCAATGTCGTTTTGGATGTCCGATTAAAGACAATCCCGTGAGCGTTGCTTTTGAAGGGTCTCTTCCAACGGTAAAGTGGCAAAAAGAGTTTTGTCTCATTCAGTGCTCGTGCCACCTTTTTGCTCCTTGTTACTCCAGTGGTTCCTGCAAAGAAAGAAAGAAAATCAGGAGGTCTCGTATGATGCTTGACTTGGAATGGAAATTCCATTCTGTCAAGCTTCTGGTTGATATCTTTAATTTGTACTCCCCAAAACAGCGATGTTTCTCCTGAATGCTCTGGATCTTTATTAAGGTCAGACATTTGCTCCTCCATTTGCTCTGTTTCTTGCTCCACCTTCTCTTCACAGATGTATTGTAAAATTCTTGTATTCATCTCTTCATCTGTCATCTGTGAAATACATGCTTCAAAATTGTCAACGCGAGGATGCAAAGATGTTTCTGACATTAGGTCTTCATCCTCTGATACGACTGGAATGGATGGTTCAGGTAGATTCTCATCAAACATCATGGTAAAGCATGCTCCAAGATCTTCATTTTGAGGATTGAAAGTTTGATCCTCCGTTGTTGGTGCAGTTGGTACAAATAGATCAGCTTCATCCTCGTCAGAATCTGAATAATAAAAGTCAAATTGAGACTTTGCCGGTTCGGGCTCCTGAACTGATACCTCTGGTTGTTGATACTGCTCAGCTCCTCCTCTGTTGAAGTGTCATTGTGAAATGATTGGTACTCGAAGGCTTCATCAGTGTCATCTGAAACTGGTTCTTGAGGTATGTAGTTCTGGTTTTCTGTGAATTGTCTCATTTGATCTGTCATCCTCTGAATGAATTCTGATTGTCTCTGAATACTTTCCAATTGATTCTGGCTTGTTTCAAGCATTGCATCCAACTCGAACATATCTTTGAGCATGTTTAACAACTGATCTTCCTCTGATGGTTCTGGTTGTTGATGAAAATCGCATATGGATGGTGGATAAGATGGAAAATGTGATGGTTTTTCATACTTTGAATGATTCTGAAAATTTGCCACTCTGAAAGGTATATACATTGATCGCTCGGGTGGTTACCATCACAATTACACATCTCCCCATTTCGTTCTGTTGAGCAAATGTGGTATTGCTTGGTTCTGGCATCCAGTGATAATTGTTGGGCTGGACAACAGGCCTCAGAAAACCGGACTGTTGCTCCCAGATGTGGGGTGTATCTTCTTGTAAAGCTCGTAATCTCTCAATCTCCCAATAATGTTCCATTTTTCAATCACCTGAAAACAAAAAAAAGAAATAAAAATTACAGATAAAAATAAAGAAAATTAGATACAAGTAAATTAGATAGCTTCAAAATTAACAACTCAAGAAATATAAGTCCCCGGCAACGGCGCCAAAAACTTGACCGGCGTAAACACACACGTATAACGCAAGCGCACGTATCGTTCAAGTAGTATAAAAATATCGATCCCACGAGGACTTAATTCCTACTGTTGTTATTAATTGTTGAATCTATTTATTTACAAATATCTAATTAAATGGAGAAGAGAATGATTGTTTGATTGGTTGAATGTGGTTTTACAAAATAAATAAATAAAAAGACAAAATAAAATACTAAGGAAAATAACAAAAGACACAAAGATCTAGGGTCGTGAATCATTCTAATATCATTTAAAAGATGAAGTGGTTATTTTATGTTTGTGTAATAAATCAGTTTACTAACCTGGAACACTAAATTATGCAAAAGCCTCTGTCGATGGTCAGACGCAAATACCCAGTTTAACCCAATTGAACCATATGTCTATGTCAACCAAATTATCTGGATTCATTAAGATTAAGTTCCAATTATGGCTACCCCCGCCCGACAGGTATATTCCTATCCTGTAAGGAAATCTATTAAAGGGTTATCTATCCTCAAGGAAGATCGTGGGCTATTAAGTCTAAGGCTGAAACCTAAAATCCCTATGTCTAGTTCATTTTAGATTTACCACATCAATCTTATTGGTGATCAGACAACAAGAAGCATTAAGCTTAAGACTTAATAAGTAAACCTTTAAATTACCCAAACTATAAAACAACCCCTTATAAACCGGTGATATTAGAATTCATCACAACCCCAGATAACTAACACATAACTAGGGCTAGTAACAACTTAAAAGTAAAAGACATAAAGTAAAAATACTGAAAAGTAAAAGACATAAAGTAAAACTGAAAAGTAAAATAAAATAAAATAAAATGCTAAGGTAAAAGGAATTACTTTTACTACTACTAATTTAGATATCTCCCATAAAATAATATATAAACTTGTGATATTATTTTACCAACCGACCAATCTGGCGGTATCATGATTAAGTCAAATTAAGTCCAACCAGCCATATAGGCGGTAAAATTGTCCATAATCCAGCCATAAAGGCGGTACCAAAATAAATTTACCAACCGACCAATCTGGCGGTATCCTTGATTAGTCAGGTTTTTAAACCAGATTAAATTGAATTGCCAACCGACCAATATAGCGGTATCCTTATTAATCAGTATTTTAAATAGTGAATATATTATTTTTAAGGGAGATTAATCTAAATAGTAACAGTAAAAGAATTACCTTTCACCCTAGCTTGGGAAATTACCTCCTCATTACTGAAAAGTAAAAACTGAAAAAAAAGAAAGAAAAGTATTGTGCGTAAAAGTAAATTGCGGAAAGTAAAAACTGAAAAGTAAAGAAAAGAAAGTGCAAAACTGAAAATTAATTACTGAAAACTAAAAATAAACAAACTAGATACAATCTTCTTATTTATTCATTAAGAATTTCAAAGAAGAAAGTATGAATTTTACAAATGAAATGGCTTGGTATTTATAGGCAAAATTTTGCCACCATCAAATCATCATCAATTTCTCCACCAAATCCATTATTAATTTCTCCACTAATTACTCCACCAAATCCATAATTGCTCCACTAATTGCTTATCTTGTTTGGTGGTGATTTGATAATTTTTATTAATTATTTATTAATTAATATTTTGCTTTGAAAATGATTGATAATGACTTTTAATAATTACACTCCACACACTTCTGGATGGTTCATCAATTTCGGTCATGAAATCATCAGAATTCGAAAATATTTTCTCTTTCAAAGTTGTAGATCTTTGAGTCTTCTTTAATCTGGCACTTGAATCAGCTCAATCCGATATCTGAGTAAAAAGTTATGCCCACAATACGACAGATGCGCAAAACTGGAATTTCCAAAACTGCACTTCGTCAAAACGCCCTTTCAAGTTTCCAATCTCCAAAATTAATATATCAAGTCCAATAATTGCCCTTATTTGACCCATATTTCATCTTAAATGATTTCATTGAGACCCGATATTATTTTATCTGCAAAATAAACTAAAACACATCAAAACGTTCATCAAACCCGAGAAACTAAACAAAATATTAAGTAAAAGGGGCGGTAAATATTGATATATTTTCCGTTCATCATATCCTAGTAGATCCTTATTCCTAGAATAAAGGTTGTTCTCTCCCAAGAATTCTACGGAGAATTTTCATGAAAGCCAAGCTTGCATCGATCGTATTATGGAATGTCATTTCCAAGAAATGATATATCATTCTTTTAGGACATTCATTTTCAGTGTGCTCCCACTAACCTCCTTATATACATAAGAATAATTTTCGTTTTGAATTAAATCATATACCATTATGATTACATCAAAACGATAATTCCAAGAACGCAATGCTTGCTTCAATCCATCATGGATTGAATTAACTTGCAAACCTGTTTGCTTGTTTAGGTATGACAAAACCGTCAGGATGTTACAAGCATCCTCCAAAAGGTTTCCGTTTAAGGAAAGCGATTTTGACGTTCAGCTGCCATATTTCATAAATGAAACATGCAGCAGTAGCAAGCATTATCCAAATGGATTTAACCAAGGCAACTAGTAAAAGGTTTCGTCGTAATCGACACAATGTTGATAACGATTCCTTATACGGTACAAGCCTAGCTTTGTACGTTGTATGTTGCCATCCATGTATGTCTTCCTTGAAGACTTATATAGTACCAATAGGCACATTTCCTTTCGGTACATCAACCAGTGTCCAAACTTGGTTGGTATACATGGAATCCATTTCGGACATCATGGCACTTTGCCATAATAGGGAGTCGATACCTTGTATCACTTCTTCATACGTAGTTAGTTCGTATTCCTCAATAAGATTGACATCTTTATGAGGTGAGATCAGAAACCCATAGCTCCCAGGTTGTTTTCTGACTCTCTTCGACTTGTGCGGTTCTTGTGTATTTGAAGATTATTGGTATAGTTTCATCCTTGATGAACTATTTGTGTTCCATTAAGGAATCAGTGCCTGGAACAGTATTACTTCGATTTTCAACGAGTTTTACTTTCCTCCCACTTACCACTGCATATAGGTATTCCTCTTAGGAAAACCGCATGGCGAGCAACAATTACATTGTTCTCTTGTGAGATGTATAAGTACTATGCTTTGGTTCCCTAGGATAACCCAAAAATTAGGCACTTATCCGATTTGGGTTCTAGTTTGGTATCATCCAAACGTATGCCCAGCATTCCCAAATCTATAGGAATGAGAAAACCCAGTTTCTTTCCTGTTCATATCTAATATGAAGTCTGTCTAACAGATTTTTATGGAACCTTATTCAAAATAAGTATTGCATTGTTTAATGCGTATCCCTTGAAGGAAAATGGTAGCTCAGATCGACTCATGATTAACCTTACTATGTCCAACAAGGTTCGATTTCTCCGTTCGGACACACCGCTCAATTGAGGTGTTCCGGGAGGAGACCATCATGAAAGAATACTATACTCTTTCATATATTCGAGAAACATATTGCTTAAGTATTTTCCATCATGGTCTAATCATGATGTTTTAATACTTTAGCCGATCTGTCTGTCTACTACGTGTCGAAACTCTTTGATATTATCAAAAGTTTCCGATTCGTGTTTTAAAAGAAACACATAACCATAACGCGATGCCACATCCATAAAGGTTACGAAGTGTTCATATCCACCTCTAGCCTAGCTAGATATGGGCCCACTTACGTCACTATAAACGAGGGCTAACAGATCAGTGGCACTTACACTTTTACCAAGTAAAAAGTATTTTAGGCACTTTGCCTAATAAACTAGATTCATAGACATTATTTGAATATAATCAAATCCGTCCGAGTATCCACTCTTCAAAAGTGTGGATATACGAGTCTTGTTTAATGTGTCCCAGACAACAATGCCACAAATAAGTCTCATCTGATTAAATCAGTTTGACCTATTTGTTTGTCCTGTTATATGTTTGAGATTTATTTATACTCAAAATATAAATATTGTTATTCACATCTAATGTGCTTATCTCAATATCATCTTTATAAAATAAAACACTTTAGTGTTCTAGAATATAAAGGTATTCCCGCAACGGGTTAAACCCTGATATAGAGATAATGTATCTAGTCAAACTAGTTACATTCTAACAGTTTCCTAATTTAAGTACATACCCGAAGGGTAGTTCCTAAACTTAGGTTTCTACGGTTAAAACAGCGACTGTCGTCCTATTTGCGACTCGCAGATAAATCTCAACTGAAGTCAGTGTCCTGCTAATCAGCAGATACTGCACACCAGTACATATTTATGTACCACACTTAGTATCTAAAATCCAATTTTAATACTAGTAGCGAACATGTTTATGATAAACATATTTGAAGTCGAAGCCTTGCCCGTCTTCAATTCCTTCTTGTCTGCCTTGTCCATACGGCAGTCACGCTTCCAGTGACCCCGTTTGCCATAATTTTAGGCAGATATTTTGGGATATGTCTTATGTCTTCCCAGAAGATTATAATGATTTTGCATTTGCCCATTTTCCACACCCCAGAAGCCTTTGGCCAAGCCTTGGCCTTCTGGGATGTCAAAGTAAGATGTGCCTTGCGCTTCTTGCCCTATTGCAAACTCTGGCTTTGTCTCCTTGAGTATAGCCATTAACTCTCCAAGAGTTTTCTATTGCAATTTGTACTTCTAAGATATAAGGATAGATCTATGAAGATCCTTCAATTTCAATATCATACTATAAGGATCTAATCCTTAGTTTTGACTAAGAAATTAAGGAGTCTTTGCGGCAAGCATAACAGATTAAGCACTAAAGTTATCATCACATGAATATTCCAAATATCATGTTCTACTATTTACTCAACTCCGGGCTTAGGCTCGAGACGTCACTCTATCAAATAAAGTAACTTCTCGGTACCCAGGACTATCCTGAGATTTTATTCCCAATCTGAAAAATAAAGCCGTTTAAAAAACATTTTCTCACAGGATTATGTTCTGAATGATAATCTTTCATTTATCTTGATTCCAATAGTCTAACTATCAAACCAACGATTTTAGGTACTATTTATTATAATGATTATTATAGTCTAACTATATAATCAACTATAATTTAATTGGTTTAAATTCAAAATTGGACTTGATTATAATACAATATATATCAAATCTTATAATAACTATAATTGAAGAAGTTTGAATACAGTCCAACTGTTTAATTAAAACAACGGTTAAATATTAGTCCAACTAATATATTTTTTTTTAATGACGAAAAATTTGGAATAAGCGCGTATTGGCAAGTATCTAACGAATTTGCAAATTTAATATTTGCCTCCCACTATTTTTCGGCGAGCCTCCAACCCTCTGTTGAGTATTCGGGAAACCTTGTTTCCTAGTGGGCTAGGATCCCGTTAAATAACACACAATCTTGACTTTGGCCAACAAATTGTATGATAATTAACTAGGTAGATCTCTAAGATCAATTGGATCCCATCCAATTCCTAGATCCAGTAGGTGGACATCTAAGTCCGAAACATATATCTTATATATGCCAATATATCCAATATATTCCCTAATCTTTTCCTCTGAATCAATTAAGCCTTGGCTTTGGCACAACAAACTTAATGATTCCAGTTAAGCGGAACCCATTGACCATGGAAACCTTCGTAATCGATGTCGATGGACAAGAAGTGATCTTGACATTGGCCAACAAATCACAACTTGGACAAGACACCGATATGGAACAAAGCCTTCATGATTCAAACACATCCGCGATGGACAAAGGTTTTGACTTTGGCCAACAAACCAGTGCCAATCTTGTATCTTGTGAATGAATCATTCAATGGAAGGAAAAACGTTTAATATGTTGTGAGGGTTTTTTCATGTAATTGGCAACCAATTAATTATCTTTGTTAGGTCTCATCATCATACACCCTTAAACATGCATTCTAAAACATAAAAAGGCGCGTATAAATAAAAATATAATGATATGCGGATGGATACTTAACATATTTTGTTCCTAGAACAAATCTCTCCCTTTCCTCTCTCCCGCTAGCACAAATATTACTTCTACCCAAACATTACATAACACTTCTAAAGAAAACCTCATTTACATTGAGGGGAATAGGTGAGAAGAGAAATACAAAGAATCAAGAGGTAATAGGCTGGACACGCAGGTCCAATTTAATAAATTCTAAATTTATTACAAAAATTTCCAAAATTGCCCTCACCCATCTAATATCCATCCGATATACATTATTCATACATCGCATTCATTATGTATCACAAAGCATGTTATCAATCAATCTAATCCAATTAATTAATCTGAAAATTATTGACCATCCAATGTTCAAACAATGATTTGATTTTGCGCGAGTCTAACTCGTTTTGCGAATAAGTACTCAAAGTACGAATTCTTGAATTATATTAAACTACAACATTAAATCCAATTTAATTTGTATTTAATACTAATTCTATATTTAATTCTAAATTAAATAATTACACATTTTAATGTGCCTTTACGACTTAGATTCCAAATCTAATTGCTACGGGTCTCAAAGCCCGATTAACATCCAATGTCAATTTAATTAAAGTCCAATGGCTTTTAATTAATTTCTTAAGGCATAGACTTTTGGTCAATATGGGTCAAACCCAAATACCAAAGCCCATTTAAGGAATCACCCTTATTTGCCAAGAAACCAATTTAGGCCCAATTAACATTAAAGGTCCATTAAGTCATATTTGGACTTTATGGATATGGTTTTCGGCCCAATTGGATCCAACCAATTAACCTAAACATACTTGGCCCAACCAATCCCATTAAGTCCAAATACAACCTTACCAGCCCAATCCAAATAAAGCCCATTAATTAAATTAAAAATTCCAAATTTCATAATTAAATTAATCTAAAGTGTATAGCCATAATTAATTACTCAAATTAATATTTCCAAAACACCAATTTACACAATTAATTATGCTTATTATCATCAACACATGTCCAACATTATTGAATCAAAAATCAATCATTTTCCATGCTATCATTCACTGTATTTAGGGAATTTTTGTCCGATTCTGAATTCAATCCAATTAAATCCTAAATCAACAATTCCCAAGTCTTTCAAACTCATCCAATGATTCCAAAAATAAAATTACCATGATATTAGGGCAAGCAACACATTCGGCCAAGCCAAACATTTTGGGGAAAATTCATCCAATTCAATTTTCATCAAATTGACCATGCATAACACTATGTTATCATCATTCAAGCATATTCAAACAATAAATTTCATCCAAACATGCTCAAATCAATTTTACCCAATTTTAACCCTAATCAAATTTCATGCTTAAATTAGGCTCAAGATACCATTGTTGGGGTTTCTACTATAGTCCCAAGATCAATTAAGCATTTAAACATGTGAATACAACAAAGAAGTATGGCAGAATTATACTTACATTGATCGGCTTTTGGATGCAACAAACACAAAAAAATTTCCTTGCTCCTCCTAGAAGCTCACGGCTTTGCTCCATTTTTTGCTCCTTGTTGAATCTCCAAGCTCCAAGCTTTATGTGTGATTACATGCCCATGGGTGGGTTTCCCTATCACCTTTGGATGACTCCTAATGTGTGCTAGCACCTTGGAAATTTTGCCACAAAATTCCCTAAAGCTTCATGCACCTCTCGGCCATTGAAGAAAATTGAGAGAGAAGAAAATGGCCCAAGGCCGAATATTAGGGAGAAGAAAGAAAAGAGAAGTGTTTTTTTATATGTTTTCCAAAAACTAATACCAAAAATCCAAAGTCAAAAAACCTTTTAGGCATTTGCTTTCCAAAAGCAATTTGGAGGGAAAAAAGCATTAATTGCTCTCAACCACCTCCATCCCAAAAAGGTGACATGACACACATCACAAAAAGTGGATGTGACATGTGAGTGACTTGCGATGTGACGCGTGATGTGACTTGTGGGCCGCAATTGATTCGAAATGCGAGTGGGCCCGCAAACTCTCTCGGGCTTGGGTTCGCTAATTCTGAATTAACGAATTTTCCATTGCGACATAATTAAATCAAATTTAATTAAATAATTATGCCTAGCAAAATTACTATTCACGTCGCTAACGAATTAATTCTAAATTAACTCGTTCGCCCGAATTAAAATCTAATTTTAATTCCGCGTCGAAATCTAATTTCATATAATATATCGAATATATTATTTTATCGATTAATTCCAAATTAATCGTTCTCTCTCTTTCAATAATATTTTATCCCAGATAAAATATCTTCTTAATTAATCCAGATTAATTTTCTCTCTCATCTAATTAATCCAGATTAATTATGTGCGAGTCATACATCATCGGTGAATCTTCGGGAAGCGACCCATGAGATCCCTGGATATGTTGGCAGTAAATCCGGTCGTCGGACTATCCGAACACGTACGTACCTAGTACTACGTTTTTACCGATTTACAAGACATGGTTGGCTTCTAGCAAAGCACCGTGCCTACCCAATTCTTCAGAAATATTCTTAAAGGAATATGTAATCTTTATCAGACGTAGTATACGTAGTATTGCGTATTGCGATCCAGCATCAGATGTCACGTGCTAGGCCTGGGGCTGGAATTGTGTCTGCCCCGTACGAAGCACATATCGGATCTCTGGTAACTAGTCTCTTTAATCAGATAATCATGACCTAGTCATATTATCCTGATGACTGCAATACATAAGAGCACCAGTTCCGTATCCTACGTGATCATCATCTCCACTATGACTGGAGTGATACTTCCGTCTTGACATCACACCCAATACACTACGATTCTCAATACACCTAGAAGAGGCGTACACAGAACCTGTTAAAGCCCTGGACGACCAAAACAAAGTATATTGATTGTCGCAACTATTAGCGGTGCAAGTCTCAGGTTAAGACCAAATACACCTACCTTGATTCGGACTTCCATAGACACCATAGTCAAACTACCAATGGAATTCCGAGGGGTCTATCCAGAGTGAAGTTGTTTTCGATCGCCATCGGTAAACACAAACTCCTATTACACTTGCATGAGTATCCAATACCCAAATATATGATAACTATGCCGTTATGCTCCCACAACGCACACAAGTTTAATACTAGTCTTGTACGCATTATCGATGTCCAATCTCTATAATACTCTGACTAGGGATATTTAATGATTAAACCTTCGTGGATAGATACTGCCTCATATCATCTCAATCCGGAACTAATCATAAGGACCTTTTATCATTTATATATCTTGATAATCTAATTACAAATGATAAAAGAGTAATTTCCTTTGTCACATAGTTAATTTGTACAACAACACCATGATCTTTACAAATAGTGATGCTATGGGTCATAATTGTCCAACATAAATGGGCTTGGGCGTGAGGCTAGCAACAAAACCAGAAGTACCAACACCGTTCGAACGCCTATTCGAACGCTACACGAGCACCCGCAATCTGCTTGAAGTTCGAAAGTGTTCACGAACGCAGCACGAACAAAAGCATTGAACATGTGAATTGAGTCCGATGACATACTTATTCTGAATTTCCCCTTCCGAAATTCGTTTCCCGTGACTTTCGCAACCTAAAGAGTTGTGCCTCCGTACGAGACTCATCATCGGGACTTATATGCAAAATGCAGTGCCTACACATATTATAAGCATGCTCAAACAAACAATTTGCCAAAAACATGCTCAAAACAAAAATACCCAAATTAAAGTTAAGAACCAAAAATTTCAATTTCATGCTTAATAACCGCTATGATACCATTGTTGGGTTTTCTAGATCAAAACATGATCAATTAAGCAATGAAACATGTGAATACATCAACGTAAAGTAGCGGAAATACTCACTTTGATCGGCTTTTGGATGCGTTGAACACAAAAATTATTACTCCTTGAGTTTCGGCCAAGCCATTTGTTGTGCTCCTTGTGTTGATCTTCAAGCTCCAAGCTTTGAGTGTTGATTCCAAACTCAAGGATTGGTTTCCCTATCACCTTTGAATGACTCCTTGGATGTACTAGAATTCATGATTTTTGAATCAAAAATCAAAGGGAATGAACCCTAGGTTCACGCCCAAATTGAGAGAAAATGAAGAAGGCCATTCGGCCATGGTAAAGAAAAAAAAGAAGAAAAAAGTGTGTTGTGTGATTTGATTTCCAAAACCAAATACCATTTACCAATTTTCAAAAATTGGTACAAGTCATTATCACATCAAACTTTAATAATGCTTGTGTAAGAAAAAAGCAACCATCAAATCCCATCTACTTCTATCAACATAAAGTTGATAAAGTTGACTAGGTGATGTGACATGTGGGCCCCACTTGATTCAAAATCCGAGTGGGCCCGCAACACATCCCGGGCTCAGGTTCGCTAATCCGAATTAACAAATTTTTCGTTGTTTGCGACGTAATTAAATCAAATTAATTAAATAATTATGCCTAGCAATTACTATTCACGTCGCTAGCGAATTAATTCTAAATTAACTCGTTCGCCCGAATTAAAATCTAATTTTAATTCTGCGTCGAAATCTAATTTTGTTTAATATATCGAATATATTATTTTAATCGATTAATTCCAAATTATTCGTTCTCTCTCTATAAATAGAATTTTATCCTAGATAAAATTTCTTCGTAATTAATCATAGATTAATTTTCTCTCTTATAATTAATCCCAGATTAATTATGTCCGAGTCATACGTCATCGGTGAATCTTCGAGAAGCAACCTATGAGATCCCTGGATATGTTGGCAGTAAATCCGGTCGTCGGACTATCCGAACACGTACGTACCTAGTACTACGTTTTTACCGATTTACAAGACATGGTTGGCTTCTAGCAAAACATCGTGCCTCCCCAATTCTCCAGAAATATTCTTAAAGGAATATATAATCTATATCAGGCGTAGTATACATAGTATTGCGTATTGAGATCTAGTATCGGATGGTCACATGCAAGGCATGAGGCTGGAATTGTGTCTGCCTCGTACGAAGCATATATCGAATCTCTGGTAACTAGTCTCTATATCGGATAAGCATGACCTAGTCATATTATCCCGATGACCGCAGTACTAAAGAGTACTAGTTCAGTATCATGCGTGATCATCATCTCCATATAACTAGAGTGATACTTCCATCTTGACATCAACCCAATACACTACGATTCTCAATATACCCATAAGAGGCGTACACAGAACCTGTTAAAGCCCTGGACGACCAAAACCAAAGTATATTGATTGTCGTAAGTATTAGCGATGCAAGTCTCAGGTTAAGACCAAATACACCTACCCTGATTCAGACTTCCATAGACACATAGTCATACTACCAATGGAATTCAGAGGGGTCTATCCAAAGCGAAGCTGTTTCCGTACCATCGGTAAACACAACCTCCTATTACACTTGCATGAGTATCCAATACCCAAATATATGAGAACTATGCCATTATGCTCCCACAACGCGCACAAGTGCAATACTAGTCTATTCCGCATTATCGATGTCCAATCTCGATAATACTACGACTAGGGATATTTAATGATTAAACCTTAGTGGACTAATATTGTCTCATATCTTATTAATCTTGAACTAATCATATGGACTTTTATCATTTATATATCCCGGTAATCCAATTACAAATGATAAAGGAGCAATTTCCTTTGTCACATAGTTAATTTGTACAACAACACCATGTTCTGAACAAATAGTGATGCTATGGGTCATACTCGTCCAACAATCTCCCACTTGGCCTATAGCCAATCACTCAAGTGTCCTACACCTGAACTATGTACGGGTCGCTCAAACTTCTGCTGAGAAACTGCTTTCGTCAGCGGATTTGCGAGGTTATCATCTGATGCGATTTATATGATCATCACATCGCCACGATGTATGATCCGACGAATCAGATGAAACCATTTGAAGTACACACTTGGATCATTGATGAGACCATAATTCTTTAGCCTTGCGTTGTAGCCTAGCTCAGCGGGTAACAGTAACAGACTACACCTAATCTGATTAGGATTATATTGATCCAAAATTCTTCTTTTGCTGCCTCAGCTGCAGCATTTCTTTCTGTTTTGTTTGTTTATTCGGCAACAGTATCTTGCTTGGAAGATTTCCAGCTCACTGTTCCATTATTCAAACTATATAATACCCTTATTACGACTCACAGTCGTATTTGTCGGTTTGGAAACTTGCAGCGGTGAACCCAGTCACTTCACGTTCTCCTTCTCCATAGCTTAAGAAAGCATCATTAATTCATCTAAGATACTTAAGGATGTTCTTAACTTCAATCTAGTGACTATCACTAGGATTGGCCTGAATTGTGACTCTATATGCTCAAAGCATATGAGACACCATGTCACATACATATATCAATGTACGAGTTCTTGGAGAGTGCCAACAACTTTTAGATCTATCCCAGTAGATCCTTATTCCTAGAATAAATATTGTCTCTCCCAAGCTTTCATCAATTGTATTATGGGAATGTCATTTCCAAGAAATGATATATCATCATTATATAGGAAATTCATTGTCAGTGCGCTCCCACTAACCTCCTTATATACACAAGAATCATTTTCGTTTTGAATTAAATCATATACCATTATGATCTTATCAAAACGTTAGTTCCAAGAACGTAATGCTTGCTTCAATCCATAAATGGATCGATTTAACTTGCAAACCTTGTTTGCATGTTCTGGTGCAACAAAACCGTCAGGATGTTGTAAACATCGTCCAAAAGGTTTCCGTTTAAATAAAGTGATTTTGATGTTCAGCTGCCATATTTCATTAATGAAAAATGCAGCATTAGCAAGCATTATCCAAATGGATTTAATCATGGCAATGGATAAAAGGTTTCGTCGTAATCGACACAATGCTGATAACGATACCTTTTAGTTACAAGTCTAGCTTTGTACGTTGGTATGTTGACATCCATGTATGTCTTCCTTGAAGACATATATAGTACCAATAGGCACAATGCTTTCCGGTACATCACCAGTGTGCTAAACTTGGTTCGTATACATGGAATCCATTTCGAACATCATGGCATTTTGCCATAATATGGAGTTGATACCCTTTAACACATCATACGTAGTCAGTTGTCTTCCTCAATAAGATTGACATATACATGAGGTGAGATCAGAAACCCATACCTCACAGGTCATTTTCTGACTCTCTCTGACTTACGCGGTTCTTGTGTATTGAAGATTGTGATACAATTTCATCCCTGATGAACTGTTTGTGTTCCATTAAGGAATCGGTGCCTAGAACAGTATTACTCCGATTTTTTTCATCGAGTTTTACTTTCCTCCCACTTACCACTGCATATAGGTATTCCTCTTAGGAAAACCGCATGGCGAGCAACAATTACATTGTTCTCATGTGAGTTGTATAAGTACTATACTTTGGTTTCCCTATGATAACCTACAAATTAGGCACTTATCCGATTTGGGTTCTAGTTTGGTATCATCCAAACATATCCATGCAGCATACCTAAGTCTTTAGGAATGAGAAAACCCGATTTCTTTCCTGTTCATATCTAATATGAAGTCAGTCAAACATATTTTTATGGAACCTTATTCAAAATAAGTTTTGCACTGTTTAATGCGTATCCCTATAAGGAAAATGGTAGCTCATAGTGAATCATGATTAACCTTATCATGTCAAACAAAATTCAGTTTCTCTATTTTGACACACCGTCAAATTGAGGTTTCCGGGAAGAGTCTATATTGAAAGAATACTATACTCTTTCAAGTAGTCGAGAAATTTATCGCTTAAGTATTTTCCACTACGGTCTAACCGTGACGGTTTAATACTTTAGCCGATCTGTTTGTCTACTTCGTGTCGAAACTCTTTGAATTTATCAAAAGTTTTCGATTCGTGTTTCAAAAGAAACACATAACCATAACGTGATGCCACATCCGTAAAGGTTACAAAATGTTCATATCCACCTCTAGCCTAGCTAGATATGGGCCTACTTACGTCACTATGAACGAGGGCTAATAGATCGGTGGCACCTGTACTTTTACCAAGTAAAAGGTGTTTTAGGCACTTTGCCTATTAAACTAGATTCATATACATCATTTGATTAGAATCATATCTGTCCTAGTACCCACTCTTTGAAAGTGTGGATATACGAGTCTTGTTAAGTGTCCCAGACAATAATGCCACAAATAAGTCTCATCTGATTAAATCAGTTTGAACTATTTGTTGTCATGTTATACGTTTGAGATTCATTTATATTCAAAATATAAATACTGTTATTCACATCTAATGTGTTTATCTCAATATCATCTTTATAAAATAAAACATTTTAGTGTTCTAGAATATAAAGGTATACACGCAACGGGTTAAACTTAGATATAGAGATAATGTTTGTAGTCAAACTAGGTACATTATAACAGTTTCCTAATTTAAGTACATACCCAACATAGGTTTCTACGGTTAAACAGCGACCTCTCCCTTTTCTGACTCGCAGGTAAATCTCAACTGAAGCCAGTCTCCTGCTAATCAGCAGATTCCGCACATCAGTACATATATATATATACCACACTATAGTATCAAAATCCAATTTTGAAATCAGTAGTGAACATGTTTATGACAAACATACTTGAAGTCAGAGCCTTGCCCGTCTTCATTTCCTTCATGGCTGCCTTATCCATACGGCAGTCACACTTCAGTGACCCCGTTTGCCACAGTTTAGGCAGACATCTTGGAATATGTCATTTCTCTTCCCAGAAGACTGTGATGATTTTGCCTTTGCCCCTTTTAGAAGCTCTGGCTTTGCCTCCTTGAGCATAGCCATCAACTCTCCAAGAGTTTACTCTTGATTCATAATGAACCTGTCCCAGCTTTCGGGTAGAGACTATAAGATCAAATCTTTGGTAGTCTCGGCCACGTAGGTAATGCCCAACTAACTTAGCTGATCGATGTCAGCAATCATATGCGACACCTAGTGCTCGACAAATGTACCCTCTAACATACACGAGCGAAAAAGCTTCTTTTGCAATTAGTACTTCTAAGATCTAAGATTAGATCTATGAAGATCTTTAATTTCATCATCATGGTACAAGGATCTAATCCTTAATTCTAATGATGGAATTAAAGAGTCATTGCAGTAAGCATAAAGGATTGAGCACTAAAGTTATCATTACATGAATCTTCCAAAGATCATGTTCTACTATTTGCTCAACTCCGGGCTTATGCCCGAGATGTTTCTCTATCAAATAGAATAACTTCTCAGTTCCCAGGACTATCCTGGGTTTTATTCCCAATCTAAAAATTGGAGCCGTTTAAATACATTTTCTCCTAGGATTTTGTTCTAAACGATAATCTTTCAGTTATCTTGATTCCAATTGTCCAACTATCCAATCAGATTTCGGGTACAATAAATATAATGATTACTATAGTCTAACTATATAATCAACTATAATTTGATTGGTTAAATTCAAATATATTGATTACTATAATCCAATTATATAATCAACTATAAATGAAGTAGTTTGAATACAATCCAACTGTTTATTTAAAACAACAATTAAATATTAGTCCAACTAATATATATTTAAATAATGACGAAAAATTAAAATGAGCGCGTATTGGCAAGTATCTAACGAAATTGCAAATTTAATACTTGCCTCCCACTATTTTTCGGCGAGCCTCTAACCCTTTGTTGAGTACTCGGGAAACCTAGTTTCCTAGTGGGCTAGGATCCCGTTAAATAACACACAACATTGACTTTGGCCAACAAGCTGTATGATATTTAACTAGGTAGATCTCTAAGATCAATTGGATCTCATCCCATTCCTAGATCCAGTAGGTGGACATCCAAGTCCGAAACATATATCTAATATATGCCAATATATCCAATATATTCCCTAATCTTTTCCTCTGAATCAACTAAGCCTTGGCTTTGGCACAACAAACTTAATGATTCAGTTAAGTGAGACCCATTGACCTTGGAAAGCTTCGTAATCGATGTCGATGGATAAGAAGTGATCTTGACTTTGGCCAACAAATCACAACTTGGACAAGACATGCGATATGGAACAAAACCTTCATGATTCAAACACATCCGCGATGGACAAAGGCATTGACTTTGGCCAAAAAACCAGTGCCAATCTTGGATCTAGAGAATGAATCACTCAATGGAAGGAAAACATTTAATATTTGTTGAGGGTTTTTTCGAGTAATTGGCAACCAATTAATTATCTTTGATTAGGTCTCATTATACACCCTTAAACATGCATTCTAAAAGCATAATAAGGCGCTATAAATAAATTATTAATGATATGCGGATGGATATTTAAAACATTTTGTTCCTAGAACAAATCTCTCTCTTTCTTCTCTCCCGCTAGCACAAATCTTACTTCTACCCAATTACATAACACTTCTAAAGAAACCTCATTTACATTCAGGGGAATATGTGAGAAGAGAAATACAAAGTGTCAAGAGGTAATAGGCTGGACACGCAGGTCCAATTTAATAAATTCTAAATTTATTACAACAATTTCCAAAATTGCCCTCACCCATCTAATATCCATCCGATATACATTATTCATGCATCGCATCCATGTATTCACACAAAGCATGTTATCAATCAATCTAATCCAATTAATTAATCTTTGATTAGTGACCATCCAATGTTCAAACAACGATTTGATTTGCGCGAGTCCAACTCGTTTAAGAAGAAGTACTCAAAGTACGAATTCTTGAATTATATCAAACTACAATATTAAATCCAATTTAATTTGCATTCAATATTAATTCTTTATTTAATTCCAAATTAAATAATTACACTTTATTAATGAGCCTTTGCGACTTAGATTCTAAATCTAATCTTAACGGGTCTCAAAGGCCAATTAACATCCAATGTCAATTTAATTAAAGTCCAATGGGCTTTCAATTAATTTTAAGGCATGGACTTTGGCAACCAAAGCCCAATAAGGAATCACCATTTGCCACAAAATTAATTTTGGCCATCAGGCCCAATTAAATTTTAAAGGCCCATTATTTTATATTTGGAGTTTATGGATATGGTTTTAGGCCCAATTGGATCCAACCAATTTTCCTAAACCAAACTTGGCCCAACCAAGCCCATTAAGCCCAAATACAACTTTATTAGCCACAAATCCAAATTTAAGCCCAACTAATTAAATTCCAAAATTCCAAATATCATAATTTAATCAATTAAAGTTTATTAGCCACAATTAATTATTTAAATCAACATTTCAAAATACCAATTACATCAATTAATCATGCTTTAATTAACCAATTTATGTCCAACACAAATTGAAAAAAATCAATCCCAACATGCTCTAAAGCTCTCGGCAATAGGGGACTTTTTATATCAATTTTGATTTCAATCCAATTAAATCACAAAACTAATATATCCCATGCATTTTAAACATATCCAATTGTCTAAATTGAAAATCACCAAGAGCTAGGGTTCCAAAATATATTCGGCCAAGCCTCAAATTTGGGGAAAATTAATCCAATTAATTTTTTCTTCAAATTGATCATACACAACTCAAAGTTAACATATTATAAGCATGCTCAAACAAACAATTTGCCAAAAACATGCTCAAATCAAAAATACCCAAATTAAAGTTAAGAACCCTAATTTCAATTTCATGCTTAATAACCGCTCTGATCCATTGTTGGGTTTTCTAGGTCAAACCAAGATCAATTAAGTAATGAAACATGTGAATACATCAAGTAAAGTAGAGGAATACTCACTTTGATCGGCTTTTGGATGCGTTGAACACAAAAATTATACTCCTTGAGTTTCGGCCAAGCCCTTTGTTGGTGCTCCTTGTTTTGATCTTCAAGCTCTAAGCTTTGAGTGTTGATTCCAAGCTCAAGGATTGGTTTCCCTATCACCTTTGAATGACTCCTTGGATGTGCTAGCATTCATGATTTTTGAATCAAAATCAAAGAGAATGAACCATAGGTTCACGCCCAAATGAGAGAAAAAAAAGGCCATTCGGCCATGGTAAGAAAAAAAAAGAAAAAAAAATAGAGAAAAAAGTGTGTGTTATTTGATTTCCAAACCAAATACCATTTACCAATTTTCAAAAATTGGTACAAGTCATTATCACATCAACTTTATAATGCTTGTGTAAGAAACAAGCACCATCAATCCCATCTACTTCTTTCAATCAAACATAAATTGATAAGTTGACTAGGTGATTGACATGTGGGCCCACACTTGATTCAAAATCGAGTGGGCGCAACACAAATCCCGGGATCAGGTTCGCTAATTCTGAATTAACGAATTTTTCGTTGCGACGTAATTAAATCAAATTTATTAAATAATTATGCCTAGCAAATTATTATTCACGTCGCTAGCGAATTAATTCTAAATTAACTTGTTCACCCGAATTAAAATCTAATTTTAATTCTGTGTCAAAATCTAATTTTGTTTAATATATCGAATATATTATTTTAATCGATTAATTCCAAATTATCGTTCTCTCTCTATAAATAGAATTTTATCCCTAATAAAATTTCTCCATAATTAACAATAAATTAATTTTCTCTCTCTTATAATTAATCTCAGATTAATTATGTCCGAGTCATACGTCATCGGTGAATCTTCGGGAAGCGACCCATGAGATCCTTGGATATGTTGGCAGTAAATTCGATCGTCGGACTATCCGAACACGTACGTACCTAGTACTACGTTTTTTCCCATTTACAAGACATGGTTGGCTTCTAGTAAAGCACCGTGCCTCCCCAATTCTCCAGAAATATTCTTAAAGGAATATAATCTGTATCAGCGCGTAGTATATAGTAATTGCTTATTGCGATCTAGTATCGGATGGTCACATGCAAGGCCTGGGGCTGGAATTGTGTCTACCCCTTACGACGATATAGTAATCTCTGGTAACTAGTCTCTATAATCGGATAAGCAGGACCTAAGTCATATTATCCGATGACTGTATGTAATAAAGAGTACTAGTTCCGTAATCCCTGCGTGATCCCATCATCTCCATATGCCTAGAGGGATACGTTCCATCTTGACATCACACACCCAATACACTGCGATTCTCAATATAACCCAAAAGAGGCGTACACGACTGTTTTTTAAAGCCCTGGATGACCAAACAAATTATATTGATTGTCGTAAGTATTAGCGATGCAAGTCTCAGGTTAAACCAAATATACCTACCCTGATTCGGACTTCCATCGACACATAGTCGACACCAATTGGAAGTCTGATGGTCTATCCAGAGCGAAGCTGTTTCCGATGGCCCATCGGTAAACACACCTCCTATTACACGTGCAATAGTAGCCTGTTAGTGTTCCTAGAACATGCCAAGGATCTAATAAGCAAGAAAACGTGTTCATAAATTCATTATAAGTTGCGGAATTACTTACATGAATGGATTTGAGCTTTTAAAATTTGAGAAGAAAAGATCTCCAAGATCCTTCCTTTGTTGATTCCAAGCTTTGAGTTGGTTTCCAGATCCTTCCTTTGATGATTCCAAGCTTTGAGTTGTTTGAATGAAGATCTCCAAGATCCTTCCTTTGATGATTCCAAGCTTTGAGTTGGTTTCCCTATCACCTTAGTTGATTCCATGAAGTGCTAGCTTTGTGATTTTGCAACAAAATCAAAGAGAGGGAGGGGAAGTCACGCCCATGGAGGAGAGGATTAGGGTTTTTCATTTGTTCCATGTTTGTGTTGGAAGTGAAGAGAGAGAGAAAGGTTTTGGTAAAACCCTTTTACCCTTTTCACCTAAACAAGGTGGTTGGGTAAATGGTTTTACCAAAACCATTCCAAGGTGGTTGGATGGTTGGTGGCTTGGCATAAATGCCAACTCCCTACCCTCCAACTACCACATGTGAAGTGGGCCCCACATTTGAATTCAAAATTCAAATGGATTCTACGAACATTTGCCGCGGCTCGGTTCGTTTAATCCGATTAAACGAATTTCGTCGCTAAATAATTAAATCTAATTTAATTAAATAACGATGCCTCGCAAATATATTACGAATGTCGTTTACGAATTAATTCTAAATTAATTCGTTCGTTCGTATTAAAGTCCACTTTAATTTCGTAATGAAATCCAATTCATATTAATATATCCGATATATTAATTTTAGCCCATACGAATAAATTAAATAGAAAAATCAAATTTAACTATTAAATTTATTTACCGATTAATTCCAAATTAATCGCGTTCTCTCTCTTCCGAACACATTTAATCCCAGATTAAATAATACCTCAATTAATCCCAGATTAATTTTCTCCATCTTAATTAATCCCAGATTAATTCTCTCTCTTAATTAATCCCAGATTAATTCTAATTCGAATCAACTGTCATCGGTGAATCTTTGGGAAGCGACCCAAGAGATCCCTGGATATGTTGGCAGTAAATACGGTCATCGGATTATCCGAATACGTGCGTACCTCGTACCACGTGCTTACCGATTTACAAGACATGGTTGGCTTCTAGCAAAGCACCGTGCCTACCCAATTCTCCAGAAATATTCTTACTGGAATATATAATCTATGTCAGGCGTAGTATACGTAGTATTGCGTATTGCGATCCAGTATCGGATGTCACGTGCTAGGCCTGGG
Source organism: Zanthoxylum bungeanum (assembly GCA_019454045.1). Classification (NCBI taxonomy): domain Eukaryota; kingdom Viridiplantae; phylum Streptophyta; class Magnoliopsida; order Sapindales; family Rutaceae; genus Zanthoxylum; species Zanthoxylum bungeanum. The sequence goes on along the minus strand of SKCR01030667.1, from coordinate 83,920 downwards.
GCTGGAATGTGTCTGCCTGCCCCGTACGAAGCACATGTCGGATGTCTGGTAACTAGTCTCTATTATCGGATATACATGACCTAGTCATAATATCCCGATGACTGCAGTACTTAAGAGCACTAGTACCGTATCCTACGTGACATCATCTCCACTATGACTGGAGTGATACTTCCGTCTTGACATCACACCCAACACTACGATTCTCAATATACCCAGCAGAGGCGTACACAGAACCGGTTAAAGCCCTGGACGACCAAAACTAAAGCATACCGATTGTCGCAAGTATTAGCGGTGCAAGTCTCAGGTTAAGACCAAATACACCTACCCTGATTTCGGACTTCCATAGACACATAGTCATACTACCAATGGAATTCCGAGGGGTCTATCCAGAGCGAAGCTGTTTTCCGTACCATCGGTAAAACACAACCTCCTATTACACTTGCATGAGTATCCTATACCCAAATATATGAGAACTATGCCGTTATGATCTCACATAACACGCACAAGTGTAATACTAGTCTATTCCGCATTATCGATGTCCAGTCTCGATAATACTACGACTAGGGATATTTAATGATTAATCCTTCGTGGACTGATACTGTCTCATATCATCTCAATCCAGGAACTAATCATAAGGACCTCCTATCATTTATACATCTAGGTGATCTAATCACAAATGATAAGAGTGCAATCTCCTTGTCACATAGTTAATTTGTACAACAACACCATGATCTGTACAAATAGTGACGCTATGGGTCATAATTGTCCAACAATCTCCCACTTGGCCTATAGCCAGTCACTCGAGTGTCTTACACCCGAACTATGTACGGTTCGCTCAAACTGCTGAGGAAAGGCTTTCGTCAGCGGATTTGTATGATTATCGTCTGATGCAATTTATTCGATCATCACATCGCCACGATGTATGATCCGAACGAATCAGATGAATAGTCGAAGTATATATCTGGATCGTTGATGAGACCATTAATTCTTTAGCTGCGCTGTAGCCTAGCTCAGCTGCTAACAGAACTATATTCTATCTAATTAGATTTGTTAATGACCCAGATGGCTTCTATTGCTGCCTCAGCCGCAGCAATACCCGCATTTGTTGTTTATTCGGTAACAATATCTTGCTTGGAAGATTTCCAGCTCACTGTTCCGTTATTCAAACTGTATAGTACCGTTGTTTTTATCGGTTAGGAAACTTGCAGCAGTGATCCCAGTCACTTCAAGTTCTCCTTCTCCATAGTTTAAGACATCATCCTTAGTTCTCTAAGATACTAACGGATGTTCTTAATATCAATCCAGTGACTATCACTTGGATTGACCTGTTTGTGACTCCATATGCTCAAAGCGTATGAGACACCAGGTCACGTACATTTTTCAATGTACGAGTTCTCGGAGTGTTTAACAACTTTAAATCTATCCCAGTAGATCTTTATTCCTAGAATAAAGGTTGTTTCTCCCAAGAATTCTACGGAGAATTTTCATGAAAGCCAAGCTTTCACCGATTGTAATATGGGAATATCATTTCCAAGAAATGACATATCATCATTATTTAGGACATCATGTCAGTGCGCTCCCACTAACCTCCTTATATACACAAGAATCATTTCGTTTTGAATTAAATCATAAACCATTATGATTACATCAAAACGATAATTCCAAGAACCTAATGCTTGCTTCAATCCAACATGGATCGAATAACCTGCAAACCTTGTTTGCTAGTTTTGATACGACAAAACCGTCAGGATGTTGTAAACATCCTCCAAAAGGTTTCCTTTTTAGGAAAGCGATTTTGACGTTCAGCTGCCATATTTCATAAATGAAACATGCAGCATCAGCAAGCATTATCCAAATGGATTTAACGTGGCAACAGGTAAAAGATTTCGTTGTAATCAACACAATGTTGATAACGATACCTTTTCGCTACAAGCCTAGCTTAGTACGTTGGTTTGTTGCCATCCATGTAGGTCTTCCTTGAAGACATATATAGTACCAATAGGCACAATGCCTTGCGGTACAACAATTAGTGTCCAAACATAGTTGTTATACATGGAATCCATTTCGGACTCATGGCACTTTGCCATAATAGGGAGTCGATACCTTGTATCACTTCCTCATACGTAGTCAGTTCGTATTCCTCAATAAGATTGACATCTTTATGAGGTGAGATCAGAAACCCATACCCAGGTTGTTTTCTGACTCTCTCCGACCTACGCGGTTCTTGTGTATTCGAAGATTACTGGTACAGTTTCATCATCCTTGATGAACTGTTTGTGTTCCATTAAGGACTTGGTGCCTTGAACAGTATAACTCCGATTTTTCATCGAGTTTTACTATCCTCCCACTTACCACTGCATATCGGTATTCCTCTTAGGAAAACCGCATGGTGAGCAACAATTACATTGTTCTCTAGTGAGTTGTATAAGTACTATACTTTGGTTTCCTTAGGATAACCAATTACATTAGGCACTTATCCAATTTGGGTTCTAGTTTGGTATCATCCAAACGTATGCCTAGCATTCCCAAATCATCAGGAGTGAGAAAGCCCAGTTTCTTTCCTGTTCATATCTAATATGAAATCTGTCAAACAGATTTTTATGGAACCTTATTCAAAATAAGTATTGCACTGTTAATGCTTATCCCTTTTGAAGGAAAATGGTAGCTCAGAGCGACTCATGATTAACCTTATCATGTCCAACAAAATTCGGTTTTCGTTCGGACACACCGTCAAACTGACGTGTTCCGGAGGAGTCCTCATTGAAAGAATACTATACTCTTTCAAGTATATGAGAAACTTACTGCTTAAGTATTTTCATCATGGTCAAACCGTGATGTTTTAATACTTTAGCCGATCTGTTCGTCTATTTCGTGTCGAAACTCTAAAAGTTTCCGATTTGTGTTTCAAAAGAAACACATAACCATAACGCGATGCCACATCCGTAAGGTCACGAAACATTCATATCCACCTCTAGCCTAGCTAGACATGGGCCCACTTACGTCACTATGAACAGGGCTAACAGATCGGTGGCATTACACTTTTACCAAGTAAAAGGTATTTTAGGTACTTTACCTAATAAACTAGATTCGTAGACATCATTTGAATGGAATCAAATCCGTCCTAGTATCCACTCTTCAAAAGTGTGGATATACGAGTCTTGTTTAATGTGTCCCAGACAACACTGCCACAAATAAGTCTCATCTGATCAAATCAGTTTGAGCTATTTGTTTGTCATATTATATGTTTGAGATTTATTTATATTCAAAATATAAATATTGTTATTCACATCTAATGTGTTTATCTCAATATCATCTTTATAAAATAAAACACTTTAGTGTTCTAGAATATAAAGGTATACTCGCAACGAGTTATACTCGATATAGAGATAATGTTTCTAGTCAAACTAGTTACATTATAACAGTTTCCTAATTTAAGTACACACCCAAATGGTAGTTCCTAAACTTAGGTATCTACGGTTGAAACAGCGACTGTCGTCCCGTTTCCGATTCGCAGATTAATCTCATTGAAGTCAGTATCCTGCTCATAGCAGATTCTGCACATCAATGCATATTTATGTATCACACTAAGTATTTAAAATCCAATTTTAATACTAGTAGTGAACATATTTATGACAAACATATTTGAAGTCAGAGCCTTGCTCGTCTTCAATTCCTTCATGTCTGCTTTGTCCATACGGCAGTCATGCTTCAATGACCCCGTTTGCCACAATTTAGGCAGACATCTTGGGATATGTCCTTTATCTTCCTAGAAGATTATAATGATTTTGCCTTTGCCCTTTTCATATTCCAGAAGTCTTTGGCCAAGCCTTGGCCTTCTAGAATATCGAAGTAGGGTGCGCCTTGCGCTTCTTGCCTTATTGCAAACTTTGGCTTTGGTCTCCTTGAGAATAGTCATTAACTCTCCAAGAGTTGTTTATTGCAATTTAATACTTCTAAGATCTAAGAATAGATCTATGAAGATCCTTCAATTTCTTCATCATACTTTAAGGATCTAATCCTTAGTTCTGATTAGGAAATTAAGGAGTCATTATGGCAAGCATAATGGATTAAGCATTAAAGTTATCATCACATGAATCTTCCAAAGATCATGCTCTACTATTTGCTTAACTCGGGCTTAGGCCTAAGATGTTATTTTATCAAATAAAGTAACTTCTTAGTTTCAGGACTATCCTGAAATTATTCCCAATTTGAAAATTAAAGTCGTCTAAACACATTTTCTCTAGGATAATGTTTTAAACACTAATCTTTCAATTTAATCTTGATTCTAATAGTCCAACTATTTAATCAACGATTTCAGGTACAATCTAATGTAATGATTACTATAGTCTAACTATATAACTTATTACAATTTTATTGGTTAAAATCAAATATATATTGATTACTATAATCCAATTATATAATCATTATAAATGATGGGTAAAATCCAAATATATTGATTACTATAATCCAATTATATAATCAACTATAAATGAAGGGTAAAATTCAAATATATTGATTACTATAATCCAATTATATAATCAACTATAAATGAAGTAGTTTGAATACAGTCCAACTGTTAAATTAAAACAACTATTAAATATTAGTCCAACTAATATTTATTTATTTGACGAATGATATTTGATTGAGCGCGTATGGCAAGTATCTAAACGAATATTGCAAATTTAATCTTGCCTCCCACTATTTTTCGGCGAGCCTCTAACCCTCTGTAGTACTCGGGAAACCTAGTTTCCTAGTGGGCTAGGATCCCGTTAAATAACACACAATCTTGACTTTGGCCAACAAATTGTATGATACTTAACTAGGTAGATCTCTAAGATCAATTGGATCTCATCCAATTCCTAGATCCAGTAGGTGGACATCCAAGTCCGAAACATATATCTTATATATGCCAATATATCAAATATATTACCTAACCTTTTTCCTCTGAATCAACTAAGCCTTGGCTTTGGCACAACAAACTTAATGATCCCAGTTAAGCGGAACCCATTGACATGGAAAGCTTCGTAATCAATGTCGATGGACAAGAAGTGATCTTGACTTTGGCCAACAAATCACGACTTGGACAAGACACCGATATGGAACAAAACTCTCATGATTCAAACACATCCGCAATTGACAAAGGTCTTGACTTTGGCCAACAAACCAATGCCAACTTTGGATCTTGAGTAAGAATCACTCAACGGAAGGAAAAACGCTTAATATGTTTTGAGGGTTTTTCGCGTGCAAATTGGCAACCAATTTATTATCTTTGTTAAGGTCTCATCATCATACACCCTTAAACATGCATTCTAAACACATAATAAAGCGCGTATAAATAAATTAATAATGATATGCGGATGGATATGTCACAAATTGTTCCTAGAAAAATCACTCACTCATCTCTCCTCTCCCCGGCTAGAACTATTCTAACTTCTACCCAATTACAAAATACAATAAAGAAACCTCATTTACATTGAGGGGAATAGGTGAGAAGAGAAATACAATGAGAAAGGAGATAAAAGGCTGGACACGTAGGTCCAATTTAATAAATTCTAAACTTATTACAATTTCCAAAATTGCCCTTGCCCTTCTAATATCCATCCGATATACATTATTCATACAACACATTCATGTATTCATACAAATCATGTTATTCAATCAATCTAATCCAATTAATTAATCTTTGAATTAATGACATATAATGTTCAAACAACGATTTGATTTGCGTGAGTCAAACTCGTTTAAGAATAAATACTCAAAGTAAGTATTCTTGAATTATATTGAACTACAACTTTAAATCCAATTTATTTGTATTCAATACTAATTCCAAATTAAATATATACACTTACTTATAAGCCTTAAAGACTTGGATTCCAAATCCAATCTTAATGGGTCTCAAAGGCCCAATAACATCCAATGTCATTTCAATTAAAGTCCAATGGGCTTTTAATTGATTCTTAAGGCATGGGCTTTGGCCATAATGGATCAAACCCAAAATGCCAAGGCCCAATAGGAATCACCCTATTGCCAACAAATCAATTTAGGCCCATTAGGCCCAATTAAATTCTTTAAAGGGCCAAGTGATGTATTTGGACTTTATGGAATTGGTTTTGGGCCCAATTGGATCCAATCCAAAAGTCCAAAACCAAACTTAGTCAAACCAAGCCCATTAAGCCCAAATACACACTTTTAGCCCATTATAAATTAAAGGCTTATTAACATAATTATAATATTCCAAATATCACAATTATTTAATTAAAGTGTATTAGCCATGATTAATTAATTAAACTCAATATTTCCAAAATACCAATTAACTTAATTAATCATGCTTAATCCATCAATTCATGCTCAACACAAATTGAAGCCAAAACACATCATTTCATGCTCAACACAAATTGAATCCTAAAACACATCATTTCATGCTCAACATGCTCTTTGATTTAACATAAACATTATTGACTTTGATTCTAATCCAATCAAACCAACAATCAACATTTAAACATGCATTTAAACACATCCAATGGTGTAAAAAAAATAAAAACCAAGTGCGTCCACTGTCACAGTTTCGGCCACACTAAGGAAATTTTAAAAATTTGATCCAATCAATTTTTTCAAATCTAATCATGCACAACTCTAAGTTAACATAATCTAAGCATGCTCAAAGCATCAATTTGAAAAAATCATGCTCAAAACATAAAAGCCCCAAATTTTAGTCTCATGAACCCTAAAATTTTCATGCTTAAAATTGGCTCTGATACCATTGTTAGTGTTCCTAGAACATGCCAAGGATCTAATAAGCAAGAAAAGGTGTTCATAAATTCATTATAAGTTGCGGAATTACTTACATTGAATGGATTTGAGCTTTTAAAATTTGAGAAGAAGAAGATCTCCAAGATCTTTCCTTGTTGATTCCAAGCTTTGAGTTGGTTTCCAGATCCTTCCTTTGAGATTCCAAGCTTTGAGTTGTTTGATGAAGATCTCCAAGATCCTTCTTTGATGATTCCAAGCTTTGAGTTGGTTTCCCTATCACCTTAGTTGATTCCATGAAGTGCTAGCTTTGTTGATTTTGCAACAAAATCAAAGAGAGGGAATGAGGACATTCACGCCCATGGAGGAGATGATTAGGGTTTTTCATTTGTTCATTCAAGTGTTGTGTTGGAAGTGAAGAGAGAGAGAGAAAGCTTTTGGTAAAACCCTTTTACCCTTTTCACCTAAACAAGGTGGTTGGGTAAATGGTTTTACCAAAACCATTCCAAGGTGGTTGGATGGTGGGTGGCTTGGCATAAATGCCAACTACCCTCCCAACTACCACATGTGAAGTGGGCCCCACATTTGAATTCAAAATTCAAATGGATTCTACGAACATTTGCCGCGGCTCGGTTTCGTTTAATCCGATTAAACGAATTTCCGTCGCTAAATAATTAAATCTAATTTAATTAAATGACGATGCCTCGCAAATATATTACGAATGTCGTTTACGAATTAATTCTAAATTAATTCGTTCGTTCGTATTAAAGTCCAACTTTAATTTCGTAATGAAATCCAATTCATATTAATATATCCGATATATTAATTTTAGCCCATACGAATAAATTAAATAGAAAAATCAAATTTAACTATTAAATTTATTCTACCGATTAATTCCAAATTAATCGCGTTCTCTCTCTTCCGAACACATTTAATCCCAGATTAAATAATACCTCAATTAATCCCAGATTAATTTTCTCTCATCTAATTAATCCCAGATTAATTCTCTCTCTCTTATTAATCCCAGATTAATTCTAATTTAAATCAACTGTCATCGGTGAATCTTTGGGAAGCGACCCAAGAGATCCCTGGATATGTTGGCAGTAAATACGGTCATCGGATTATCCGAATACGTGCGTACCTCGTACCACGTGCTTACCGATTTACAAGACATGGTTGGCTTCTAGCAAAGCACCGTGCCTACCCAATTCTCCAGAAATATTCTTACTGGAATATATAATCTATGTCAGGCGTAGTATACGTAGTATTGCGTATTGCGATCCAGTATCGGATTGTCACGTGCTAGGCCTGGGGCTGGAATGTGTCTGCCCCGTACGAAGCACATGTCGGATGTCTGGTAACTAGTCTCTATATCGGATATACACGACCTAGTCATAATATCCCGATGACTGCAGTACTTAAGAGCACTAGTACCGTATCCTACGTGACATCATCTCCACTATGACTGGAGTGATACTTCCGTCTTGACATCACACCCAATACACTACGATTCTCAATATACCCAGCAGAGGCGTACACAGAACCGGTTAAAGCCCTGGACGACCAAAACTAAAGCATACCGATTGTCGCAAGTATTAGCGGTGCAAGTCTCAGGTTAAGACCAAATACACCTACCCTGATTTCGGACTTCCATAGACACATAGTCATACTACCAATGGAATTCCGAGGGGTCTATCCAGAGCGAAGCTTTTTCCGTACCATCGGTAAAACACAACCTCCTTTACACTTGCATGAGTATCCTATACCCAAATATATGAGAACTATGCTTATGATCTCACATAACACGCACAAGTGTAATACTAGTCTATTCCGCATTATCGATGTCCAGTCTCGATAATACTACGACTAAGGATATTTATTGATTAATCCTTCGTGGACTGATACTGTCACATATCATCTCAATCCAGGAACTAATCATAAGGACCTCCTATCATTTATACATCTAGGTGATCTAATCACAAATGATAAGAGTGCAATCTCCTTGTCACATAGTTAATTTGTACAACAACACCATGATTTGTACAAATAGTGACGCTATGGGTCATAATTGTCCAACATATCCAATACCCAATTATGAGAACTATGCTGTTATGCTCCCACAACGCGCCACAAGTACAATACTAGTCTATTCCACATTTATCGATGTCCAATATCATAATACTACGACTAGGGATATGTAATGATTAAAACCTTAGTGGATTAATACTTACTCATATCGTATTAATCAGGAACTAATCATATGGACTTTTTATCATTTATATATCCCGTAATCCAATTACAAATTAGAAAAAGCAATTTCCGTTGTCCACATAGTTATTTGTCAAACAAGCACCATGTTCTATACAAATAGTGACGTTATGGGTCATAATTGTCAACAAATTGTGTATTCAAAGATTGTGGTATAAGTTTTAGAAAGATCCCTGATGAACTGTTGGTGTTCCGTGAGGACTCGGTCCCTGGAAAACATATTACTCTGATTTTCATCGAGTTTTACTTTCCTCCCACTTACCACTGCATATAGGAATTCCTCTTAGGAAAACCGCATGGAGAGCAACAATTACATTGTTCTCTTGTGAGTTGTATAAGTACTATACTTTGGTTTCCTAGGATAACCTATAAATTAGGCACTTATCCGATTTGGGTTCTAGTTTGGTATCATCCAAACATTGCCCAGCATACCCAAATCTTTAGGAATGAGAAACCCGGTTTCTTTCCTGTTCATATCTAATATGAAATATGTCAAATAGATTTTTATGGAACCTTATTCAAAATTAGTATTGCACTTTTTAATGCGTATCCTCAGAAGGAAATTGGTAGCTCAGAGCGACTCATCATTAACCTTACCATGTCCAACAAAGTTCGGTTTCTCTGTTCGGACACATCACTCAATTGAGGTGTTTCGGGAGGAGTCCACTGTGAAAGAATACCATACTCTTTCAAGTAATCTTGAAACTCATATGTTTAAGTATTTTACACTGTGGTCTGACCATAATATTTTTAATACTTTTACCGGTCTGTTTTCTTACTTCGTGTCAAAACTCTTTGAATTACTCAAAAGTTTCTGACTTGTGTTTCATAAGATACACATAACTGTAACGCGATACCACATCCGTAAAGGTTACGAAGTATTCATATCCACCTCTAGCCTAGCTAGACATGGGCCCACTTACGTCACTATGAACGAGGGGTAAAGATCAGTGGCACTTGCACTTTTACTAAGTAAAAGGTGTTTTAGACACTTTTCCTAATACTAGATTCGTAGACATCATTTGAATTAGAATCAAATCCATCCTACTACCCACTCTTCAAAAGTGTGGATATACGAGTCTTGTTTAATGTGTCCCAGACATTAATGCCAGTTTTAAGTTCAACAGATTTATTCAGTTTGAGCTTTTGTTTGTCATATTATATGTTTGAGATTCATTTATATTCTAAATATAAATTCTGTTATTCACATCTAATGTGCTTATCTCAATATCAACTTTATAAACAAAACACTTAGTGTTCTAGAATATAAAGGTATACCCGCAACGGGTTAAACTAGATACAGAGATAATATTCCTAGTCAAACTAGATACATTATAACAGTTTCCTAATTTAAGTACATGCCCAAATGGTAGTTCCAAAACTTAGGTTTCTACGGCCAAAACAGCGACTCTCGTCCCACTTCCAACTCATAGGTCGATCTCAACTAAAGCCAGTCTCCTGGTAATCAGCAGATCCCGCACATCAGTACATATATTTATGTACCACATCTAGTATATAAAATCCAATTTTAAAACCAGCAGTGGACATGTTTAAAACAAACATACCTGAAGTCGGAGCTTTGCCCTTCTTCACTTTCTTCATGTTTGCCTTGTCCATACGGCAGTCACGCTTTCAGTGACCCCGTTTGCCACAGTTTAGGCAGATATCTTGGGATATGTCATTTGTCTTCCTAGAAGACTGTGACGAGTGTAATACTAGCCTATTCCGCATTATCGATGTCCAGTCTTGATAATACTATTATTATGGATATTTAATGATTAAACCTTCGTGGATTGATATTGTCTCATATCTTATTAATCCGGTAATAATCATGTGGACTTTTATCATTTATATATCTCGGTAATCCAATTACAAATGATAAAAGAGCAATTTACTTTGTCATATAGTTTATTTATACAACAACACCATGTTCTGTACAAATAGTGATGCTATGGGTCATAATTGTCCAACACCTAACTGGAATGGCATTGATGGCCACTCCATTGTCGATTAACACCTTAGTGATCGGTATTCTGTTTGCCTTTGCTTTCACATAAAGCGGTCAGAGATGCTTTGTCATTTGTCATGGTGGTTTTGGAAACGTCACCTTCCCTGACATTCCTACTTCCATTGTTTGCTCACCACTTGTATTTACTTGAGGTGGCTCCTCCTCGTCCCATCTGGAAGCTGGCAACGTGATCGGCACATCACGAGAGACATTACTGGTGAACATCCTCTGTTTTTCTGCTATGGTCACGACCCATTTTATGTTGGGCTTTCCGTATAGCACGAGGTATGGAGATCACCCCAAGTTCTCTCCTAATGTTCCTACTATAGGATTTTCGGCTTCGTATAGCTCTCTGAGAAGTCGATTTTGTGTTGTCCCTCTTCTTCGTGCTTCGGTTCTGATATATATCTCTTCTTCTATATCGGTCAGTTCCTCGTCCGAGACCTCTCTGTCAGTTATCGCGAGTGTTGCGAATTCTATCTCGTCGCCATCGTAGACATCTTCACTCCTCCCAGAGGTCTCATTATTGCCCCCTTGAACTTTTCAGACAACAGGTAATGATTAGCCACAACCAGAGGCATACTGCCAAACTGAATAACAATGAGGGGTTCTTTGCCATCTGTCTCATCCCATTTTTTGTCGGTCGAATTTGGTACGCTCTTTACAGCTCGTATCGATCTCTTCTTTGTCACCAATATCCTTAACGCTCGTATCCGGATTTTCCTCGCATGAGTGGTAACTTTCACTTCACCTTGCTGGCGCATCATAAACCAAAATTTCTTTGGTGTCGTCTAAATTGTGTCCTTGTCATTTCATCCACAAGAGGATAGTTATTCCCTGGCCGATGGTATGAATATGGTCGATGGTATGAATGCCATACGTTGGGGCGATGAATTTTTGGCCTAAACGTCCTTATATTTTGGACGAAGTTTGAATGTTCTCCATAAAACCTTGGTGCGAAAGTTCTTGCCTGCCATGCTACTGGCTCATTCTTCGATGGCCTCTCACATGTATCTTTCAGTTCTTTCATCCACTCTATATTGTTTTGGCAACGTGCACACAAATTTTACGGAACCCTTCTTTCTTGGGACGCCTCAATCCTTTCAAGAGCACTTGGATGATGACTGTCATGATCTTCATCCAGAACCAGCTTGAATTTTGGCAAATTCATTTTGGTGAGGTCAGATTTGATCATATTCAATTCCAACGGCTTTGGAAAGGGATTGTCGTCCACTGCCATATTTTTCTCGAACGTTATTCGCCCAGATTCTATGGCGTCCTGTAAAATATTCCGAAAAATAAGGCAATTGTTAGTTGAATGAGACCATGCATTATGCCACTTAGAGTACTTTTTGTCACTGATTTTTTCGGGGCTTGGCAATTTGTGGCGGTCACTTAACCTAATTTGCTTATCTTTATGTAATTGATCGAATATAGCGTCGACTTTCAAGATGTCAAAAGAGAAATTCCTACTCTTTTTGTCATTCTCTACTTTGGCCTGGGGTTCAACCCACGTCTTGCACACGTATGGCTTCCCTTTAACTAATTCGGCCAAACATAAGTCAGCCTATTCGATGTCCACTTTGCCTATTTCATAGTTAGGATTCATGTAATAGGTTCTTTTGCTAGAATTCTTCATTTGTTCTTCATGTCTCAATAACCGTTCATAACGCACTACACTAGTGGTGAGTTGGGAGAGATCCCAGAATTCTCGATCTTGAAATTTCTTTTTTAGATCGAAATTAAGACAGCTTTGAGCGATTCTCACAAACTCATTTTCTGGTAAAGGCACGTAGCATCAGCCTCGAGCCACTTTGAAACTTTGTAAGAATGTTTCGGCCCATTCTCCTGGCAGCTGCCTCAAATTTGCCAAGTCGGCCAAGGCCACTTCAGATTCGGCCTTATAGAATTGTGCATGAAACAGCTGTTCCATTTGGTGCCAATTTTCCACCGAATTGGGCGGCAGGCTGACATATTAGGAAAAAGCTACTCCTGACAACGAGCCGTGAAATAATCTCAACTTATGGAAATCATTCGTCTCCCCACACTGAAGGGTAAATCGCCCTATGTGTTCTATTGTAGAAACTTCCCCAAACCCTGTAAACAGAGAAAATTCTGGTATTTTGTAGTTCCTAGGCCACAGATACGCTACATCAATCCAATCTGGATACGGCTTTTGATATCTCGGCCGAATCGGCCTCACCCCTAAACCAAATTGATTCTGAAGAATCTCGGTCATCTGTTCTCTCAACATATATTTGCCATTGAATGGCATCGCTACAGGTGGTGGTTGTGGTCCTCTCACAAATGGAACATGGTAGTGACCTTACCTTTGTGAACCATGAGGACCTTGGGGCAACACTACTTCATGTTGTACCATGTTTGGCCCTAAGTGTGGGTCATTGCCTCCAGGACTTATTCCCCATCGGGGTATCGTAGGGTTTGTAACCCCTGGTAGAGGACTATTGCTTGGACCAGCCTCCTGACTGCTTGGTGCAGGAGAATGTGTAGTCCATGGAGGGGTTGTCCCCCCCCCCCGTTCACACATTTAGCCATCAAATCATTCAATGAGCTCAGGTGTTTGGCCATATTTTCGTAATGCGAATTACTAGCAGAAGTGAATTTATCTATGATATGAGCATTTTGAAGCCTAACATGTTCGACAACATCCTGGGTGAACTCACCGAACAAGGCGTAAATCACGTTAGGGCTGAATTCTCGCATAGTATCATATCGGCTTGCTTCTGCTAGACCCTCGAAATGGCCTACTACAGCTGGAACGTGTGGCTGGTTGGTTTGCTTTAGTCCCCATTCCTCTGTACTCGAGCCAGTCTGAGTGTTTCTTTTCGGAGGCATCTCCACTTCTTACACCAATTCTCCCACTGTGGTCGCCAAAAACTGTTTGCACAATTTTTCGTCAATGAGCGTTTAAGGTCCAAACCTCCTGAGACAACGTCCCAGCAATGGGTGTTTGATTCAGTGAATAAGCCTCAAAGGGGCACGAGCACACAAATTACAATCTATGGATTACAAAGCTACGAAATTAAAATAAAATGCTCATTATAAGTCTTCATTTTTCGTTTCTTCCTTTTCTTCAAACCCTTGGGCCTTTTATAATGGAGAGCCTTGTCAACCGTTTGAGCGGTTTTGCTTCCTTTCCCACGTTTCAAGCTTGCACGTAACTGCTAAACCAATCATTCAACTACTGAGTTGTGTGTGATAACTGCCAGAATGTGGGGAGCTGCTATTTAACTACTAGATCGTGGGGTTAACTGCAACGTGTCTGTTCGCGCAATAATCGTCCTGATCGCTTTTCCCTTCGTCGTTCTTCGTCTGCTTTTCCTTTGGTCGTCCTAATTGCTTTTCGTCCTTTGACATGTCCTTTCTATTCGCCCCTCATTGACTTATTCGTCCTATGGCGATTTTCTTCACCAACATGATGTCTTTCCAAAAAAAATTATAGGCGAAAATGCACATGAAATCCACTTGAACCCTCAAATTTAATCCAAAATTAAGCATTTAATAATGAAGAGTTTTAATTTTTAATATATAATATGACACACACACATATAATATTAATCATTTATCAATAGAGATATATTTTAAGATATATTTTAAGACCTAATCAGGCAATTCACACACACATATATATATATATATATATAATATTAATCATTTATCAATAGAGATACATTTTAAGACCTAATCAGGCAATCCATAAATCTTCATTAGGAAAAATCATGGAAATTGTGATGAAAATTATCATGTTCCATACGAAAGGCTTTTGAATCTCAAATCCTTATTGATATTCAGAATCTTTAAATTAAATTCAAGATTCATAATAAAAAAAATCACACCATCTAGTCTTTCGAATTGCGCCAGTCCATCAAAATCTTTTTACGGAACAAGATTCGAGACACTAACCCTGCATTTGATAGAACGTCATTAGAGCGTTAACGTTACATTCTATCAAACACCTACTTTTAACGCTATCGTATTTTTGACATGAATTTATTTTTTTGACATTACCTTATATTCTTACATTTGTTCCTTATCTTATACACTAGTTTATAATCTACCCCAATAATCTCAACCAACCGTCCCCTAAATATCTATCGATTAGCGAACAATCAACAAGTGTTTGGTTATATTCTGTGACAAATTACAACTGTCTCGCTTTGATAGATTTGGCTATCGAACTTTCAAATTTTGCTGATCTCACGGATAGCTTTCATTAGCCATTCGAGTCTTCACTCTTTCTTTCTCTCTCTAGAGACTGTTTCTCATGGAGTGTCTGCAAGTCACTCGTTTACTCTCATGGAAATCATTTCTCAGCACAGCTAAAGCTGGCACTCATTTCAGACCAACAACGCAACTGGGGTTTCCTCCTTTATCCAAAACAATAACTAAAAATGGTTGCGTGATGATTAAAAGGTCGTTCACCAATGGCGGCACTGGCAGTGGTTGTGACGCAGCTTCTGGTAATATCAGTCCTCAACATGTCTCTTCTTCCATCGAAAATGAAGATAATAAACCCGGCTTTTTATTGGGTCAAGAGAAGGACAGTTCTGATTCTGTTATTGGCTTTCACTTGATTCCTCCTTCTGGTATGTTCATTTTGCTCTGTTTTAAATTTTTGTATCTGGGTTTATTTATCTTTTCAAATAATTATTTTGTAACTGTTTGATGAATGCTTTTACACTCTTGTTCGTATTTCTTTTTTGAAAATTGTTGCATTGCTTTAACTTTTCTTAGGCTTCAGTTTAGGAATCTGTGGTTTTTAAATTAAGTTGGATTTGCTTATCGTATTGTAACTTTAGAATTTTTTAAATTATATTGGGAGACAAAATTTTGCTTTTTTAGTAGTTTTCAAATCTGAATTACTGCTCCTGGATCAGACTCTTAAATTTTGATAACGCTGACAATATTTGAAGCAATTGAAGCCTAGCACTTATCCATAGACATGGAGCAGTGACAAGCTCACCGGTCCTCAACTCCTCATATTTATCTCACTTTTATAACTAAAATTCATATACCAATTGCCTAAGTTTAGCTCCACAGAATGATTCAAGAGGTCTATAAAGGGACTGATCAGTGGATAATTGGTAGCAAATTTATGGAAAATTCAGCTTTCTGGTTTTCTTTTTAAGTTATTGAACCTATATTAAGTTGTTGTAACCTTCTATGTTTTTGCTTTAGGTAACTTGATAAAAATGTGATATACAAGATTTTTATTAGAAGGTCGCACAAACACTAAGTAAAGAGTTTGGTGAAACATTGTTTATTAGTTGGACTTTGTGCACTGCCAGGATGGTCTAGTTGGACTTTGTGCACTGCCAAGATGGTCTAGACATGCCAAGGTGATTATATCTGTGAGACATCACATATTGAATCCCTATTCCAAATGCGATGCTGTTTGAAAGAATGTATTAGACAGCATTATTCAATCGCTTGGCCTGGTATGTTTATGGGAGAGTACAAGTGAAAAGACAAATATTCAAATCTTAATCTTTACTCCCATGTCTTGCACAGGCATTATAATGCCAAAAGTTCTGGTTATTTCGAATATGTGACAATGTATGTTTTTCACCTGTAGTAAAATAAATCCCTGTTGATTGGATTGAATATATTTTACTAAAGATTCGGACAAAAGTCCTCGAGTGAAATACATTTTCATTTTTTTCTTTTACTTTCATTGGTGACACATGCATGTAATAGTTTTTTTTTCCTGTGCTGAATTTTGGCCATTTCCTGTCTTTCTGACTTTGAATTTCCTCTGAATAAACCGATCTGTATTTTATTACTAATTATTGTGGATATTAAATAACTGGGGACTGTGATTGCAAACATAAACTTGACCTTCAGGAGACCATGAAGTAATTGATTCTCATGAAGATGTAGCTAGTTATGGGGTAAAGAAAATTGACATTGAAGGAGAAGAAAAAGCGCAAACTCGAGTAAGCTACAATATTGTCTTTGTCACTTCTGAGGCAGCCCCTTATTCGAAAACAGGTGGACTAGGAGATGTTTGTGGTTCTTTGCCTATAGCATTAGCTGCCCGAGGACATCGTGTGATGGTTGTCTCTCCTAGATACTTGAATGGCACTGCTGCAGACAAGAATTTTTCTCTTGCAAAAGATTTAGGATGTTGCATCAAGATATATTGTTTTGGAGGGGAACAAGAAGCTGCCTTCTTCCATGAATATAAAGAAGGTGTTGATTGGGTAAGGATTTCTGCAGGCTCTCATTAATCAACATGTAGAGCCTTAGTCATTTGTTCCTCAGAACGTTGAAGGCTGAAAAGTTTTCCGATGATGATGAGCACATTCCCTTTTTGTAGGTATTCGTGGACCACCCTTCATATCACAGACCTGGAAATCCTTATGGGGATATTAATGGTGCTTTCGGTGATAACCAGGTATGTTTTTTAATTTAGTAGGTGTGTTGGGATTTATGAAGCAAAAGAGCTTTGTTCTCAAACAATGACGAGCTTTGCTCATCTGGTTTTACAGTTCCGGTACGCTTTACTTTGCTATGCAGCATGTGAAGCTCCATTGGTGCTTCCTTTGGGGGGTTTTACATATGGTGAAAAATGCCTTTTCCTGGTCAATGACTGGCATGCTGGTCTTGTGCCGGTGTAAGTGGTTTTCTTCTAAATCAATGCTTGCATTTGCATTTACTGATTCATTATTTGATTCTTGATGAATTTTTCGGCAGATATTTGGGAAAGAGTCTTACTGTTTCCTTATCAAGTTGTGCCCCATGTTGAATCCCTCCCTTTCCAATGTAGTCTATTGCACTTTTATCTCTCTCACTTTCCCATTAGCATACTTTTATGACCACCTGATCCTTCTCTTTACCCCTTATCAAGGGAAGTAGGAAACTACTTTGGCATATCATATGTGAACTAATTCTTTGTGAGCTTGCTTTTGCAAGTGAGCTTGTTATTGCAAAAGCATTTAGAATTTTTATACTTGAAGTTGTTCTGGTCTGGGCCATGCATCAATTAATCATTTCTTCAAAATTATGTCATTTAATGGACAGCCTATTTTTGTTCCTTCTTCCTTATTGCAAATTTTGATTTATATAGGATGTTAAAATCTCTGTAAAATTGGTTCTGACTTTAGTTGTTTTGGTTTTGACCTTAGTTGTTTTGGTTCAGGCTTTTAGCTTCAAAGTATCGTCCATATGGAGTCTATATAGATGCTCGAAGTATCCTTCTCATACATAACCTTTCACATCAGGTCCTTTTGTGATCTATCTCTCCTTGATGTTACTTCAATATTACTTTAAACGTCACCTATGCTTGTGGTTCATAAACCTCTCTGTATAAGTTCTTATAAAACATGGAAGTTCATGTCTCGAATACCAATCTCAATTGTTCTACATATGAAAGGGTGTCGAACCTGCCACAACTTACAAGCATTTGGGACTACCTCCAGAATGGTATGGTGCATTGGAATGGGTGTTTCCCAATTGGGCTAGGGCACATGCTCTTGACACTGGTGAAGCTGTCAATGTTCTAAAGGGTGCAATTGTCACAGCTGATCGATTACTTACAGTGAGCAAGGTCATTAGTCTAGCATATCTTGTTCTCACTCTTGGGTTTCTAATTTGATGAAATATCAGGTTTTTCATCTGCTAATTTTCTATGATAATCTACTTCTGATATTGTATCAATTGTCATTTTCAAGATTTAAATTAGAAAGTTTATTTGATGAGTCCACCATATCCAGTTGCAAGTGGTTTATATTTCATGCATTTTATTACTTTTAGGTCATTTTTATTATTGTTAATTGCAGGGCTACTCATGGGAAATAACCACTGTTGAAGGTGGATATGGCTTACATGAGATCTTAAGCAGTCGAAAGAGTGTTCTGAATGGTATGTGTTTTGAATCTATAACTACAACCGCAAGGGCTGTTCTCTCATGTAGAGTTTGTCTCAGGTGGCTGGCATCAAACTTAAAGGTCCTCCCAGGGTTACATATTTTGATGGAACTAACTTTTATTAATACGTCTTCAATACAACCTCCTCTTTGTGGATAACATTATTGTGAATGGGAATAGAAATTAACTAGGACAATGTGATGCTGTTGGTCCAACGTAGGATATTCATGTCTGGTCAAGAGTAAATTACATGGAGTGCATATGAATATATGTGCATTGGTGCTTGCACTTTCTTTAACCAACTTATGTAATTATTGTCAGGAATCACAAATGGCATTGATATAACGGAGTGGAACCCATCTTCAGATGAGCACATTGCTTCGCTTTACTCTGTTGATGATCTCTCTGGAAAGGTGGTTTAGTATCATGTTTCTATACCTTTTGTGGTTCAGTCTCATGTTTCTATGCCTATTGTTTTGCAGCATCCTTCATTAACCCCGGTGTTTATAAATCATAGGTTCAGTGCAAGATTGCTTTGCAGAAGGATCTAGGCCTTCCCATTAGGCCTGATTGTCCAATGGTAAGATGTAAATTTCTCTTTCCGCTTGAACTTTGTAGCAAAAATCTATATGCTCCTATAATTTTTGTGTTAGTTTGATTTTGTAGATTGGATTTATTGGAAGACTGGACTCCCAGAAAGGCATTGACCTGATTCGCTCAGCAGCCCCAGAGATATTGACAGATGATGTTCAATTTGTACGTGAGGTCTTTTTTTTTTTTTTTTTTTTTAAATAGAAAATCTTCCTCTTAACTTTTTTATTTAACGGAGAATGGTTTCCTACTAAAATCATGAGTTGTGAGTCTTACTTTAAGGACTACATTAATGGATTTTAAGTTGTTTATTATTCTTTTTTTTTTTTTTTTTTTTTTTGCCTTTTGCCTCAAATCTCATTTCTCTGAAGTATCTATGTCTAATTTGCTGTAATATAAAACTATATAAACTAAATTATCTTTCATTAAGATTAAAAATTTGAAAATACAAAATAAAACACCACTCTTAAATTGGTTTCGATAAAGCAACTATTTAATAATCTATTCCTAAAACCTCTGCAGAGAGAACATTGTTGTGCATGTGTGCATATGTGAGATGCTCTCTATTTTATCCCTTTATTAGCTTCGCTATCAGATGTATACTTCCTTAAGCCAACTGAAGCTTCCAAGATATTTCAGGTTATGCTTGGGTCTGGGGATCCTCAGTACGAGAGCTGGATGAGAGCCACAGAGGCAACTTACAGAGACAAATATCGTGGTTGGGTTGGATTTAATGTTCCAATTTCTCATAGGATCACTGCTGGGTAACGCAAAATTTTTCCTTCATAGTTTATATGTTTGTTAAGGATACTGGTGACACTGAAGTTTTGGAATGGACAGTTGTGACATATTGTTGATGCCTTCAAGATTTGAGCCTTGTGGACTAAATCAATTATATGCAATGAGATATGGAACTATACCAGTAGTTCATGCCACCGGAGGACTTAGAGTGAGTTCAAGCATTCATGACATAAAGTGTGAACATATGTATAGTCCTCTTTTGATGCGTCTCATTTTCAAAGTCCAAACCAGAAATTTTATGTACAAAGAGTTTTCAAAAGACAAAAAAATAGTGCAACTCTTTGCGTATAAAATTGCATAATTAGCACATTTGAATTTGGAATGGAAGACTTTTTTGTCTTTTAGCAATTCTATATAGAGAATTCAAGGTCTGAAATTTAAGAGAATGCAGACTTCCACGGGGGAATTTTTTTCCATATATAAATGACTTATTATGTCCATTTAATACTACCCTTTCTAGGATACTGTGGAAAACTTCAATCCATTTGCTCGAGGAGGCAGTGGTGAAGGTACAGGGTACGTATTTGTCCTTAAGCTCTTGGCTTGTCCTTTTTTCTTTTAAAAAAAAAAGGAACCATATTGCTATGTATTCACCTTAGAAAATATCAAAGTTAAAATTACATTCATGATTTCCAATGGGCCACATTGTTGATGGGTACTGAAACACTAAACAGAGCTATAGGCCTAGTTCTGATGCTTAGCCCTATGGCACAGGAACAAATTGAATCATCGAGAGATGTTTCATTGTTTGTGGAACCTTTGATAAGTTAAACTTGTGCTGGGAGAAATCTAAAGAGTTAATCTTATTTTGTTGAAGATCTTGTGATGTACTTGATATTACAGCATGCATGAGTTTTATTAAAGGGAGTGAAAAAATTCTTGAAAGATATTCTCATCTAGTTTAATTAGTGAAAATTCAATGAACAAAATTCTATTGTGAATGCGAAGCAAGAGCTTCTGTTCCATTGTAGAAAACTAGATTGCTAAAGTTAAACTTTCAGGAGATTTTAATATGATGGCATGAGATGTTTTCTTGTCTATTTAGATATCGTCAATGTGTTCCTCAAATATTTTTAACTTACAGTCTTACATTGCTGTTAATGATGCTGACAGGTGGGCCTTTTCGCCGCTATCAGAAGAAAGCATGTTGGCTGTAAGTTTATTTACCCTAAATATAATGAATCCGTTATAATGGAAACATGTGACAATCAGTGAGGAAACTGGTGATTATCTTAATCTTCTAGATTCAAAGGTTACAGGTGGATTATTTCTAACAATATATCAGAAATACACTGTTCATTTCAGCATAATCAAAATTAATGACACGAAAGTAATGAAATGTATTGAAATCAATTAATATGATCGATGATATCTTCCTTTTTCCATAAAAATTGTCTTAGTGGCTTTATAAGATCTATATCTAACCATGAGTGAGTCCTTTTATAGGCATTAAGATTTGCAGTACAGACATACAGAGAACACAAGTCATCTTGGGAAGGATTGATGAGGAGATGCATGGAAAAGGATTACACGTGGGAAAATGCTGCGATACAGTATGAGCAGGTCTTCAAATGGGCCTCCATTGATCCTCCATATCTTCGTTGAGGTAAACGAGAAGAAAGTGAAAAGGAAAAGTAATCTGAAAGATTTGTCTTGATAAACAATGGTGCTTGTCCTGGTAATATCAGCATGAAATTCGCTTCCAGGAAACAAATTATTCTTGTCAAAATGATAGGTGGGTTCGAGATTTTATCATCATTTTGGTGGTCTTGTTTTGATCCAGCATAGTTTACACAGATTCCGCAAGTGATCTCGTTGACCAATTTCTTTGTTTTTGATCATATATACACAGTATGAAAATCATGTATTTTATTTTGAAACAAGAAAAAGTAATCAGATATTCTTAAAAGTTGTGAGCTGTTTAGTTTAAAAACTCCTGTTGTGTAGTAGACAAGATGCCTTGCACCTCCGTGTCAAATGTTCAGTGAACAAAACTTTGTTTTTATTTTATTTATTTTTGAGGATTTGTTTTGTATTTAGAAAGTATTTCATGTTTCATTGATTTAGACATGTATAATGTTTATTTTTTAGGTGTCCGATAAGAAAATAAAAGTAAATATCGTTGTCATATATCAAGTGACGTCATAAAATATTTAATTTGACATGGGCAGAAATTATAAAATGATGGAAATTTTACATGTAATAATAATTTTAAATATAATACCGTGACATTAAAATATTCAAATGTTTAGTTTAGATTGCTTTAATTTCAAAGTAATGAGAAAGATGTGTGTGCTTTTGCTCTCGGTGGCATTACATGCTTGAATAAGAAAGAAAGGGATCAATTTACAACCTAGAAGTAATCTTTTTATTCTCTCTTTAATTATCAGGGGATGGCTGAATAGCCTGAATTAGTAGGGGTATTAGACCCCAAGGGATTGACTCATTAGTAAAGGCTTTGGCCTTGAGTGGTTTGCTCCATCTCAGGTTTAAGGTTCGAATCTTACTAGATGTATTTCCTTGGGGCCATGCCCCCTGGTGTGAAAAGCCAGTGACTTATCCTGATCTGTTTTGGAAAACTTCTTAGAGCACATGGCACAGATCCCGAGAATTAATCGAAGTGCGTGTAAGCTGACCCGGACACCCCGGTTATCCAAAAAAAAAGTAGGGATATCAGTAGGACCACTGTAAACCTTTGGATTCATTTAAAATTAATTCTAACGGTTCAAAATTTAAATGATACAAATATTAATTAAATATAATTTTTGACTGGCAACTTACACAACTTACCAAAATTTTGGGGCAAATAAATTAAATCCGCTTCTTATTAATTCGTTTAATAAACAAATTATAATATTATGATTCGATTCGTTTAATAAACGAAACTTAAACGAATATTCTGTTAGTCTTGTGATAATTCAATGTTAAAAATTACCGTCTATTATATACATTGATTTTTTATAAACATATATATATGAAATATTTAATTAATGAATTTATTAAAAATAAACCAATAACTATAGACAACATTATTTTTCTGTAGTAAATGACAACAACTTTTCGTATTTATAACAAAAAATTGTAAAACGGAAGAGATAAACAAATCTTAAACTAATTAGTGAACTTAAATTCAATTCGATTCAATAAACGAATTGAATCAAATTGATCCATTAATTAAACGAATCAAAATTTCTAAATTTATATCATCTTTAATGCGAATCAAATCGAACGAATAAATGAATATTGATGGATTACTACTCCTATGAAAATTACTCAAAATCATACAGTGATACAGATCATAAGTTTACAAGTTAGCACTTGTAAAATATAAGGGTATCTACGTAATATTCTCAATAGAGGAATTCAAAATCAAACCAATCTTATTTCTCCACGTTAACACTTGGAAAAAGATGCAATCTTACGGCAATAGTAAGTAATAATTTCGGAACCCCGTACGTCTTGCGATTTCACAAATTGAGCATTTATATCAATTAGTTCCCGACCCTATGAAATGGAGCAATTTTTTTTTGTGTAATGGAGACATGAGTGATATATTATCACCCATAAATTAGTAAATGATATATGTGATTTAAAATTCATATTTTTTTATTATTTTTAATATTTTAACATGCATGACAATAGATTATTGGATTGCTACAAGGATAACGTGATACACAAATGACGAAGTGGCACTACACAATTTTAGAACAGGCAACTCAAACCTGAGCATATTAAATTTTGATTGACATGCGTATCTTATTCTGTTGTGTTAACACATGTTAACATGATTAGACATACGAAGGGGAATAAGAATGGGCTGGTAGCTTTGAAGTTAGACATCAGCAAAGCTTATGATATGGTAGAGTGAACTTACTTGCGAAGGCAATGGCCAAGTTGGGATTTCCTAGATCATGGATTGATTTGATTATGAGATGTATATCTACTGTTTCCTATTCAATACTAATCAATGGAACAGCTCGAGAAATGATACATCCTCAGAGAGGATTGAGACAAGGCTGTCCACTGTCTCCATATTTATTTATAGTGTGTGCAAAAATTTTCTCCAGTCTCCTTCAACAAGCAGAACAGAATAAGAAGATCCATGGAATCAAATTCAGCAATGAGCTACAAATCTCTCACCTCCTGTTCGCGGATGACAATTTAATCTTTATTCGAGCTTCTGTAGCAGATTGTAAGCACCTGAAAGCGGTTTTTTATATGTATGCAGTAGCTTACGGGCAAGTGTTCAACTATGAGAAAAGCTCCATGTTTTTCAGCTGTAAAGTTAGAGAGGAACAGAAAGCTTCAATCAAGGAGGTCTTCCAGTTACAAGTGGTTTCTCGGCATGAAAAATATTTGGGACTACCCCCTATGATTGGGAGAAATAAATCTAGCTTTTTCAACGAAATCAAACTCAAAGTGATAAACAAGGTCTCCAATTGGCAAAGTAAGTTCTTTGCAATGAGTGTATTCAAGATCCCCAAAGCCTATGTGAAGAGATTCGACGATCTATTTCTGCTTTCTGGTGGGGATCAACGCAAGAAAAGAAGACAATCCATTGGGTAAAATGGGAGAAGATGTGCCAAGCAAAGTCCAGGGGAGGGTTGGGATTTAGAGATTTGACCAGTTTCAATCAAGCTTTAGTGGCCAAACAGGGATGGCGATTGTTGCATAATCCTGAATCCTTGATGGCGAGGATATTAAAGGCGAGGTATTTCAGAAAGTCAGACTTTATGCAAGCAAAACTAGGGTCCAACCCTTCATTTATTTGGAGAAGTATCTTATAGGGAAGGCTTGTGCTACAATAGGAGCTCGATGGCGAATGGCAATGGAGATAAGTGTTGGACATTATGACCCATAACATCACTATTTGTACAGATCATGGTGTTGTTGTACAAATTAACTATGTGACAAAGGAAATTGCCCTTTTATCATTTGTAATTAGATTACCAAGATGTATAAATGATAAAAGGTCCATATGATTAGTTCTGGATTGAGATGATATGAGACAGTATCAATCCACGAAGGTTTAATCATTAAATATCCATAGTCGGAGTATTATCAGATTGGACATCGATAATGTATAAAAGACTAGTATTACACTTGTGCGCGTTGTGGGAGCATAACATCATAGTTCTCATATATTTTTGGGTATAGGATACTCATACAAGTGTAATAGGAGGTTTGTGTTTACCGATGGTACGGAACAGCTTCGCTCTGGAGAGACCCCTCGGAATTCCATTGGTAGTATGACTATGTGTCTATGGAAGTCTGAATCAGGGTATGTGTATTTGGTCTTAACCTGAGGCTTGCACCGCTAATGCTTGCGAAAATCAATATACTTTGGTTTTGGTCATCCAATGGTTTAACAGGTTCTGTGTACGCCTCTTCTGAGTATATTGAGAATCGTAGTGTATTGGGTGTGATGTCAAGACGGAAGTATCACTCCGTCATAGTGGAGATGATGATCACGTAAGATACGGAACTGGTGCTTTTTTATGCTGCAGCTATCGGGATATTATGACTAGGTCATGTTTATCCGATTATAGAGACTAGTTACCAGAGATCCGATATGTGCTTCGTACGGGGCAGACACAATTCCAGCCCCAGGCCTAGCATGTGACATCCG
Source organism: Zanthoxylum bungeanum (assembly GCA_019454045.1). Classification (NCBI taxonomy): domain Eukaryota; kingdom Viridiplantae; phylum Streptophyta; class Magnoliopsida; order Sapindales; family Rutaceae; genus Zanthoxylum; species Zanthoxylum bungeanum. Next base: position 57,987 of record SKCR01030667.1, on the reverse strand, counting down.
ATGCTGGATCGTTATACGCAATACCACGTATACTACGCCTGATATGGATCACATATTCCTTTAAGAATATTTCTGGAGAATTGGGTAGGCACGGTGCTTTGCTAGAAGCCAACCATGTCTTGTAAATCGGTAAAAACGTAGTACTATGTACGTACGTGTTCGGATAGTCCGACGACCGGATTTACTGCCAACATATCCGGGGATCTCATGGGTCGCTTCCCGAAGATTCACCGATGACGTATGACTCGCACATTATTAATCTGGGATTAGTCATATGAGAGAGAAATTAATCTTGGATTAATTACGGAGATATTTTATCTGATAAAAATTTATTTAAAAGAGAGAGAATGATTAATTTGGAATTAATCGATCAAAATATATATTCGATATATTATACGAAATTGAATTTCGACCCAGAATTAAAATTAGATTTTAATTCGGGCGAACGAGTTAATTTAGAATTAATTCGCAAGCGACGTGAATAGTAATTTTAATAGGCACAATTATTTAATTGAATTTGATTTAATTACGTCGCAACGGAAAATTCGTTAATTCGGAATTAGCGAACTCGAGCCCGGGAGTGTTTGCGGGCCCACTCGCATTTCGAATTCAAGTGCGGCCCACAAGTCACATCAAGCGTCAAATTACTAGTCAATCAAGTGATAGATGTCTTGTCACTTTGAGTGATTGACAACATGTCACTATTGATTGATGGTGGTGGTTGGATGGCTTAAATGCATTTACCATTTATTTGATTTTTGGTATTTTGACTTTCAATTAGTGTATTAGATACACAACACAAACAACACAACCATCTCTCTCTCTCTCTTCTTTTCTCATAATCGGCCAAGGGCCAAAACTTCTTCTTCTCCATTTTATTGGCTAGGCCGAAAATAACAAGAAGTAAATGGAAGATTTATGGCAAATATTTCCAATGCTAGCATATGAAGAGTCATCCAAGGTGATAGGGAAACAAACCCTTGAGCTTGGAATCACCATTTGCAAAGCTTGGAGCATCAATGGAGGTGGTGACTGAATTTCATGGAGCACAAAAACAGCCCATTGCCGAGAGCACCATGGAGGGGAGAAAAGTTTTGTGTTTCTCGCACCGCATAACCGATCAATGTAAGTATGATTCCGCCATACCTCTTTGAGTATTCACACATGTTTCATTGCTTGAAATCGATCTTGGGACTAATCTAGAAACCCAACAATGGTATTAGAGCCATTTTGAGCATGAAATATACTTAGGGTAAAATTTGGGTAAATTGGATTTGAGCATGTTTTGACTAAATTACTTGTTTGAGCATGCTTGTATATGAATGACTTGGAGTTGTTTGTGATCAATTTTGTGAAAAATGGATTGGATCAATTTTTCCCCAAATTTGAGGCTTGGCCGAAACTTGGAGGTGCTCTAATGTCATGGATTTTTTTTTTATTTTGATCATTGGATGAGTTGAAATCATTAGGGAAATTTTGATTTAAGATTCAATTGGATTGAAATCGAATCGGACAAACTAAAACCCTAATTGCCGTGAGTTGTAGCATGTAAAATGATTGATTTTTGATTCAAATGTGTTGGACATGTTTTGATGATAATAAACATAATTAATTGAGTAAATTAGTATTTTGGAAATATTAATTTGGTTAATTAATTATGGCTATACACTTTGGTTAATTTAATTATGAAATTTGGAATTTTGGAATTGAATTAATTGGGCTTATTTTGGAATTGGGCTTGTAAAAGTTGTAATTGGGCTTGTAAAAGTTGTAATTGGGCTTAATGGGCTTGGTTGGGCCAAGTTTGGTTTAGGCTAATTGGTTGGATCCAATTGGGCCCAAAACCATATCCATAAAGTCCAAATATGACTTAATGGACCTTTAATGTTAATTGGGCCTAATGGGCCTAAATTAGTTTCTTGGCAAATAAGAGAGATTCCTTAAATGGGCTTTGGTATTTGGGTTTGACCCATATTGACCAAAAGTCCATGCTTTAAGAAATTAATTAAAAGCCCATTGGACTTTAATTAAATTGACATTGGATGTTAATCGGTTTTTGAGACCCGTAGCGATTAGATTTGGAATCTAAGTCGTAAAGGTACATTAAAAGATGTAATTATTTAATTTAGAATTAAATATAGAATTAGTATTAAATACAAATTAAATTGGATTTAATGTTGTAGTTTAATATAATTCAAGAATTCGTACTTTGAGTACTTATTCGCAAAACGAGTTAGACACGCGCAAAATCAAATCGTTGTTTGAACATTGGATGGTCATTAATTTTCAGATTAATTAATTGGATTAGATTGATTGATAACATGCTTTATGTGAATACATGGATATGATGTATGAATAATGTATATCGGATGGATATTAGATGGGTGGGGGCAATTTTGGAAATTGTTGTAATAAATTTAGAATTTATTAAATTGGACCTGCGTGTCCAGCTATTACCTCTTGACTCTTTGTATTTCTCTTCTCACCTATTCCCCTCAATGTAAATGAGGTTTCTTTAGAAGTGTTATATAATCGGGTAGAAGTAATAATTGTGCTAGCGGGAGAGAGGAAATGGAGAGATTTGTTCTAGGAACAATGTGTTTAAGTATCCATCCGCATATCATTATATTTTAATTTATAAGCGCCTTATTATGTTTTTAGAATGCATGTTTAAAGGTGTATGATGATGGGACCTTAACAAAGATAATTAATTGGTTGCCAATTACGCGAAAAACCCTCAACACATATTAAGCGTTTTTTCCTTCCATTGAGTGATTCTTACTCAAGATCCAAGATTGGCACTGATTTGTTGGCCAAAGTCAAGACCTTTGTCCGTCGCGGATGTGTTTGAATCATGAAGGCTTTGTTCCATATCGGTGTCTTGTCCAAGTTGTGATTTGTTGGCCAAAGTCAAGATCACTTCTTGTCCATCGACATCGATTACGAAGCTTTCCAAAGTCAATGGGTTCCGCTTAACTGGGATCACTAAGTTTGTTGTGCCAAAGCCAAGGCTTATTTGATTTAGAGGAAAAAAGGTTAGGGAATATATTGGATATATTGGCATATATAAGATATATGTTTCGGACTTGGATGTCCACCTACTGGATCTAGGAATTGGATGAGATCCAATTGATCTTAGAGATCTACCTAGTTAATTATCATACAATTTGTTGGCCAAAGTCAAGATTGTGTGTTATTTAACGGGATCCTAGCCCACTAGGAAACAAGGTTTCCCGAGTACACCACAGAGGGTTAGAGGCTCGCCGAAAAATAGTGGGAGGCAAGTATTAAATTTTTAATATTCGTTTAGTTACTTGCCATACGCGCTCATTTCTTTTTCGTCAATATAAATTAATATATTAGTTGGACTAATATTTAATCGTTGTTTTAAATAAAACAGTTGGACTGTATTCAAACTACTTCAATTAATAATTGATTTTATATTGGATTATAGTAATCAATATAATTGAATTTAACCTATTAAATTATAGTTGATTATATAGTTTTACTATAGTAATCATTATAATAAATAGTACCTAAAATCGTTGATTTGATAGTTAGACTATTGGAATCAAGATAAATGAAAGATTAGCGTTTAGAACATAATCCTGGGAGAAAATATTTTTTAAACGACTTTAATTTTCACATTGGGAATAAAATCTCAGGATAGTCCTAGAGACCGAGAAGTTACTTTATTTGATATAGTGACGTCTCGAGCCTAAGCCCGGAGTTGAGCAAATATTAGAACATGATATTTGGAATAGTCATGTGATGATAACTTTAGTGCTTAATCTGTTATGCTTGCCGCAAAGACACCTTAATTTCTTAATCAGAACTAAGGATTAGATCCTTATAGTATGTTATTGAAATTGATGTTATTGAAATTGAAGGATTTTCATAGATCTATCCTTAGATCTATAAGTACAAATTGCAATAGAAAACTCTTGGAGAGTTAATGGCTATACTCAAGGAGACAAAGCCAGAGTTTGCAATAGGGCAAGAAGCGCAAGGCGTATCTTACATCGACATCCTAGAAGGCCAAGGCTTGGCCAAAGGCTTATGGTGTTGGAAATTCTAATCCATGTCCAAGATCAAAGAGCAACCAAATATATACAAATGAATGAACATATTGAAGTATGGCGGAATCATACTCACAAAGATTGGAATGCGGATGCGTTGATGAAATAAAAACTTCTCCTTTGTGCAGTGAGGGTTTCGGCCAAGGTGAGTGGGGAAGCTCCAAGCTTTCTTTGATCCTTCCAAGCTCAAGAATTAGTTTCCCATAACACCTTTGTATGATCCCTTGAAGGTGCTAGCCTTGTGTGAACTTATGCTTCCAAAACAACACATTTTTCTTCTAGTTTTTGCAACAAAAACCGAAAATGGAGAGCTGTGAAACCTTCACAGTTTCGGTCACTAGAGAGGAAAGGGAGAGTGGTTCACGCCACTTTTAGGAGAGAAGATGAAGTGGTGAGTTATGATTTACCAAAAACCTTTTATATTTATTATCAAAAAATAAATATAATAAATCAAATACCAAAATGGTATATGATAAGGTCAAAGGTCTATCATTTTAACTTGGAGTGTAATTCACTCAAACTTGGAGTGTAATTCACTCAAACTTGGAGTGTAATTCACTCTTCCACCAAAACCCATCATCATAAATTAAAACAATGACAATTGATGTGATGGTTGATGTGACATATGGACCCCAATCGATTCTAAATGCGAGTGGACCCGCAAACACTCCCGGGCTCGGGTTCGATAATTCTGAATTAGCGAACTTCCATCGCGACGTTAATTAAATCAAATTTAATTATATAATTGTGCCTAGCAAAATTATTATTCACGTCGCTAACGAATTAATTTCCAATTAAATCGTTTGCCCGAATTAAAATCTAATTTTAATTCCTCGTCGAAATGAATTTCGTTTAATATATCGAATATATTATTTTAACGATTAATTCCAAATTAATCTTTCTCTCTCTTCAAATAGTACTTTATCCAAGATAAAGTCTCTCCACAATTAATCCCAGATTAATTAAGTTCGAATCATACGTCATCGGTGAATCTTCGGGAAGCGACCCAAGAGATCCCTGGATATGTTGGCAGTAAATACGGTCGTCGGACTATCCGAACACGTACGTACCAAGTACTACGTTTTTTACCGATTTACAAGACAAGGTTAGCCTCTAGCAAAACGCCATGCCTACCCAATTCTCCAGAAATATTCTTACTGGAATATAAGATCTATAACAGGCGTAGTATACCGCAGTATTGTGTTTAAGTGATCCAGTATCGGATGATCACATGTAAGGCCTGAGGCTGGAGATGTGTCTGCCTCGTACGAAACATATATCGGACATCAAGCAACTAGTCTCTTTGAATCGGATAATCCTGACCTTGTCATATTATCCCGATGGTTGCAACCATTATAGAGTACTAGTTCTGTATCCTGCGCGATCATCATCTCCATATGTCTGAAGTGATATTTCCGTCTTGACATCACACCAATACACTACGATTCTCGATAAACCTAGAAGAGGTGTACACAGAACCTGTTAAAGTCCTGGACAACCAAAACTAAAGTCTACCGATTGTCGTAAGTACTAGCGATGCAAATCTCAGGTTAAGACCATATACACCTACCCTGAAGCGGACTCCCATAGACACGCAGACATACTACCAATGGGATTCCGCGGGGTCTATCCAGAGCGAAGCTGTTTTCCGTACCATCGGTAAAACAACAAAACCTCCTACCGCACTTGCATAAGTATCATATACTTAAATATATGAGAACTATGCCGTTGTGCCCTCACAACATGCACAAGTGCAGTACTAGTCTATTCCGCATTATCGGTATCCAATCTCGATAATACTACGACTAGGGATATTTAATGATTAAACCTTTATGGATTGATACTGTCTCATATCATCTCAATCCGGAACTAATCATAGGGACTTTTACCATTTATATATCAAAGTAAATAAATTACAAAATGGTAAAAGGCAATTTCATTACTACATAGTTAATTTTGTACAATAATACAATATCATTTACAAAATAGTGACGCTATAGGTCATAACTGTCTAACATATGGGGTGTGGAAAATGGGCAAAGGCAATCATTATAATCTTCTGGGAAGACTAAGGACATATCCCAAAATGTCTGCCTACACTATGGCAAACAGGGTCACTGGAAGCGTGACTGCCGTATGGACAAGGTAACATGAATGAAGAGAAGATGGGCAAGGTTCCGACTTCAAATATGTTTGTCATAAACATGTTCCCTACTAGTATTAAAATTGGATTTTAGTTACTGAGTATGGTACATAAATATGTACTGATGTGCAGAATCTGCTGACAAACAGGATACTGACTTCAGATGAGATTTATCTGCGAATCGGAAACGGGACGAAAGTTTGGGAACTACCATTCGAGTATGTACTTAAATTAGGAAACTGTTAAATTTAACTAGTTTGACTAGAAACATTATCTCTATATCAGAGTATAATCTGTTGCGGATATACCTTTATGTTCTAGAACACTAAAGTGTTTTATTTTATAAAGATGATATTGAAATAAGCACATTAGATGTGAATACAGATTTATATTCAGAATATAAATGAACTCAAACATATAACAGGACAACAAATAGCTCAAACTGAATTAATCAGTTAAGAACTTATAAGTGGCATTTTGTCTGGGACACAATTTAACAAGACTCGTATATCCACACTTTCGAAGAGTGGGTACTAGGACAGATTTGATTCTATTCAAATAATGTCTACGATCTAGTTTATTGGGCAAAGTACCTAAAACACCTTTTACTTGGTAAAAGTGTAAGTGCCACCGATCTGTTAGCCCTCGTTCATAGTGACGTAAGTGGGCCCATATCTAGCTAGGCTAGAGGTGGATATGAACGCTTTGGAACCTTTACGGATGTTGCATCGCCTTATGGTTATGTGTTTCTTTTGAAACACGAATCAGAAACTTTTGATAAATTCAAAGATTTTCGACACGAAGTTGACAGACATATCGGCTAAAGTATAAAATTGTCATGGTTAGACCGTGATGGAAATACTTAAGCAATAAGCTTCTCAAATACTTGAAAGAGTATAGTATTCTTTCAATGAGGACTCCTCACGGAACACCTCAATTTGACCGTGTGTCCGAACTGAGAAACCGAATTTTATTGGACATGATAAGGTTAATCATGAGTCGCTTTGAGCTACTATTTCCTTCAAGGGATACACATAAACAGTGCAATACTTATTTTGAATAAGGTTCCATAAAAATCTGTTTGACAGACTTCACATTAGATATGAACAGGAAATAAACCGGGTTTTCTCATTCATGAAGATTTGGGAATGTTGGGCATATGTTTGGATGATACCAAACTAGAACCCAAATCGGATAAGTGCCTAATTGTGGGTTATCCTAGGGAAACCAAAGTATAGTACTTATACAACTCACTAGAGAACAATGTAATTGTTGCTCACCATGCGGTTTTCCTAAGAGGAATATCAATATGCAGTGGTAAGTGGGAGGAAAGTAAAACTCGATGAAAATCGGATTAATACTATTCCAGGCACTGATTCCTTAACGAAACACAAATAGTTCAATCAAGGATGAAACTATACCAATAATCTTCGAATACACAAGAACCGCGTAAGTCGGAGAGAGTCAGAAAACAACCTGAGAGGAATGGGTTTCTGATCTCACCTCGTAAAGATGTCAATCTTATTGAGGAATACGAACTGACTACGTATGAGGAAGTGATACAAGGTATCGACTCCCAATTATGGCAAAGTGCCATGATGTCCGAAAAGGATTCCATGTATACCAACCAAGTTTAGACACTGGTTGTTATACCATAAGGTATTATGCCTATTGGTACTATATAAGTCTTCAAGGAATACATACATGGAAGGCAACAAACCAACGTACTAAGCTGGGCTTGTAGCGAAAAGGTATCGTTATCAACATTGTGTCGATTACAACGAAACCTTTTACCTGTTGCCATGGTTAAATCCATTCGAACAATGCTTGCTAATGCTGCATGTTTCATTTATGAAATATGGCAGCTGAACGTCAAAATCGCTTTCCTTAAATGGAAACCTTTTGGAGGATGTTTACAACATCCTGACGATTTTGTCGTACCAAAATGAGCAAACAAGGTTTGCAAGTTATTCATCCATTATGGATTGAAGCAAGCATTGGCGTTCTTGGAATTATCATTTTGATGTAATCATAATGGTATATGATTTAATTCAAAACGAAATGATTCTTGTGTATATAAGGAGGTTAGTGGGAGCGCACTGACAATGATTGTCCTAAAAATGATGACATATCATTTCTTGGGAATGATATTCCCCATAAAATAATCTGTGAAAGCTTGGCTTTCATGAAAATTCTCCGTAGAATTCTTGGGAGAGACAACCTTTATTCTTGGAATAAGATTTACTACTTGGGATAGATCTAAAGGTTGTTAGCACTCTCCGAGAACTCGTACATTGAAATAAATGTACACGACCTGATGTCTCATATGCTTTGAGCATATGGAGTCACTATCAGGCCAATCCAAGTGATATTCACTGGATTGATGTTAAAAACATCATTAAGTATCTTAGATGATCTAAGGATGCTTTCTTAAGTTATGGAGAAGGAGAACTTGAAGTGACTGGGATCACTGCTGCGAGTTTCCAAACCGATAAAACGACTATAAGTCGTAACAAAGGTACTATAATGTTTGAATAACAGAACAGTGAGCTGGAAATCTTCCTAGCAAGATACTGTTACCGAATAAACAACAAAAGTGGATTATTGCTGCAGCTGAGGCAGCAATAGAAGCCTTTTGGATTGATAATAATCCTAATCAGATTAGGAGTAGTTCTGTTAGTAGCTGAGCTAGGCTACAACACAGGCTAAAAAATTAATGGTCTCATCAACGATCCAGATATATACTTCAATATTCATCTGATTCGTTCGGATCATACATCGTGGCGATGTGAAGATCGAATAAATCGCATCAGATGATAACACTGCAAATCCGCTGACGAAAGCCTTTTCTCAGTAGAATTTTGAGCGAACCGTACATAGTTCAGGTGTAGGACACTTGAGTGATTGGCTATAGTCCAAGTGGGAGATTGTTGGACAATTATGACCCATAGCATCACTATTTGTACATATCATGGTGTTGTTGTACAAATTAACTATGTGACAAAGGAAATTGCCATTTTATCATTTGTAATTTGATTACCAAGATGTATAAATGATAAAAGGTCCATATGATTAGTTCCGGATTGAGATGATATGAGACAGTATCAATCCACGAAGGTTTAATCATTAAATATCCCTAGTCGGAGTATTATCGAGACTGGACATCGATAATGAGTAAAAGACTAGTATTACACTTGTGGGCGTTGTGCGAGCATAACAACATAGTTCTCATATATTTGGGTATAGGATACTCATGCAAGTGTAATAGGAGGTTGTGTTTACCGATGGTATGGAAACAGCTTCGCTCTGGATAGACCCCTCGGAATTCAATTGGTAGTATGACTATGTGTCTATGCAACTCCGAATCAGAGTAAGTGTATTTGGTCTTAACATGAGACTTACACCGCTAATACTTGCGACAATCAATATACTTTGGTTTTGGTCGTCCAGGGCTTTAACAAGTTCTGTGTACGCCTCTTCTGGGTATATTGAGAATCATAGTGTATTGGGTGTGATGTCAAGACGGAAGTATCACTCCAGTCATAGTGGAGATGATGATCACGTAGGATACGGAACTGGTGCTCTTTTATGCTGCAGCTATCGGGATATTATGACTAGGTCATGTTTATCCGATTATAGAGACTAGTTACCAGAGATCAGATATGTGCTCGTACGGGGCAGACACAATTCCAGCCCCAGGCCTAGCATGTGACATCCGATGCTGGATCGTTATAACGCAATACTACGTATACTACGCCTGATATAGATCACATATTCCTTTAAGAACATTTCTCTGAAATTGGGTAGGCACGGTGCTTTGCTAGAAGCCAACCATGTCTTGTAAATCGGTAAAAACGTAGTACTAGGTACGTACGTGTTCGGATAGTCCGACGACCGGATTTACTGCCAACATATCCGGGGATCTCATGGGTCGCTTCCCGAAGATTCACCGATGACGTATGACTCGCACATTATTAATCTGGGATTAGTCATATGACAGAGAAAATTAATCTTGGATTAATTACAGAGATATTTTATCTGGGATAAAATATTATTTAAAAGAGAGAGAATGATTAATTTGGAATTAATCGATAAAAATAATATATTCGATATATTATACGAAATTGAATTTCGACCCAGAATTAAAATTAGATTTTAATTCAGGCGAACGAGTTAGTTTAGAATTAATTCGCAAGCGACGTGAATAGTAATTTTAATAGGCACAATTATTTAATTGAATTTGATTTAATTACGTGTTTGCGGGCCCACTCGCATTTCGAATTCAAGTGCGGCCCACAAGTCACATCAAGCGTCAAATTACTAGTCAATCAAGTGATAGATGTCTTGTCACTTTGAGTGATTGACAACATGTCACTATTGATTGATGGTGGTGGGTTGGATGGCTTAAATGCCATTTACCATTTATTTGATTTTTGGTATTTTGACTTTCAATTAGTGTATTAGACACACAACACAAACAACACAACCATCTCTCTCTCTCTCTTCTTCTCTCATAATCGACCAAGGGCCAAAACTTCTTCTTCTCCATTTTCTTGGCTAGGCCGAAAATAACAAGAAGTAAATGGAAGATTTGTGGCAAATCTTTCCAATGCTAGCACATGAAGAGTCATCCAAGGTGATAGGGAAACAAACCCTTGAGCTTGGAATCACCATTTGCAAAGCTTGGAGCATCAATGGAGGTGGTGACCGAATTTCATGGAGCACAAAAACAGCCCATTGCTGAGAGCACCATGGAGGGGATAAAAGTTTTGTGTTCCTCGCATCGCATAACCGATCAATGTAAGTATGATTCCGCCATACCTCTTTGAGTATTCACACATGTTGCATTGCTTGAAATCATTTTGGGACTGATCTAGAAACCCAACAATAAGATTCAGATACACATGGATAACTGGATACCTAGACCCAATCTCTTTAAGCCTATTACAACTTTTTCTTTGGAACAAGATGCGACCGTCTCCTTTCTCATCAATTCCATAAACCAGTGGGATGAGGAAAAGATTAGATAACACTTTCTGGAGATGGACGCAATTGAGATTCTAAAAATTCGTCTCCCAAGAAGACCTCAAACCAACCAAATTGTGTGGCAGTTTGACAAGAAGGGGGAATTCTCGGTAAGAAGTGGGTACCAAATAGCCTTAAAGTTAAAGAACTCATATAGGCCGTGTTTGGTTTACTAGGTTATCCCAAGATCAATTAAGCAATGAAAACATGTGAATACATCAAAGTAAAGTTGCAGAATACTCACTTTGATCGGCTTTTGCGATGCGAAGAACAACAAAAATTTATCTTTCATTGAAGCTCTCGGCCAAGCCCTTTTGTGCTCCTTGATGTTTCGGTCAACCCCTCCATTTGTGCTCCTTCAAGCTCCAAGCTTTAAGTGTGATTCCATGCTCATGAATGAGTTTCCCTATCACATTTGTTTCACCTCTTTAGTGTGCTAGCACTTGGAAAAATTTGCCACAAATCCTTCCTTAAGCTTCTTCTTGTTCTCGGCCAAGCCAAGAACGTTTAGAGGAAATTGGCACAATGCCGAGAGTTGGAGGGAGAGAGAGAGAGGTGATGAAGTTGTATCTTTATTTCAAAAATCAAGTTATGATATACCAAAACCAAGTTTTTGGTAATGGTCATTGCTTCCATCAATTTTCCAACTTGTGTGTAGAACAAGTTAACTAAAATCCCACCAACTTCTATCAACCAAAAGTTGATAAAGTTGACTAGGTGATGTGACAATTTGTGGGCCCCACTTGATTCAAAATCCGAGTGGGCCCGCAACACATCCCGGGCTCGGGTTCGCTAATTCCGAATTAACGTATTTTCCGTTGCGATGTAATTAAATCAAATTTAATTAAATAATTATGCCTAGTAAAATTACTATTCACATCGCTAGCGAATTAATTTAAAATTAACTCGTTCGCCCGAATTAAAATCTAATTTTAATTCCGCGTCGAAATCTAATTTCGTTTAATATATCGAATATATTATTTTATCAATTAATTCCAAATTAATCGTTCTCTCTCTTTAAATAATATTTTATCCCAGATAAAATATCTCCGTAATTAATCATAGATTAATTTTCTCTCTCTTATAATTAATCCTAGATTAATTATGTTTGAGTCATATGTCATCGGTGAATCTTTGGGAAGCGACCCATGAGATCCCCAGATATGTTTGCAGTAAATCCGGTCGTCGGACTATCCGAATACGTACGTACCTAGTACTACGTTTTTACCGATTTACAAGACATGGTTGGCTTCTAGCAAAGAACCGTGCCTACCCAATTCTCCAGAAATATTCTTAAAGGAATATGTAATCTATATCAGGCGTAATATACGTAGTATTACGTATTGCGATCCCGTATCAGATATCACGTGCTAGGCCTAGGGTTGGAATTGTGTATGCCCCGTACGAAGCACGTATCAGATCTATGGTAACTAGTCTATTTAATCGGATAAACATGACTAGTTATAATATCCCGATAGCTGCAGCATAAAAGAGCACCAGTTCCTTATCTTACGTGACCATCATCTCCATATGACTGAAGTGATACTTCCTTCTTGACATCACACCCAATACACTAGGATTCTAAATATACCCAGAAGAGGCATACACAGAACCAGTTAAGGCCCTGGACGACCAAAACCAAAGTATATTGATTGTCGCAAGTATTAGCGGTGCAAGTCTCAGGTTAAGACCAAATACACCTACCCTGATTCGGACTTTCATAGACACATAGTCATACTACTAATGGAATTCTGAGGGGTCTATCCAGAGCGAAGCTGTTTCCGTACCATCGGTAAACACAACCTCCTATTACACTTGCATGAGTATCCAATACCCAAATATATGAGAACTATGCCGTTATGCTCTCATAACACGCATAAGTGTAATACTAGTCTATTCCGTATTATCGATGTCCAATCTCAATAATACTCTGACCTGGGATATTTTAATAATTAAACCTTCGTGGATTGATACTGTCTCATATCATCTCAATCCGAACTAATCATATGGACTTTTATCATTTATATATCCCGGTAATCTAATTACAAATGATAAAAGAGCAATTTTCTTTGTCACATAGTTAATTTGTACAACAACACCATGTTCTGTACAAATAGTGATGTTATGGCTCATAATTGTCCAACAATATCCCACTTGGCCTATAGCCAATCACTCAAGTGTTCTACACTTGAACTATGTACAGTTCGCTCAAACTTCTGCTGAAAAACTGCTTTCGTCATCAGATTTGCAAAGTTATCATCTGATGCGATTTATTCGATCATCACATCGCCAAGATGTATGATCCGAACGAATCAGATGAATGGTTGAAGTATAGACTCAGATCGTTGATGAGACCATTAATTCTTTAGCCTATGCTGTAGCCTAGCTCAGCTTCTAACAGAACTACTCCTAATCTGATTAGGATTATTAAGATCCAAAGTGCTTCTATTGCTGCCTCAGCTGCAATAATATTCTGTTTTTGTTGTTTATTCGGTAACAGTATTTTGCTTGGAAGATTTCCAGCTCACTATTCTGTTATTCAAACTATATAATACCTTTATTACGACTTATAGTAGTTATTGTCGGTTAGGAAACTTGCTGCAGTGAACCCAGTCACTTCAAGTTCTCCTTCTCTATAGCTTAAGAAAACATCCTTAGTTCGTCTAAGATACTTAAGGATGTTCTTAACATCAATCCAGTGACTATTGACCGGCGTAAACACACACGTATAACGCAAGCGCACGTATCGTTCAAGTAGTATAAAAATATCGATCCCACGAGGACTTAATATCTAAACTATTAATTTTATGAGGTCAAATGATTACTAATATCTAACAAGTTGATTGATTGATTTGAAATGGTGACGATTCTAAATTTAAAAGCAAGTAAATAAAATTTTCGAAAATAGGTTGAAGAAAATTCAATATTAAAAACTATCTAGGGTTGTGATTTCTTCCAATATCATTTAAAGATGAAGTGGTTATCTTAAAGTTAGGTAATATATTGATTTATTAACATGGAACACTAAATTATGTGTAAGCCTCTGTCGATGGTCAGACACAAATACCCAGTTTAACCCAATTGAACCATATGTCTATGTCAACCAAATTATCTGGATTCATTAAGTTTAAGTTCCAATTATGGCTACCCCCGCCCGACAGGTATATTCCTATCCTGTAAGGAAATCTATTAAAGGGTTATCTATCCTCAAGGAAGATCGTGGGCTATTGAGTCTAAGGCTGAAACCTAAAATCCCTATGTCTAGTTCATTTTAGATTTACCAGATCAATTTTATTAATGGCCAGTTAATGAAAAAGCATTAATTTAAGACACAATAAAATAAATCTTTATATTACCCAAGCTATAATCTAACCCTTATAAAACGGTGATATTGGATTTCATCACAACCCCAGATAACTAATTTAGTTACCACACATAACTAGGGCTAATAAAAACTTAAAAGTAAAAGACATAAAATGAAAATGCTTGAAAGTAATTGCGGTAAAGTAAAAGCTGAAAAGTAAATTACAATAAAATAAAATGCTAAGGTAAAAGGAATTACTTTTACTACTACTAATTTAGATATCTCCCATAAAATAATATATAAACTTGTGATATTATTTTACCAACCGACCAATCTGGCGGTATCCTGATTAAGTCAAATTAAGTCCAACCAGCCATATAGGCGGTAATATTTGTCCATAATCCAGTCATAAAGGCGGTACCAAAATAAATTTACCAACCGACCAATCTGGCGGTATCCTTGATTAGTCAGGTTTAAACCAGATTAAATTGAATTGCCAACCGACCAATATAGCGGTATCCTTTATTAATCAGTATTTTAATAGTGAATATATTATTTTTAAGGGAGATTAATCTAAATAGTAATAGTAAAAGAATTACCTTTCACCCTAGCTTGGGAAATTACCTCCTCATTACTGAAAAGTAAAAACTGAAAAATTAAAGAAAGAAAAGTACTGTGCGTAAAAGTAAATTGCGGAAAGTAAAAACTGAAAAGTAAAGAAAAGAAAGTGTGAAACTGAAAATTAATTACTGAAAACTAAAAATAAACAAACTAGATACAATCTTCTTATTTATTCATTAAGAATTTCAAAGAAGAAAGTATGAATTTTACAAATGAAATGGCTTGGTATTTATAGGCAAAATTTTGCCACCATCAAATCATCAATCAATTTCTCCACCAAATCCATTATTAATTTCTCCACTAATTACTCCACCAAATCCATAATTGCTCCACTAATTGCTTATCTTGTTTGGTGGTGATTTGATAATTTTTATTAATTATTTATTAATTAATATTTTGCTTTGAAAATGATTGATAATGACTTTTAATAATTACACTCCACACACTTCTGGATGGTTCATCAATTTCGGTCATGAAATCTTCAGAATTAGAAAATATTTTCTCTTTACAAGTTGTGGATCTTTGAGTCTTCTTTAATCTGGCACTTGAATCAGCTCAATCCAATATCTGAGTAAAAAGTTATGCCCAAAATACGACAGATGCGCAAAACTGGAATTTCCAAAACTGCACTTCGTCAAAACGCCCTTTCAAGTTTCCAATCTCCAAAATTAATATATCAAGTCCAATAATTGCCCTTATTTGACCCATATTTCATCCTAAATGATTTCATTGAGACCCGATATTATTTTATCTGCAAAATAAACTAAAACACATCAAAACATTCATCAAACCCGAGAAACTAAACAAAATATTAAGTTAAAGGGGCGGTAAATATTGATATATTTTCCGCTCATCACACCCAAACCTAACATTTTGCTAGTCCTCGAGCAAAACAACAAAATAAAATTAAAATTAAACTAAGCCACTTTCGTAGGGATCACGGTTGCATTTAGCATATGCAACAGGCCTTTAAACCGCTAGGTGTCCCTAGTGGACGAGTTGTAGTCTCGTGAGGGTTTACAGCAACGATACCCACAAACGTTTTACAAAAGTAAAAAGTTAGTTAAAACTAATGCACACAAAAGCAAAAAGATAAGGGAAAAGAGAATAAAGAAGTTAATGACTAATCAAGTGAAACTTCTACTCCAAGTCAATAGTTGTTTTGTTTAATTCTAAATTACAGAATAAGTAAATTCTCCGATTGTTTTTAAACATTCTCCATATACACAGCCAACAAAATATTAATCAACTCATTTTTGCCCACAACAGTCATAAGTGCAGTGATAAGAGAGTAATATTTTTGTCCTAAAGTTCTATCAGATTTCACACCTTTTTGGAGCAATGGAATAATTTTTCTCATTTTTCTAATTTTTTTCTTTGATTTTTCTCTATTTTTTTTATTTATATACAATATTTTCCGTCTATGTAGCGAGTGTTGGGTCGGTGACTCCCAAACCAGTTGGTTTTAGGGCACCAGGTGTTAAGACACCCCTACGAACTTAATTACTCAGACTTCAAATATATATATTTTTGCAACATCTTCGATCCATGTAACGAGCTTTGGGCCAGTGACTCCCAAACCAGTTGGCTTTAGGGCACTAGGTGTTAAAACACCCTTACAGACTTAATAACTCGGATCTCAGACGTTTTTTTTTTACTCCACTGCTTTTTGGGATGTTTCCTCCAATTAAACTAGAGCACTGAATATTACAAACTTTTCAATTTTAACTCATGTCCGTATGTTACTATATATGTTGATAATATCTGCTAACTAAACATATGAAGATTCTTTTTTAGTCAGTTTTAAGGAGAATTCACAAATTAAATAATTCAAAATGAAATAAACAAAAATTAACTTGTTTCGAAATAGGTTTGAGATACGTCTCAGGAGTGGAAACTCCTTACTCGGCTATCTCTTACCAATTTCACTTTTTTAGTCAAATTAAAAACACAAATATTTTTGTAATTTTTTGAAAATTTTTCAATTTTTTTGTATTTTTAAAAAATTTTGGACTAAAAATAAAAATAACACACAAACTAAAAACAAGGTACTGATCAACTAATTCCCTCCCCCAAACCTAAATGAGACATTGTCCCCAATGTCTTAAACAGTAGAAGAAGAGTTTAGAAGATAATACCTGGTTAACTGAAATTCTACAAGAAATTAAAGGTTAAGATCCAGATTAACACGACGCCTCTTACCACGATTGTCTTCGAACCAATTTATCTTTGGAAGGATAGGGTCAACTTGTGGTTCATAGGCTATGAGTTGGTCTATTAGATCCGGAGCAGTTCTGGCAGTGAAGAGGAGTTCTTTCATAGGTTTTGACACGAACCCATTTCTCCGAGCATCATCAAGAAACACACAAAGAAAATCATAAAATCCATCAACGTTAAGCAGTCCAAGCGGTTTCTGGTGTAGGTTCAGGTTCGCCCAAGATAGAACTATAAAAATTTCCTCCAATGTGCCCAAGCCACCTGCCAAAGCGATAAAAGCATCATCACGGTTAATCATTTCTACCAGTCGTTCAGACATATCTGGCACGATCAGTTCCTCTCCGTTTGATGATCCAATAAGATTTGCCTCTGCCAAGGGTTTTGGGATGATTCCCAAAACATGACTGCCTCCTTCCTGTACAGCCTTTGAAATGATCCCCATAAGTCCAAGATTTCCTCCGCCATATATTAAGTGCATATTCCTTGTAGCTAAGACTCGACCCAATTCATGTGCTGCTTCTATGTATTGTGGCTTAGTACCAACACTACTACCGCCGCAAAACACGCACATGTTTTCAACTCGTCTTCTTGAAGTGGCTTCCATATTTTTATGTATTTCTTTTTCAAATCAGGATGCCTTCAAAAGTGTAATGACGGGCTGAATTTATAGTACCTGAAAAAGGGTGAGTAATAATAGCACTAATATCTTCGAGAGGACGATTGTTAGCTAAACAACAAAAGAAATCGTGAAAGGTCAAAAAGTCTGGATCCTGTGTACGAAAATAAAGATAATTACAATAGAAAAGTGAATCAAAGCAATAATTAAGACAACGGAATTGCGTACGCAAAACGCCACTCGCGTAGTATAAATTCATTAGGATGTGTCTCAAGATTTCATTCCTTACTCAGCCATCGCAAATGAATTGTTTCTCATCTTTGATTGCCAAACACAATTCCTTCTGTCTTAAAATGCTTCTTTTATGCCTTTCCATACAAAAATAACACACAAAATTAAAAAGTTCACACAAAATATGAAAATAAATATTACAAATCGCATGGGTTGCCTCCCTGCTAGCGCTAAATTTTTCGTCTTCAGCCAGACGTGACTGAAATTCATCTGTTAAGGAGGTTTCAATGTCGTTCTAGATGTCCAATCAAAAACAATCCCGTGAGCGTTGCTTTTGAAGGGTCTCTTCCAACGGTAAGGTGGCAAAAAGAGTTTTGTTCCATTCAGTGCTCGTGCCACCTTTTTGCTCATTATTGCTCCAGTGGTTCCTGCAAAGAAAGAAAGAAAATCAGAAGGTCTTATATGGTGCTTGACTTGGAATGGAAGTTCCATTCTGTCAAGCTTCTGGGTGATATCTTTGATTTGTACTCCCCAAAACAACGATGTTTCTCCTGAATGCTCTGGATCTTTATTAAGGTCAGACAATTGCTCCTCCATTTGCTCTGCTTCTTGTTCCACCTTTTCTTCACAGATGTATTGTAAAATTCTTGTATTCATCTCTTCATCTGTCATCTGTGAAATACATGCTTCAAAATTGTCAACCCGAGGATGCAAAGATGTTTCTGACATTAGGTTTTCATCCTATGATACGACTGGAATGGATGGTTCAGATAGATCTTCTTCAAACATCAAGGTAAAGCATGCTCCAAGATCTTCATTTTGAGGATTGAAAGTTTGATCCTCCGTTGTTGGTGCAGTTGGTACAAATAGATCAGCTTCATCCTCGTCAGAATCTGAATAATAAAAGTCAAATTGAGACATTGCCGGTTCGGGCTCCTGAACTGATACCTCTGGTTGTTGATATTGCTCAGCCTCCTCCTCTGTTGAAGTGTCATTGTGAAATGATTGGTACTCGAAGGCTTCATCAGTGTCATTTGAAACTGGTTCTTGAGGTATGTAGTCCTGGTTTTCTGTGAATTGTCTCATTTGATCTGTCATCATTTGAAGGATTTCTGATTGTCTCTGAATTTGTGCATCTAATTGAGCTTCCCGTTCTACGAGCCAATCTTTGAGCATGTGAATCTTTGATGGTTCTGATTGTTGATGGAAATCATAGGTAGATGGTGGATAAGATGAAAAATGTGGTTCTGTGAAATGTGATGGCTCGTCATACCATAAAGGATCTTGATAGCTCTGCCACCCTAAACGGTATATACATTGATCACTCGGGTGGTTACCATCACATATCATACATCTCCCCATCTCGTTCTGTTGAGCAAATGTGGTATTGCTTGGTTCTGGCATCCAGTGATAATTGTTGGGCTGGACAACAGGCCTCAGAAAACCGGACTGTTGCTCCCAGATGTGGGGTGTATCTTCTTGTAAAGCTCGTAATCTTTCAATCTCCCAGTAGTGTTCCATTTTTCAATCACCTGAAAATACAATAAAGAAATAAAAATTACAGATAAAGAAAAAGAAAATTAGATACAAGTAAATTGGATAGCTTCAAAATTAACAACTCAAGAAATATAAGTCCCCGCAACGGCGCCAAAAACTTGACCGGCGTAAACACACACGTATAACGCAAGCGCACGTATCGTTCAAGTAGTATAAAAATATCGATCCCACGAGGACTTAATATCTAAACTATTAATTTTATGAGGTCAAATGATTACTAATATCTAACAAGTTGATAGATTGATTTGAAATGGTGACGATTCTAAATTTAAAAGCAAGTAAATAAAATTGTCGAAAATAGGTTTGAAGAAAATTCAATATTAAAAACTATCTAGGGTTGTGATTTCTTCCAATATCATTTTAAAGATGAAGTGGTTATCTTAAAGTTGGGTAATATATTGATTTATTAACCTGGAACACTAAATTATGTGTAAGCCTCTGTCGATGGTCAGACACAAATACCCAGTTTAACCCAATTGAACCATATGTCTATGTCAACCAAATTATCTGGATTCATTAAGTTTAAGTTCCAATTATGGCTACCCCCGCCCGACAGGTATATTCCTATCCTATAAGGAAATCTATTAAAGGTTATCTATCCTCAAGGAAGATCGTGGGCTATTGAGTCTAAGGCTGAAACCTAAAATCCCTATGTCTAGTTCATTTTAGATTTACCAGATCAATTTTATTAATGGCCAGTTAATGAAAAAGCATTAAGTTTAAGACACAATAAATAAATCTTTATATTACCCAAGCTATAATCTAACCCTTATAAAACGGTGATATTGGATTTCATCACAACCCCAGATAACTAATTTAGTTACCACACATAACTAGGGCTAATAAAAACTTAAAAGTAAAAGACATAAAATGAAAATGCTTGAAAGTAATTGCGGTAAAGTAAAAGCTGAAAAGTAAATTAAAATAAAATAAAATGCTAAGGTAAAAGGAATTACTTTTACTACTACTAATTAGATATCTGCCATATGGACAAATATTACCGCCTATATGGCTGGTCGGACTTAATTTGACTTAATCAGGATACCGCCAGATCAAAAACTTGACGGCGTAAACACACACGTATAACGCAAGCGCACGTATCGTTCAAGTAGTATAAAAATATCGATCCCACGAGGACTTAATATCTAAACTATTAATTTTATGAGGTCAAATGATTACTAATATCTAACAAGTTGATTGATTGATTTGAAATGGTGACGATTCTAAATTTAAAAGCAAGTAAATAAAATTGTCGAAAATAGGTTTGAAGAAAATTCAATATTAAAAACTATCTAGGGTTGTGATTTCTTCCAATATCATTTTAAAGATGAAGTGGTTATCTTAAAGTTGGGTAATATATTGATTTATTACTGGAACACCTAAATAATGTGTAAGCCTCTGTCGATGGTCAGACACAAATACCCAGTTTAACCCAATTGAACCATATGTCTATGTCAACCAAATTATCTGGATTCATTAAGTTTAAGTTCCAATTATGGCTACCCCCGCCCGACAGGTATATTCCTATCCTGTAAGGAAATCTATTAAAGGGTTATCTATCCTCAAGGAAGATCGTGGGCTATTGAGTCTAAGGCTGAAACCTAAAATCCCTATGTCTAGTTCATTTTAGATTTACCAGATCAATTTTATTAATGGCCAGTTAATGAAAAAGCATTAAGTTTAAGACACAATAAATAAATCTTTATATACCAAGCTATAATCTAACCCTTATAAAACGGTGATATTGGATTTCATCACAACCCCAAATAACTAATTTAGTTACCACACATAACTAGGGCTAATAAAAACTTAAAAGTAAAAGACATAAAATGAAAATGCTTGAAAGTAATTGCGGTAAAGTAAAAGCTGAAAAGTAAATTACAATAAAATAAAATGCTAAGGTAAAAGGAATTACTTTTACTACTACTAATTTAGATATCTCCCATAAAATAATATATAAACTTGTGATATTATTTTACCAACCGACCAATCTGGCGGTATCCTGATTAAGTCAAATTAAGTCCAACCAGCCATATAGGCGGTAATATTTGTCCATAATCCAGCCATAAAGGCGGTACCAAAATAAATTTACCAACCGACCAATCTGGCGGTATCCTTGATTAGTCAGGTTTAAACCAGATTAAATTGAATTGCCAACCGACCAATATAGCGGTATCCTTTATTAATCAGTATTTTAAATAGTGAATATATTATTTTTAAGGGAGATTAATCTAAATAATAATAGTAAAAGAATTACCTTTCACCCTAGCTTGGGAAATTACCTCCTCATTACTGAAAAGTAAAAACTGAAAAATTAAAGAAAGAAAAGTATGTGCGTAAAAGTAAATTGCGGAAAGTAAAAACTGAAAAGTAAAGAAAAGAAAGTGTGAAACTGAAAATTAATTACTGAAAACTAAAAATAAACAAAATAGATACAATCTTCTCTTATTTATTCATTAAGAATTTCAAAGAAGAAAGTATGAATTTTACAAATGAAATGGCTTGGTATTTATAGGCAAAATTTTGCCACCATCAAATCATCAATCAATTTCTCCACCAAATCCATTATTAATTTCTCCACTAATTACTCCACCAAATCCATAATTGCTCCACTAATTGCTTATCTTGTTTGGTGGTGATTTGATAATTTTTATTAATTATTTATTAATTAATATTTTGCTTTGAAAATGATTGATAATGACTTTTAATAATTACACTCCACACACTTCTGGATGGTTCATCAATTTCGGTCATGAAATCTTCAGAATTCGAAAATATTTTCTCTTTGAAAGTTGTGGATCTTTGAGTCTTCTTTAATCTGGCACTTGAATCAGCTCAATCCAATATCGGAGTAAAACGTTATGCCCAAAATACGACAGATGCGTAAAACTGGAATTTCCAAAACTGCACTTCGTCAAAACGCCCTTTCAAGTTTCCAATCTCCAAAATTAATATATCAAGTCTAATAATTGCCCTTATTTGACCCATATTTCATCCTAAATGATTTCATTGAGACCCGATATTATTTTATCTGCAAAATAAACTAAAACACATCAAAACATTCATCAAACCCGAGAAACTAAACAAAATATTAAGTTAAAGGGGCGGTAAATATTGATATATTTTCCGCTCATCAACTATCACTTGGATTGGCTTGATTGTGACTCCATATGCTCAAAGCATATGAGACACCAGGTCGAGTACATATCTTTCAATGTACGAGTTCTCGGAGAGTGCCAACAACTTTTAGATCTATCCCAGTAGATCTTTATTCCTAGAGTAAATGTTGTCTCTCCCAAGTATTCTACGGAGAATTTTCATGGAAGCCGAGATTTCACCGATGTTATGGGAATATCATTTCCGAGAAATGATATATCCTCATTTTATAGGACAATCATTGTTAGTGCGCTCCCACTAACCTCCTTATATACACAAGAATCATTTTCATTTTGAATTAAATCATATACCATTATAATTACATCAAAATGATAATTCCAAGAACGCAATGCTTGCTTCAATACATCAATGGATCGAATTACTTGCAAACCTTTTTTGCTCATTTTGGTGTGATAAAACTGTCAGGATGTTGTAAACATCCTTCAAAAGGTTTCCGTTTAAGGAAAGCGATTTTGACTTTCAGCTGCCATATTTCATAAATGAAACATGCAGCGTTAGCAAGCATTATCCAAATGGATTTAATCATGGCAACTAGTAAAAGGTTTTGTCGTAATCGACACAATGTTGATAACGATACCTTTTCGCTACAAGCCTAGCTTTGTACGTTAGTATGTTGCCATCCATGTATGTCTTCCTTGAAGACTCATATAGTACCAATAGGCACAATACCTTCCGGTACATCAACCAGTGTCCAAACTCGGTTGGTATACATGGAATCCATTTCGGACATCATGGCACTTTGCCATAATAGGGAGTCGATACCTTGTATCACTTCCTCAAACGTAGTCAGTTCGTATTCCTTAATAAGATTGACATCTTTATCAGGTGAGATCAGAAACCCATACCTCACATGTTGTTTTCTTACTCTCTCCGACTTGCGCGGTTCTTGTGTATTCGAAGATTGTGGTACAGTTTCATCCTTGATGAACTGTTTGTGTTCCGTGAGGACTCGGTGCCTGGAACAATATTACTCCGATTTTAATCGAGTTTTACTTTCCTCCCACTTACCACTGCATATAGGTATTCCTCTTAGGAAAACTGCATGGTGAGCAACAATTAAATTGTTCTCTTGTGAGTTGTATAAGTACTATACTTTGGTTACCCTAGGATAACCTACAAATTAGACACTTATCCGATTTGGGTTATAGTTTGGTATCATCCAAACATATGCCCATCATTCCCAAATTTTTAGGAATGAGAAAACCCGGTTTATTTGAATAGAATCAAATCCGTCCTAGTACCCACTCTTCGAAAGTATGGATATACGAGTTTTGTTTAAATGTGTCCCAGACATCAATGCCACTTTTAAGTCTCAACAGATTTATTTAGTTTGAGCTATTTGTTTGTCATGTTATACGTTGGAGGCTTGCACCGCTAATACTTGGTACAATCAATATACTTTGGTTTTGGTCGTCCAATGCTTTAACAGGTTCTGTGTACGCCTCTTCTGATTATATTAAGAATTGTAGTGTATTGGGTGTGATGTCAAGATGGAAGTATCACTCCAGTCATAGTGGAGATGATGATCACGTAGGATACGGAACTGGTGATCTTTTATGCTGCAGCTATCGGGATAGTATGACTAGGTCATGTTTATCCGATTATAGAGACTAGTTACCAGAGATCCGATATGTGCTTCGTATGGGGCAGACATAATTCCAGCCCCAGGCCTAGCACGTGACATCCGATACTGGATCGCAATATGCAATACTACGTATACTACCCCCGATATGGATTACATATTCCTTTAAGAATATTTCTGGAGAATTGGGTAGGCACGGTAGAAGCCAACCATGTCTTGTAAATCGGTAAAAACATAGTACTAGGTACGTATGTATTCGGATAGTCCGACGACCGGATTTACTGCCAACATATCCGGGGATCTCATGGGTCGCTTCCCGGAGATTCACCGATGACGTATGACTCAGACATAATTAATCTATGATTAATTATAAGAAAGAGAAAATTAATTTAGGATTAATTACAGAATATTTTATATGGGATAAAATATTATTTAAAGAGAGAGAGAATGATTAATTTGGAATTAATCGATAAAATAATATATTCGATATATTAAACGAAATTAGATTTCGACGCGGAATTAAAATAGATTTTAATTCGGGCGAACGAGTTAATTTAGAATTAATTCGCTAGCGATGTGAATAGTAATTTTGCTATGCATAATTATTTAATTAAATTTGATTTAATTACGTCGCAACGGAAAATACGTTAATTCGGAATTAGCGAACCCGAGCCCGAGATGTGTGACCGGCCCACTCGGATTTTTCATCAAGTGGGGCCCATAAATTGTCACATCACCTAGTCAACTTTATCAACTTTTGGTTGATAGAAGTTGGTGGGATTTTAGTTAACTTGTTCTACACACAAGTTGGAAAATTGATGGAAAGAATGACCATTACCAAAAACTTTGTTTTGGTATATCATTATTTGATTTTTGAAATAAAGATATAACTTCATCACTTCTCTCTCTCTCCCTCCAACTCTCGGCATTGTGCCAATTTCCTCTAAAAGTTCTTGGCTTAGCCGAGAATAAGAAGAAGCTTAAGGAAGGATTTGTGGCAAATTTTTCCAAGTGCTAGCACACTAAAGAGGTCAAACAAAGGTGATAGGGAAACCCATTCATTAGCATGGAATCACACTTAAAGCTTGGAGCTTGAAGGAGCACAAATGGAGGGGTTGACCGAAACTTCAAGGAGCACAAAAGGTCTTGGCCGAGAGCTTCAATGAAGGAGAAATTTTTGTTGTTCTTTGCATCGCAAAAGCCGATCAAAGTGAATATTCCGCAACTTTACTTTGATGTATTCACATGTTTTCATTGCTTAATTGATCTTAGGATAACCTAGTAAACCGAACAATGGTATCAGAGCCTTGATTAAGCATGAAATTGGAATTAGGATTCTTAACTTTAATTTGGGTAAAATTGATTTGAGCATGATTTGATGAAATTGATTGTTTGAATATGCTTGATTGATGATAACTTAGAGTTATGCATGATCAATTTGATGAAAATTGAATTGGATTAATTTTTTTCTCCAAATAATTTGGCTTGGCCGAATGTATAGAGTGCCCTAATGTCATGGTGATTTTTGTTTTTTTATCATTGGATGAGTTGAAAGACTTGGGATAAATTGATTTGAGATTTAATTGGATTGAAATCGAAATCGATTTTGAAAAACCCTAAATTACTGTGAACTCAAAGCATGAATTGGGATTGATTTTGCTTCAATTGTGTCGGACATGAATTGATAATTAGAAATCATGATTAATTATGTAAATTGGTATTTTGGAAATGTTGATTTAATTAATTAATTATGGCTTATACACTTTAGTTAATTGAATTGTGAAATTTGGAATTTTATAATTTAATTAGTTGGGCTAAATTTGGAATTGGGCTTGAAAAGTTATATTTGGGCTTAATGGCCTTGGTTGGGCCAAGTTTGGTTTAGGTTAATTGGTTTGATCCAATTGGGCCTAAAACCATTTCCATAAAGTCCAAATATAATAAAATGGGCCTTTAAAATTTTAATTGGGCCTAATAGGCCTAAATTGATTTTTGGCAAAAGGGTGATTCTGTATTTGGCTTTGGTTGCCAAAGTCCATGCCTTATAAATTAATTGAAAGCCCATTGGAGTTTAATTAAATTGACATTGAATGTTAATTGGGCTTTGAGACCCGTAAAGATTAGATTTAGAATCTAAGTCGCAAAGGCTTATTAAAAAGTGTAATTATTTAATTTGGAATTAAATATAGAATTAGTATTGAATACAAATTAAATTGGATTTAATATTGTAGTTTGATATAATTCAAGAATTCGTACTTTGAGTACTTATTCTTAAA
This sequence comes from Zanthoxylum bungeanum, assembly GCA_019454045.1. Lineage (NCBI taxonomy): Eukaryota > Viridiplantae > Streptophyta > Magnoliopsida > Sapindales > Rutaceae > Zanthoxylum > Zanthoxylum bungeanum. The sequence continues at coordinate 31,159 of SKCR01030667.1, read as the reverse complement.
ACGAGTTTGACTCGCGCAAATCAAATCGTTGTTTGAACATTGGATGTTCATTAATTTCAGATTAATTAATTGGATTAGATTGATTGATAACATGCTTTGTGTGAATACATGGATGTGATGTATGAATAATGTATATCGGATGGATATTAGATGGGTGAGGGCAATTTTGGAAATTGTTGTAATAAATTTAGAATTTATTAAATTGGACCTGCGTGTCCAGCCTATTACCTCTTGACTCTTTGTATTTCTCTTCTCACCTATTCCCCTCAATGTAAATGAGGTTTCTTTAGAAGTGTTATGTAATCGGGTAGAAGTAAGATTTGTGCTAGCGGGAGAGAGGAAAGGGATAGATTTGTTCTAGGAATAAGTTGTTTTAAATATTCATCCGCATATCATTATTAATTTATTTATCGCGCCTTATTATGCTTTTAGAATGCATGCTTAAGGGTGTATGATGATACCTAATCAAAGATAATTAATTGGTTGCCAATTACGCGAAAAACCCTCAACATATATTAAGCGTTTTTTCCTTACATTGAATGATTCATTCTCAAGATCCAAGATTGGCACTGGTTTGTTGGCCAATTTCAATATCGCATGTCTTGTCCAAGTTGTGATTTGTTGGCCAAAGTCAAGAGCACTTCTTGTCCATCGACATCGATTACGAAGCTTTCCAAGGTCAATGGGTTCCACTTGACTGGAATCATTAAGTTTGTTGTGCCAAAGCCAAGGTTTAGTTGATTCAGAGGAAAAAGGTTAGGGAATATATTGGATATATTGACATATATAAGATAGATGTTTCGGACTTGGATGTCCACCTACTGGATCTAGGAATTGGATGAGATCCAATTGATCTTAGAGATCTACCTAGTTAAATATCATACAGCTTGTTGGCCAAAGTCAAGGTTGTGTGTTATTTAACGGGATCCTAGCCCACTAGGAAATAAGGTTTCCCGAGTACTCAACAGAGGGTTAGAGGCTCGCCGAAAAATAGTGGAAGGCAAGTATTAAATTTGCAAATTCGTTTAGATACTTGTCAATACGCGCTCATTTCAATTTTTCGTCAATTTTAATTAATAAATATATTAGTTGGACTAATATTTAATCATTGTTTTAATTAAACAGTTAGACTGTATTCAAACTATTTCAATGTATAGTTGATTATATAATTGGATTATAGCAATCAATATATTTGAATTTAACCAATCAAATTATAGTTGATTATATAGTTAGACTATAGTAATCATTATAATCTATAGTACCTGAAATCGTTGATTGGATAGTTGGATTATAGCAATCAAGATAACTGAAAGATTGCGTTTAAAAAATAAAACTAGGTGAAAATGTCTTTAAGTGGCTTTAATTTTCAGATTGGGAATAGAACCTCAGGATAGTCATGGGAACTGAGAAGTTATTCTATTTGATAGAAAAACCTCTTGGGCTTAATCCCGAAGTTGAGCAAATAGTAGAACATGATATTTGGAAGATTCATGTGATGATAACTTTAGTGCTCAATCCATTATGCTTACCGCAATGACTCTTTAATTCCGTCGTCAAGTTAAGGATTAGATCCTTGTACCATGATAATGAATTAAAGATCTTCATAGATTTATTCTTAAATCATAGAAGTATAAATTGCATAAGAAGCTTTTTCGCTCACGTATGTCAGAGGGTACATCTGTCGAGCACTAAGTGTCGCAGATGATTGCTGACATCGATCAACTAGGTTAGCTAGGCATTACCTACGTGGCCGAGACTACCAAAGATTTGATCTTATAGTCTCTACCCGAAAGCTGGGCAGGTTCATTGTGAACCAAGAGTAAACTCTTGGAGAGTTGATGGCTATGCTCAAGGAGGCAGAGCTAGAGCTTCTAAAATGGGCAAAGGCTCATTACAGTCTTCTAGAAGACAAAGGACATATCCCAAGATGTCTGCCTAAACTGTGGCAAACGGGGTCACTTGATGCGTGACTGCCGTATGGACAAGGCAGACATGAAGGAAGTGAAGGCGGTGCAAGGCTCCGGTTTCAAGAAATTTTGTCATAAATATGTTCGCTATTAGTTTCAAAATGGATATTTGATACTAGATATGGTACATAAATATGTATTGATGTGCAGAATCTGCTGATTAGCAGGATATTGACTTCAGTTGAGATTGATCTGCGAATTGGAAACGACGAGAGTCGCTTTGTTTTATCATAGAAACCTAAGTTTAGGAATTACCCTTCGGGTATGTACTAAATTAGGAAACTGTTATAATGTACCTAGTTTGACTAGAAACATTATCTCTATATCAGAGTATAACTCGTTGCGAGTATACATTTATATTCTAGAACACTATAGTGTTTATTTTATAAAGATGATATTGAGATAAACACATTAGATGTGAATAACAGTATTTATATTTTGAATATAAATAAATCTCAGGTTAAGACCAAATACACCTACCCTGATTCGGACTTCCATAGACACATAGTCATACTACCAATGGAATTCCGAGGGGTCTATCCAGAGCGAAGCTGTTTCCGTACCATCGGTAAACACAACCTCCTATTACACTTGCATGAGTATCCAATACCCAATATATGATAACTATGTCGTTATGCTCCCATAACACGCACATGTGTAATACTAGTCTATTCCGCATTATCGATGTCCAATCTCGATAATACTCCGACTAGGGATGTTTTAATGATTAAACCTTCGTTGATTGATACTGTCTCATATTATCTCAATCTGGAACTAATTATATGGACTTTTATCATTTATATATCTCGGTAATCTAATTACAAATGATAATAGAGCAATTTCCTTTGTCACAAAGTTAATTTGTACAACAACACCATGTTCTGTACAAATAGTGATGTTATGGGTCATAATTGTCCAACAGGCCGAGCTCTTCAGAAGGTGAATCCAAGCAGTGGAGCATGTTATGGAAACTAGACATACCTACCAAGCTCAAAATTTTCTTCTGGAGGGCAGTAAATAACTTTCTACCTTCAACAAAGAACTTTTGGAAAAGAAAGATTTTTATAGGATCCTATATGCCAAAGATGTGGAGGAGGAATTGAGACAATTTTCCCTGCATTATTTGAGTGTAAAATGGCTTACAAAACCTGGAAGCTAACTTTTCCTACAAATGAGATTAGCACTAAGGGAACAACATATAATAGGGACATTCTAGGTGCACTGTTAAATATGGTGAAGGGTTGTGTGAGAAGTGATATGGAATTGGAAGTAGCTATTTTTTGGACCTTGTGGAATGCTAGAAATAGGTTCATTTTTGAGCATATAGTGGAGAACCCAATCCAGATAATGGCTAAGGCTGAAGCTACTGTTGAAGGATATAAAATGATAAAAAGTCCGGCTATGGGAGCGAATAACACAGTGAATGATGAAAGAAGGTTGGGGGGAGCTGATAGGCATGAAGTGGTGCCGATGAGGTACTTTGTGATTAACACATATGCAACCATAGATAAAGACAGTATGATAGCAGGGCTTGGGGTTGTTATAAGAAATGATAAAGGGGAAGTGATTGCAGCAGTATCAAAAACACCAGATTTTGTGGGGATGTGGAAGCGGCGGAAGCGAAAGCAATCACTTTTGGATTGGATGTAGCAATGGAAACCCATTGTCGACTAGTATGGATTAAGTCAGATTGTCAGAATGTCGTCAACTGGGTTGCTAACAGGGAGGGCAGCAAGATTGAAGTTTTTTGGGTTATTGAAGATATTAAGGAGAGGTTAGCAGGTTTAGCAGGATCTAAACTTAGCTACACCCCTAGATCTAGTAATGTTATTGCCCATACGCTAGCTAAGGAAGCTTTTCTAGCATATTTACCTGTTATTTGGAAAGGAGACTTTCCTTCAAAAATTTCTTGTATTTTTACATCAGTTCAGTAATGAAAGTTAATTTCCATTTCAAAAAAAAAAAACATGAATGTTTATTATTCTGTCACTAATATATATATATATATATATAAGAGCAAAAACAATTTTTTTAAAAAGTTGATATATTGAATTAATTAAAGGGTATTTGAGTCATTTCATTTAGGAAAATAAATATTTATCCCCTAAATTCATCCAAATCGAACACTTGTGACAAGATAAATACAAATACATAAGTACTTGAAAACTATTCGGTCACGCCATATATTGTTTGCAATTGGAAACACTATGTTTTATTTTGAAAACGTGAACAATAGGGTGCTAATTGTGATTATCCTAAGTAGGGTGACAATTTGGGTTAGGATTTATTTATTCGTTCGATTCGATTTGATTCGCTTTAAAGCGAATACAAGTTTGAAAAAAATGAATTCATTTAATAAATAAGTTAATTCGATTCGATTCGATTCGTTTATTAAACGAATCAGATACGAATTTAAGCTCATTGATTCGTTTATGATTCATTTTATTATTTTTATTTACTAGTTCTTGTTATTTTTCAATTATGAATCGAGAAATTATAGCTAATGACCATAGAAAAAGTAATATTTTCGATATTTGGTGAGGTATTTTTAATAAATATATTAATTACATATTTCATATGTATATATTTATGAAGAATTAATGTAAATCAAGTGTGGTAAATTATTTTATTAAATAATATCATGACTAAATGAATATTTGTATTCGATTCGTTTAATAAATGAAACGAATACAAATCCTGATATTAGGATTCGTTTAATAAACAAATTGAAAACGAATCCACCACATTTTGATTCGATTCCTTTAGGATTTGATATAAATTCGATTCGTTGATTCGTTTTGCCACCCCTATCGCTAAGCGTAATAATAGAAGTTGTTAGGGCAAGTTCGTAAAAAGCGATTATTTTTCCTCGTTCTTGCAACAGATTCAGCTCAAAGTTTTCTTAATAAAAAATCCATTGACAATCCATCAAAGTTTTTGTTGACGGCTGATTTTGGTCTCAGGGTAATATTGGAATATCACTCCCGAGAAAACCCTCCCTCAATAGTGAATTTGTTTGGTTATGGGGAACCAAAGGCAAATTTAGCGAAAAGCAGATAAACACACCACACAACAAGGGGATTTAACGTGGTTCGGTGGATTTGGATCCGACCTACGTCCACGGACACAAAAGGATGGTACTTTTTATTACTCAAACACTCTTCTCAGATCTCCACAAGTCAGAGCTTGAAGATTCAGATCACAAGTTTTGTTGATGATTTGATCGTGCCTTTTACACATACTATGCCCTCCTATTTATAGTAATACAGAAATCAGATTCCTATTTGCATAAGAAATCCTAATTGAACTTGGGCTCTTCTCCTTGTAAGGATCCCTAATCCGATTCTCCCTTCTTTTCTTATTCCTTTGCGGATTCTGACTCCATCTCCTTGTGAAAGTAGGATAACTCGCTTATCTTATCCGTTAGAATAGAGTGTCGTCATCTTGAACGCGTCTCGCCATGTGGTCGGTCTTTTTGTGGTCGGTCATGACAGTCTTTTATGCTGAGAGTGTTTCTGCCGACCTTAAAGTTCCCGGCCATATGAACCAATGTGGTCGGTCTTCACATGTTGTGGTCGGGTCGGTTCTGATGATCTCAACCAGCCAGGAAGTTACCCTTCTATCCTCGTCGCGCTGTCTTAAATGTTATAGTGCCTGAAAACACCATCAACATCTGTCCCCTAGTTCTCGGTTCCAACAAGCGTGCAAGTTGGTGCCGGGAACTATACAAAGAAGGTGTTTCTTGACTTGCTCTGTTGGAGGTCGGTCTTGGGTCGAGGAGTGTTTTGTTGCCTCTTTTTAAGCGTTTCGTCTCGAGACACGAAATCAGTCACGTCCGTTTAAATGCCTATCAAATCAACTTTAGGGTTTCTTCTAATTTTGACACTTGTCAAACATCCGCCGGGTTCCCACCAAAAGAGGGGACGAATCGATCGCGCAGAGGCGTCTTCACAGTGGGCTGATCTCAGCCGTCTGTTTGAACTTGGGAGACCCTTTTGTAGTCGACACTTGGCGTTCATCCGGGTTCTTCCTTTAGATCCAATGGTCACGAGCGTCTTTGCCATGACTATAAGAGGACGAGGCCTTCACTGTTCATTCTTTTTCGGCAATTCTTCTTCTCTTCTGGAAACATCCCTGTTGACTCGTTTCTCTTTAGCGTCCTCGGATTTCAACTGTGGTTTTTCTTCTTCTTGTGCTGCGAACATAAGGAACGGACACACCCGCACTGAACAACCCTCTGCCTTTTTCGAGAAGAACAAGTAAGTCTTCTGAACGACTTCTGCCTTTTTTGTGTTTTACGAATCTGTGTTTGCTAGGAAAAGATTTATGGTTTGCTGGGTTCTGCTATAGGGCACTTTTTAGAGACCACTGCTTTAGCTAACATGGAAACCGTGGGTAGTTTCTTTTAGCCGTGTAGACTGACTTCCCCTTCATTCTTTGTTTTTTCTGTGGGTGTCAGGGATGTCTGACAGCGGTTCCTCCCCTGAAAAGCCTGTTAAGATCTCACTCCCCCCTGCTGAGGAGCTCTCCTCGGGCTCTGGGGCACCTAGTGTAGAAGACCTTGACACTACCCCTACTCCCTCCGAGATCGAACAAGACTTCTACCATCAGAGGGTTCCTCGGAAGGACCCAGAGCCTGGTGTGGAGCCTGGTGAACTTGGGTCGTCGGCTCTGGATATGAATCGTCCCTCCAAATTAACTGAGGATGATCTTGCGCTGTTGCGGCAACGATACGATATCCCGTTAGATATAGCCCTTGAAGTTCCAAGCCCGATGGATCGTGCTAGTCAGCCCGATGAGGGCTCGGTGGCGCTTCTTCCTATCTTTTTTGAATGTGGGCTGCGGCTGCCGATGCAACGTTATTTCGCTTGGATGCTGGCCGAGATGGAGCTTGCCCCTTGCCAATTGAGCTTGAATAGCTGAAGGATTCTGGCTGGCATATATGTGGTCTGGTACCGGGCAGGTTTAGGTGTACCTTGCTTGGAAGAGGTGAAGAGGTTATACCGTTTGAAGTCTAACCCAAAGACTCACTACGGTTGGTATTACCTCTCTGCTTACGATAGCTCGTCCAACCTTGTCCAGAAGCTCCCCGACTCCAACAAGAACTTCAAAGACCTTTGGTTCTGGGCTACTGGGGACTGGGGTCAGGTCCTGAGATCGTTTGAGGAGGACGTCTCGGTTCCGGACATTTTCAGAGCTGGAGGTTAGGAGTTTAATACCCTTTTTTTCTTTCTTTATTCCCGTTCTTAGTTTCTTAGGTTTCTGACTTCTCTGGTTCCTCCCAGCTTGTTGGCGAGATGCTCCAAAGGTTTCTCGTCAGGTTTGGAGGCGGGTAGGCTGGGCTCGGGGGTATGCTGCCCACTGGAGGAAACTGGTCAATGATGCGGCCTTTGTTGAGTCAGGCCTTACTCGGACCGTCCCTCCGGAAGTCTCGGGTCGGATAGGTAGGTGTCCGCCGGCTGTTTTTATCATGTGCTTTATATGCTCGGGTTCTGACTCCATTTTTTTGTAGGCATGTCGAAGAGGCCTAAGTTTCTTGAGAAATTGGCCGGTACCATGAAGAAAGCCGGTCGCGCTGACGCTGGGACTTCCCGATCGCAGCCTGACCCTGTTGGGGCTGAGAGGGCGTCTCAAGGAGATGTTCAGCCAGTTGCTCGGGGTCTCTCTTCTCCTGGTGCACAAACATCGGGGTCTGCTCGTCTCACCAGTCCGCCGAAGCCCTTGAGAAAAAGGAGGCGTCAATTTGGGGCCGAGGAGACCGAGCTGGTCCAAGAGGAGGAAGAAGATCCTGTCCCGGGCAAGAAGAAAGACGCTCGCCGGGGCAAAAAATCATCTGTGGGCTCCTCAAAAAAGCGAAAGGGTTCTGTAACCCTCGGGGTGGATGACCTGGGAGAAAACATCCGGGAGGCCACTTCCCATTTAGTGCCGGCCTTCAATGAATTAGCCGAGGTGATTCCTCATGGGGAGGTCTCGAGGTATGAGGACATTTCGCCCGAGGCTGTGGTCACCGAGATGAGCTCTCAGATGGCAAAGGTAATTTTAATCTCTCATTTCTTCTTTCTGATTTCTGTTCCCGGTCTTCTTCATCTCGTGTCTTGACTTTCTTTTTTTTGTGCAGGCCACTTACCTCATGGCAAAGAACAAAGATCTCCTTTTGAGCCTATTGTCCGAGGGTGGTCAGGCCCAGAGAATTCAGAATCGCCTTATGGAAGTGGAGGCTAAGTTGGCCGACCGGAGGGAGGGGGTGATAGAGAACCTTGAGTCGACTGCCATTGAGAACTTCAAGATGAATAAGGCTCTTAAGCTGCTGCCTCATTGGAACGAAAACTCGCTGACACTGCCCGGGAGGATTTGAAGACCGCCCAATCTGAAATTGGTGTTTTGAAGGCCAAGGTGGCCAGTGCTGAAACCAAGTTGAAGGCCAATGAAGAGCAAATGGCGCGGGCTCGGGATGATCTTGCGAGGAAAGAAACCGAGCTTGAGGAAAGAGAGGCCGACCTTGAGGCCGAGAAGGAGGCTATCCACCTAGAGGGAGTTGGTGACTGCGCCGAACTGATACCGATGGTGTTGCCGAGTCTGAACATAGATCCTATTCATGCGGCTATCAGTTATTGCAAATGGGATATTTCCGAGGAGGAGTTCCAGAAATGGCTCCCTCCACCTGCCGAGGAGGTTATGAATCCTGATCCGATTTCGGTCATCCTGGCTTCTGGAGTTTCCCAAGAAGGACGATCTGATATCCCAGACTCCGGCGAGGACTGCCTTGAGATCCCTCCTCTCGTCCCTGAAGTAGAGGTCTCCCGTGCAGTCGAGGATGAAACAGCTGTTCCTCCTCCCGAGATCGAGCCAATCCTTCCGTTGTCTGAGCCAGTTGAGGAAGAAGCTCCTGCCCCTGTGCGGGCTGAATGAGAAAGGGTAACCCGACCGGGGCCCTATGTACACTTACATATTTTTGTAATAAAACTTTGTACTTTGACATACATATATATGTATTTTATTTCGTGTCTCTCTCCATTTTTTTGTTGTCCGAACAATATGAGACCCTTCAGGGGTCATCATGAACCGGAGGGGTATAACCTGACCCCGAGCTGGGTACGGACTTCGATTCTGGGGGAATGTTTCCTCCCCAAATCGAAGGAGTTTGGCTCGGTGGGACGTAACCCGACCCCGAGCTGAGTGAAAGACTTGGGTTCTGGGGGCATGTTACCTCCCCAAACCGAAAGAGTTTGACTCGGTGGGACGTAACCCGACCCCGAGCTATGTGAAAGATTTGGACCTGGGGGAATGTTACCTCCCCAGTTCAAAGGAACCGACTGGTGGGACGTAACCCGAACCCGAGCTGAGAGAAACCAAGTTACCCCGGCGGAACGAATCCAGCCCCGGGCCGCATAAATAAGTGGCTTCGGCGGAACGAATCCAGCCCTGAGCCAGGTAATCCAAGTGGCCTCGGCGGAACGAATCCAGCCCCGAGCCGAATAATTTTTGGGACTTGTACAGAAGGGAAGTGAATCAACCTTTTGCGAAGCCCTACCGAATCTGGTATGGGCGTCCCTCTGCCAGATCGGTGAAAAACGAAAACAAGATTAAATAAAATTGAAAGGTGGGGGTGACTTAGCACCTATCCCGAAAATGTTTTTTGTAAGCATAAACAACAACATGGATGCCTCAAAACAGCGTCCTGCCCGAGGTCTCCAAAACACAATTCTGAATCTTTCAATTCAGCGTCCCGGCGAACCAGGATTCGGATCAAAAAGAGCGTTTGATTGGTAAGGGCACATCCTCTACACGTCGGTCCACTGGGGAGCCTGTGTATTTCATGAGGGCTCCTCCTTACCACGCTGGAGTAGGCACACGCCACAGGGGCTCAACGCATCCCCGTGTTGTGCCTCCCACGGATCCGAGTGATGAATGGATCAAAGAGTGTCCGGGACGCTAAGGGCATATCCCTCCTCAGGTCCGGTATCACTGGAGCTAGCAATCGTCACAGGGGCCTCGTCACTCTCCCGTGCTATGCTTTCCCACGGATCCATTACATCGGGTAAGTGAGGATCAAAGAGTGTTCGACACATTAAGGGCATATTCCTCCTTATGTTCGGTAACACTGGAGTAAGCAATCGCCAAGGGGGTATCATCCCTCCCCGTGCTATGCTTCTCACGGATCCTATGCGTCGAGTATGTCCCTAAGGACCCCGAGCTGAGAGAGATGGTTCTGGGGGAATGTCCGTCCCCAGACTAATGATTATGACTCGGTGGGACGTAACCCGACCCCGAGCTGAAGAAAAAGGCACTTGGACCTGGGGGAATGTTACGTCCCTAGTCCGCAGAGCTGACCCGGTGGGATGTACCCGACCCCGAGCTGAAGAAGGCACTTGGACCTGGGGGAATGTTACGTCCCCAGTCCGTAGGGCTGACTCGGTGGGGTGTACCCGACCCCGAGCTGAAGAAGGCACTTGGACCTGGGGGAATGTTACGTCCCCAGTCCGTAGGGCTGACTCGGTGGGATATACCCGAACCCGAGCTGTTTGAAATATTAAGGGCGAATTCCTCCTTATGTTTTGGATTGTTGCATTGAGTATGTCCCCGGAGTTCTTTTGCAAACTTTTTGTTTTTTTAGAAGAGCGGTTAAAAAAAGTTTTTATTGATACTTGTAACATACTGCCCTACTTACAACTCTCTGTGGGTCATTTTGAGAGAGGCTCTGTATTTGAATTCCTGTCCCTTAAAGTTCTATCTCCTTGGTTTCCTCAGCTGCAGCGAGTCGAGCACTTTTGTTTAGCCAGGCGCCTGGGCCTCTGTCTTCTTCTTTTTCCCCCTGGTTCTTTTGTCGTTTTCGACTGTCTTCTGTGATGTATAGAGTTTCTCGTGAGAGAGTTGCGAAGCAGCTACGAGCTGTTTTCTGGCTTCCGCACTCAATTCCAATCTCTTCCCGAGTGGGGAATTTCAGTTTTAGGTGGTAGCAGGACATCGCGGCTTTTGTTTTCATCATGAAGGGTCGCCCGACGATGGCCTGGTAACTGCTCATGCAGTCTACCACAGTGAAGTCTGTCATGATTGTCCGGGTCCGGGGATGTGTCCCGACAGTTATTGCCAACTGTATTCTTCCTAGTGGGATGACGGCTGCTCCTCCGAAACCGTATAAGGGAGTGCTATCGTTGGTAAGGGTTGCATATTCTACCCCTAGGTTGTCCAGTGCTTCTCTGGAAATTATATCAACTGCGCTCCCGGGGTCCACTAGGATTCTGTCTACTTCTGACCCGCTGATGACTGCTTTGATTATCAATGCATCGTCATGAGGGAAACTTACTCCTCGGGTATCCTCATCAGTGAACATTATTGGTACCGACCGGCCTCCCGGTAGCCCTGTGCCCTGCTCTGTTTGTAAGATATATGGTCCTCGGGTTCTGCTGTAATCTTTCCTTGACCGGTTGGAGTTTCCGGCCAGTGTTCTTCCTCCTGCGATGATATTGATTTGGCGACCACGTGCTCTTTGTCTGGCTGTCATGACCTCGTGGTCAATGTATTTGTTGAGATACCCGTTCCGTTCTAGATCTTCCATTTGCTCTCGCAGATCTTTACATCCGTCTGTTGCATGTCCTTTGGCGTTGTGGTGTACACAATAAGCTCTTTGGTTTCTTTTGTCCGGGGGGAATCTCCTTTGGTCGGGTTCCACTAAGAGGCTTTCCCCTGGATCTCCATGACAATTTGCCCTAGTGGTTTCTTTAGGGGAATGTATGCATCTTCCCCGACCACATGGTTTACTTGGGTCGGCGCCCTTCTCTCTTGATTGTCCCGGTGCAGTGGCTTGAATTCTTTGTGTTTCGGGAGTGGTCTTCTGGATTCTCTTTCTGCTCGGCGGGGGGCACCCTCCCTTGCGGTTCTTTCTCTGATAGTGTTCCCTTTTTGGGATACTTTCTCCTCGTTCTCCAACAAAATGAATTTTCGGGCCACCTCCAGAGCGGTGGCGTAGTCCGGGGTGTCTTGGATCCTTAGATGGGTCCATAGCCTTCCGACTTTCAAGGCTCCCTTCAAGCTTTCCAGGGCCTCGGGGGATTCATACCCTCCGACTTCGAGTACCATATTATGGTATCTTTCAATAAATATCTTCAGAGGTTCGTCTTCTCATTGCTTCATAAGTCTTAATTCTCCAATCGTCTTTTGGGGACGCAAGCCCCTTTAAAGTGTCGAATGAACGACTTCTTAAGTTGTGTGAAGTCCCTGATGCTCCCCAGAGCCAAGCTTCTGTACCATAGGATGGCGGGTCCACTTAAAGTTAGGGGGAATACTTTGCAGATGGCATCTCCTACTACTCCCTGGACTTCCATCAACAAGACAAAACTTTCGATGTGTGTTTTCGGGTCAGAGTGGCCTTTGTAGGGTGCCATGGTCGGCATGCTGAATCGCTTTGGGAATCTTGCCGACCTTATTTTTTCCGCGAGGGGAGATTCATCTTTGCCGTCCTGGACATCCTCTCTGTTTGCCTTGGGATGTACTCCCCATTTGATCAGCTCTTCCCATAACCAAGATTTCATGTTGCTATCTTTGGTTCCATTCCGCCTCCTGCGGTCTTCTTTCTTTCTGTTATCCCGGGGTAGGTGCTTCTCGTGGCCGGTATCTTCTCGTACTTCTTCGTCGTATTCTTTCTCCTTTTCCGGGTGTTGCGAAGGCTATCATAGGAGGGGTCTGGTGACGATTTGTCACTCTCTTCCTCCCATGTGTCCTCGGTCCGGGAATCTCCCTGGACCACTACAGATCTTACCCTGTAAGGGTCTCTCCTCCGGGGTCTGTCGTCCTCACTTATATCGACAATCCTCTTTCCTTCTGCTATGTCGTTCCTTCGTCGGCTAGTCCTAGCCTCGAATTTTCCATTGTGTGCTCCTTCTATCCTTTCCAACCGGTCTACTATGGTTTTTAGCAGAGTTTGGCTTTCCTCCCTTTCTTTCCTAAAGTTCTCCTCAATCTTCTCCATCCAATCTGCAGCCGAACTCCCTGATGGTTGGTGGCTTCCGTCTTCCGCCATTGTCTCACTACGTGAGTTGCTTTTTGTTGAGTTCCCCACAGACGGCGCCAACTGTTGACGGCTGATTTTGGTCTCAGGGTAATATTGGAATATCACTCCCGAGAAAACCCTCCCTCAATAGTGATTTTGTTTGGTTATGGGGAACCAAAGGCAAATTTAGCGAAAAGCAGATAAACACACCACACAACAAGGGGATTTAACGTGGTTCGGTGGATTTGGATCCGACCTACGTCCACGGACACAAAAGGATGGTACTTTTTATTACTCAAACACTCTTCTCAGATCTCTACAAGTCAGAGCTTGAAGATTCAGATCACAAGTTTTTGTTGATGATTTGATCGTGCCTTTTACACATACTATGCCCTCCTATTTATAGTAATACAGAAATCAGATTCCTATTTGCATAAGAAATCCTAATTGAACTTGGGCTCTTCTCCTTGTAAGGATCCCTAATCCGATTCTCCCTTCTTTTTTCTTATTCCTTTGCGGATTCTGACTCCATCTCCTTGTGAAAGTAGGATAACTCGCTTATCTTATCCGTTAGAATAGAGTGTCGTCATCTTGAACGCGTCTCGCCATGTGGTCGGTCGTTTTGTGGTCGGTCATGACAGTCTTTTATGCTGAGAGTGTTTCTGCCGACCTTAAAGTTCCCGGCCATATGAACCAAAGTGGTCGGTCTTCACATGTTGTGGTCGGGTCGGTTCTGATGATCTCAACCAGCCAGGAAGTTACCCTTCTGTCCTCGTCGCGCTGTCTTAAATGTTATAGTGCCTGAAAACACCATCAACAGTTTTGAAATGTTAATGTTGTTGTTGATTATGGTTTTTTTAAGGCTATTTGACCGGTGATTAAACACACACGTTATAGAAACACACTTATCGCTCAAGTAGTATAAAATGTATCGATCTCACAAGGACTTAATACCTAGGCTACTAATTTATGAAATTAACTGTTTACAAGTATCTAATAGATTGGTTGTTGATTGGATGGTGATTTTTATCTAAAACAAATAAATAAAACAGTACGAAAGTAAATTTAAGGAAAATTCAATATTATGAAACTATATAGGACTGTGAATCATTCCAATATCTTTTAAAGATTAAATGATTATCTCATGTTTATGCAATATATCAGTTTACTAACCTGGAACACGAAAATATGCAAAAGTCTCTTCCGATGGTCAGATGCAAACACCCAAAATATCCCAATTAACTATATTCTTATGTTAACCAAGTTACCTGAATTCATTAAGATTAAGTTCCAATTATGGCTAGCCCCGTCCGACAGGTATATTCCTATCATGTAAGGAAAACTACCGAATAGTCATTTCCCCAAGGTGAGATCGTGAGCTATTGAGTCTAAGGGTAAACCTAAAATCCATTTTCCAAGTTCATTTTATGTTTACCAAATCAATCTTATTAATGGCCAGTTAACAAAAGCCATTAAGCTTAAGACTCAATAAATAAACCTTTATATTACCCAAGACATAAAATAACCAACTTTATAAACCAGTGATATTAGAATTCATCACACCCCTATATAATATGATTAGTTACAAAACATACCTAAAATTACAAAATGCATAGTTAAACGGAATAATATAACAGAAAATTTAGAAGTAAAGAAAATGTTGGATCTAGGGGTTTCAATTTTAATACTTCAAATATATATTACTCTCTTATCAATTATTATTTCTTAAATTAATTATATTAAAACCGACCATATAGGCGGTAAAAAAATCATATAAACCGACCATGTAGGCGGTAATAAGGTTAGCACCTAAACCGACCATATAGGCGAAAACCAAGTCCAATAATGTAAAACCGGCCATATAGGCGGTAAATAATTAATTCAATTTACTTATTTAAATTAAGGGAGTAAATATAAATTATTATATTTAAAGTTTCACCAGCAAAAAGAGATTACCTACTCATGATGTAATTAAAAACACACAAAAAGTTTATTAAATAATAAATAGAAAATACAAGAAAACTTAAATAAACATGCAATACACTTTCTTTTAGGTTTTCATGGAGAAATCCCTCAAAGAAAGCATGAAAAATCCACCAATATCTCCACCAAACATGGCACCAAACATGAGACCAAATATGACACCAAATCCTCCACCTAAATGCAAGCATGTTTGGTGGAAGTTTGACAATTTCCATTATTTTATTTTATTTTATTTTTTTGTTTTTGAAAATGATTTTAATAATTACACATAACACATTTTCGGATATTTCATCAATTTTGGTAATGAAAACTTCAGAACTCGAAAATCTTATGAACTTAAAAGTTGTAGCTCTTTGCGTCTTCTTTAATATGGAACTTAAATCACCTCAATCCGATATCGGAATAAAACGTTATGGCCGAAATACGACAATTGTGCAAAGTTGAAATTTGCGAAATTGTACTTCGTCAGAACGCCATTTTAAGTTTGCAATCTCCAAAATTTAAATGTCAAGTCCAGTTTTTGCCCTTATTTGTTCCACATTTCGTCCTGATTGATTCCATTAAGTCCTGATTTTATTTTATCTGCAAAATAAACTAAAGCATATAAAAATATTCGTAAAACTCGAGAAACTATATAAAATATTAAGTAAAATGGGTGATAAATATTGATATATTTTTCGCTCATCACACCTCCAAACCTAAAATTTTGCTAGTCCTCTAGCAAAACAAAAAAATAAAATGCAATAAATAATTAAAATTAAACTAAGCCACTTTCGTAGGGATCACGGTTGCATTTAGCGTATGCAATAAGCCTTTAAACTCCTAGGTGTCCCTGGTAGACGAGTTGTAGTCTCGTGAGGGCTTACAGTGACGCTACCCACAAACGTCAATCAAATGCACACAAAAGCAAAAAGATCAAACAAGTTAGTGACTAAACAAGTGAAACTCTTATCCAAGTTAATATTTGTTTTATTTCTTTCTAAATTACCAAATAAGTAAATTCTCCGATTATTTTTACCATTCTCTATATACACAACCAATAAGATATTAATCAAATAATTGTGCCAACAATATTCATAAGTGTAGTTGAAAAGAGAGCAATATTTTTGTCTTAAAGTTATATCAGAATTCACACCTTTTCAGCGATGATTTTTATTTTTATTTTTTATAACATCTTTAATCTATGTAGCGAGCTTTGGGCCAGTGACTCCCAAGCCAGTTGGCTTTACGGCACTAGGTGTTAAGACACCCCTACGGACTTAATTACTCTGATCTTGGATGTTTATTTAATTTTTTTCAATTAACATCTTTAATCCATGTAGCGAGCTTTGGGCCAGTGACTCCCAAGCCAGTTGGATTTAGGGCACTAGGTATTAAAACACCCATACAGACTTAATTACTCGGATCTCAGATGTTAAAAGTTCTACCATTTGACGCGAACAATCTCTGCTTACTGAGGCAAGATGTCTGTTTATTAAGTAGAAACGTTTTATTAATATACACAATATTTTTTTTATTCCATCGTTTTTTTAGATGCTTCCTCCAATTAAACTAAAGCACCGAATATTTCAAATTTTTCACTTACAACTCATGGTCATATGTTACCATGCATGTTGATAATACCTGTCAACTGAGCATATTCAGATCCAATTTAGTCAGTATTATGGAGAATTCACGAATTAAATAATTCAAAAGGAAATAAACAAAAATTAACTTGTTACGAAATAGGTTGAGATACGTCTCAGGAGTGTAAATTCCTTACACAGCTATCTCAAACACCATTTCACCTGATTAGTCAAGTTAAAAACAAAAAAATCACAAAATATTTTTTATTTTTATATTTTTTAATAATTTTTGAATAAAAATCAAATAAAAACAACACAATGAAAAATAAAAACAAGATACTAGTCAACTATTCCCCTCCCCCAAACCTAATTGAGACATTGTCCCCAATGTCTAAAAAAGTAGAAGAAAAGTTTAGAAAATAGTACCTGGTTAACTGAAATTCGACTTCTAAAAATAAAATTAAAGGTTAAGATCCAGATTTATCCGATACTTCTTACCACGATCATTATCATACCAGTTTATCTTCGAAAGGATAAGGTCAATTTATGATTCAAGGGCTAAGAGTTGGTCAATTAAATCATGGGTTATTCTGGCAGTGAAAATGATATCTTTTATAGGTTTTGAAAAGAACCCATTTCTCCGAGCATCATCAAGAAACACACAAAGAAAATCATAAAATCCAACGGCATTAAACAGTCCAATCGGTTTCTGGTGTATGTTTAAATTCGCCCAAGATAGTACTGTAAAAAATTTCCTCCATCGTACCCAAGCCACCTGGCAAAGCAATAAAAGCATCAGCACGATTAATCATTTCAACAAGTCGTTCGGACATACCTGGAACGATGCATTCATCTCCGTTTGATGGTCCTATAAGATTCGCCTCTGCCAAAGGTTTTAGGATGATTCCCAAAACTTGACTACCTCATTCCTGTACAGCCCTTGAAACGTACTCCATTAGTCTAAAATTGCCACCGCCATATATTAGGTGCATATTCCTTTCAGCTATGACTCTACCCAGTTCCTGTGCTGCCGTAGCGAATTCTGGTTTAGAACCAGCACTAGTACCGCAAAATACACAGATGTTTACAACTCGTCTTCTTGAAGTTGCTTCCATTTTTTTTATATATTTCTTTCTCGAATCTGGATGTCTTCAAGAGTGCAATGATGAGCTGAATTTATAGAACCTGAAAAAAGGTGAGTAATAATAGCACTAGTACCTGCCAAATGACAATTATTAGCTAAATAGTAAAATAAATTATGAAAGTCAAAAAGTCTGGATCCTGTCAGAGAAAATAAAAGAAAATAACAAAACAAATCACAATTATTAGTTAAAGACAAAGAGATAATAATATTTACAAGAAGTAACGGCTTGATTGACATCTATGCGTCAGAGATAAGCTTCCCATCCAATTTTCTTATAAATTGGCAAACAGGGTCTTCTAAAGTCAGATTCCCGAGACTTAATTATTTCATTTCTTTTTGAAACTGTGTATGTAACATGCGAATTACGTGATACACATATCCATTGAGATGCGTCTCAAGAGTCAATGATATGTCATCTAAAAACTCCTTACTCAGGTCATTCCTAATGAATTTAATTTTATCTTCACGGTTATCAGACACCATTCCTAAAGAACGACAATGAGTATTACATGTCATGTGTGCACATTTATAGCAAACACCTAATCTTTTAGCTTTTCTTTTCTTAGCATAGGTGTTTTTTTCCTAAACGAGACATATATGAAATAAAAGAATCAGAGGACTCACCTGCCAATCAGACTAGTGCTTCAATTAACCAACGAATGTCATTAGGAATATCTTTGTTCATCAGAAGTCTCATTCGTTCCATGCGAGCTTTGTAGACTTTCATCAGAGAATTTTGAGGGAGAGAAGGAAAATGCTTGTGAAGATTTGCGAGAACGTCTTCCATCCTGAAATGTGACTTTACCTACAAAAATTAAACACACAAAAATAAAACACACCAAATCTCAATATATACATAAATTGCATGGGTTACCTCCCTGCTAGTGCTAAGTTTAACGTCGTCAGCTAGACATGACTGCTCGAACATTAGGCTGGATCTGCAAGTGTGACACTTTCTTTTTGTCGCTCAAATGATTCTCCCCAGTAGTGTTTGACACGTTGGTTGTTTATCCTGAATGTGTTGTTGGATTTGGAGTTATATATCTCAATTACTCCATAGAATAACACCTGAGTAATCACAAATGGACCTGACCATCTTGATTTTAGCTTTCCAGGGAAAAGTTTCAACCTTGAATTGTATAACAACACATGCTGTCCTGGTTCCAGTTGTCTGCACATAATTTTTTTATCATGCCATTTTTTGGTCTTTTTTTGTACAGTTTGGCATTTTCATAAGTATGTAGGTGAAATTCCTCCAATTCGTTGAGTTGGTGGAGCCGTTTCTCTCATGCTACTTATAGATCAAGATTTAACTTCTCCAGTGCCCAGTGCGCTTTATGTTCAAGCTCCACTGGCAGATGGCATGCTTTCCCAAACACCATTCGATATGAGGACATACCAATAGGTGTCTTGTAAGTTGTCCGGTAGGCCCATAGTACGTCATCCATTTTTGTAGACCAGTCTCTCCTTGTTAATCAAACGGTTCTCTTCAATATTCTTTTGATCTCTCTGTGTGAAACTTCAACCTATCCATTTGACTCTAGATGGTAAGCAGTGGCAAATTTATGAGTAACTCCGTATTTGGATAGGAGTGCATCGAAGTATCTGTTGTAGAAGTGTGTGCCACCATCACTGATAATTGCCCGAGGTGTTCCGAAGCGAGTGAAAATATTATTTTTAAGGAATTTTATCACCACTTTTGAATCATTTGATGGTAGTGATGTTTCTTCAACCCATTTGGAGACGTAGTCTATTGCAACCAGAATGTACAGGTTTCCAAATGATGGAACAAAGGGTCCCATAAAATTAATCCTCCATACATCAAATATCTCCAATTTGAGAATGTTTTGAAGAGGTCCTTCATTTATCCTCGAAATATTTCTCGTTCTCTGGCACTTGTCACGTTGAAGAACGAATAAGTAAGAATCTTTAAACAGAGTGGGCCAAAACAAGCCTGATTGTAGGACTTTGGCTGCAGTTTTATCTCCACTGAAGCATCCGCCGTATGGTGATGAATGACAATGCTGCAAGACACTATTGACTCCTCCTATGGAACACAACGTCTCAGTAATTGATCAGAATAATGTTTGAATAGTTACGATGCATCCCAGACATAGTGCTTGACTTCTTTGAAGAATTTCTTATGTTGCTGATGTGTCCATTCCAACGACCATTTTCCCGATACTATGTAGTTGACATAGTCTACATACCAAGGGAATTTATGCTGCTTGATGGAAAACAACTGTTCATCTGGAAAGGTTTCTTTTATTGTCAGTTCACTGCTAGCTGTTTCTCCATTCTCGAGCCTTGATAAGTGATCTGCCACTTGGTTTTCTGTCCCTTTCTTATCTCGGATCTCCACATCAAATTCTTGCAGCAGAAGCAACCCACGGATCAATCTGGGCTTGGCATCTTTCTTCATGATCAGGTATTTGATTTCTGAATGATCTGTGTAAACCACCACCTTGGGACCCAGCAGATAGGAGCAGAATTTATCAAAAGCAAACACAACTGCGAGCAACTACTTTGCAGTTATTGTGTAGTTGAGTTGTGCTTCATTCAGAGTTCTGCTGGAATAGTAAATGATGTAGAAAATTTTTGCTTTGCGTTGTCCCAAAACTGAACCTACAGTAAAATCACTAGCATCGCACATCACCATAAATGGAAGCGTCCAGTCTGGTGCTACTATAATGAGAGCAGAGACCAACTTCTGTATTAAGATCTCAAAAGCTTGGTGGCATTCTTTGATGAATTGAAAGGCACGTCTTTCTCCAATAGATTGCATAGAGGTTTAGCAATATTAGAGAAGTCTTTGATAAATCTCTTGTAAAATCCTGCATGTCTGAGAAAACCGCGAATCCATTTGACTAATGATGGTGGAGTGTGGGACACAGAACTTGACGACGCTGTTCTAGACTCGCGGCCTAGTTAGGAGTACGAAATAACATGGAGTCGCCACCCTGTGTGAACCGGGATAAAGATTTAAGGCCGCACTCACCCCTCGCAAGGGAAGACCTCAAACCGTTGGGTTCGGAATGGTCCCTTACTTATGTCACTTGTGATGATATGATTTGTGCCATAAACTAACCGAATCTATTCAACATTCATGCTCAAGGGTAATCTACTCCAAGTATGCATTCATCAAAATAACTCATAATCTAAGTTTGCATGCTCGAAAATAAGTCTTTAAACGGGAACACGCAATATCACACAATGAGCATATTGAGCCATTAAACCAAAATAAACCAATAACTATTTAAATATAATCATAAAAACACCATGCATAAAATAACATAATCACGCTTGAAAATAAACAATAAACTAGACTACATCATGCTTTAAATAATAACTAAATAATCTACGAACTACATCATGCTCAAACACAAGTTTGGATGAGACGAAATACGTGTCTCTTAAGTGGTACGTGGCGTTGTATCCCGAATACAAACCGCACTACCGTCCATTCGGATTCGGCTACGAAATTTACGACCGGGTTTCCATCCTATATACCACAAAAGGGAACACATATTCCGCTCATCCAACAATCACATCATGCCTCAACAAACGACTCTCATGCAATAATATTCTTAAAATAAATAAATTAAAACGAAAGATATGAGTGAAAAGGTGCCCTCAGGTCTAACCTCTTTTGTCGTCTCAAGAAAGAGCGTTACACAGCCGTCGGAAGGGTTGATCCTCCGCAACTTTTCTGGTTCACTAATCCAATGTTTTTCCTCGCTATTTCGCTGTTTTGGACTACTATTTTCACTCCGTTTCGCTGCTGTTTTGTTGTATTTTCGGGTCATTGTTTTTGGTAATTAGGGGACTGTTTTGAGGGTATTTCGGGACAGTTTGGGGTTGTTTTTCGGTCAGTTTCAAGGGGTTGATTTGAGGCAGTTTGGGGCAGTGGGTTGCGGCAATGGGAGAGAGTTTGGTGCGTTTAAGTTGCGGCTGCTGAGTGGCTTACGTATTGTTGTGGGCTATGAAGACTGATGGCGTGTGGAGGCTAGCAGTTTGGGTGAAGGCGTGGGGCTGTGAAGCAGGCGTTTAAGGTAAAGGACGCGTGTTTGTGAGGAGACGTGGTGAGCAATGGCATGGCATGAATGGTAAGGCGTGAGAGCTGAGCACGTGGGGCTGAGGGCAGTATGAATGTGGCTTGGCTATTTTGCGTGAGACGGCAAATGGGCTTGTGACGTCTTTGAGGCTGCTGGGCGATGAATTGCTATATGCGTTAGATTGGCAGGGAGCAGGTGGCGTGCGCGCTGAAGGCTGGTGAGACGCAAGGCTAAGTGAAGCTTGGCTTTTGATGATTAATTGCGTGGAGTTTGTGAGTGAAGAGTGATGAAGGTTTTGAGTGCGTGAAGCTGTGGAAGGGCTAGGTGGCGAGGTCAAAGGGCTGTCTACGTGAAGGGTTCACGGCTTAGGGCATGTGGCTTTTTCTTTGTTTAATTGTTGCTCACGGCTAGGGTTGGCTGTGTTTATTGGCTGCGTGAGCTGTTGAGGGTTAGTGGGGCAGGTGGCGTTTGTTAAGGTAATTGGTGAGTGTATGGCTGATGGATGAAGACTAATGGCGTGTTGAAGGGGCTGCTCTGGTCAGTGGCGTGATGGGCAACGTACGTGAGGGCAGTGAGGGGAAATAAAGAGCTGTGTGTCCGAGTGAGTTTGTTGTGTGTTGAACGCGTGGGTCAGCAGCTGTGTATGTGCATTGAAGGCTGTTATGGGCGTGTGAAGAAGGGATGAAGAGATAGGCGTGAGCTTTTAGGGTTTTTGGTGTTTGTTGGCAGTGCGTGGGTCAGTTTGTTGGTTTGTTGTTCGGTGAGAAGCTTGATGAGTGGCTTGATTAGGGTTGTGAAGGCAGGTACGTGAAGGGGCTGTTACGTGAGGGAATGGGCTGGCTGATGCGTGAGTGGGCAGTGGCTTTGTCGGTGTGCTGTTGGGGTTAGATAGAGATAATGGTCTGCTGTTTATTTGGCCGTAAGTGCATGTGCCGTGTATCCCCTGGCTGGCTACTGCTTCACGTCAAGACTGCATGTATTAATTTATGGTTTTTTGTGTTGGTGAATGAAGGTTATTGTGGCAGTGAGATGGTGGCGTGTTGGCTAGGTTAAGGGGCTGTTGGCTTGCTCTTAAGGGTTGTTCTGTGTCTGGTGGTGTGAAGGTGCGAGAGGGAGAGCCGTGAAGAGCTTTAGGGTTTGTTATTTAGTTGTGGCTGAGAGAGAGAGGACTGATGGAGGAAGGCTGAAGCGTGAAGTTGAGTGAATTAGGGCGTGAGGGATGATGGCTGATGAGTGGGGTTTTTTTTTCTTATGAAGGTTATGTTTGTTTGTTTAAATAGAGAGAGGGACGTGAGAGAGGAATTAGGGTTTGGATTGGTTTTGAAAAGGAAACAAGAAATTAATTAAATTTATGTGTGTATTTAATTTTAATTATTTAAGGCAATGAATTATTTAAATTTGGTGAGTGAATTATTTAAATTTGAAATTTAATTTTAATTATTTTTAATTCAATTTAATTTGTGACATGTGTTTTAAATGTTTTAATTATTTAATTTGTGAGATGTGATTTAATGGGTTTGATGTGTTTTAAAATAGAGGTCCAACAAGTGAACCTGAAGCGAAACAAGAGAGTTAAATCCAACAAAATTCCATTTTCCAATTTTACCCTTCCAACGTCAGTTTCACGCGACTTTCACAACTAAAGAGATAGTGTCTCCATACGAGACTCATCATCGGGTTGATATGCAAAAATGCAATGCCTTCAGTCGCCCCTACTTTGATGGGACTTATGCAGTGTGTGACAATGACAATCTTATCAAAGTACGTGCAATGCATTTTTACTTACATGGCTCGCCAGCTGCCACCTGAATTGCCTGCTACTTCGAACTGAGTTGATGTCGCAGTGGACCTCGATCCTGGGACGCATCCCAATAACTGCAACTGACAACCGGGGCCTCTACCCTAGGACGCATCCCAATACCGCTGACAATATGTGGGCCTCGACCCTGGGACGCATCCCAAAAATGTTGATGCAGTGGACCTCGATCCTGGGATGCATCCCAATAGCTGCAACCGACAACGGGGGCCTCGACCCTGGGACGTATCCCAATACCGCTGACAAAATATGGGCCTCGACCCTGGGACGCATCCCGAAAATGATAATGCAGTAGACCTCAATCCTGGGACGCATCCCAATAGCTGCAACCGACAACGGGGGCCTCAACCCTGGGACGCATCCCAATACCGCTGACAAAATATGGGCCTCGACCCTGGGACGCATCCCGAAAATGATGATGCAGTGGACCTAGATCCTGGACGCATCCCAATAGCTGCAACCGACAATGGGGGCACCTCGACCCTGGGCACCTCGACCCAACACCGCTGACAATAGGGACCTCGCCCTCAATATGATGATGTATTGGGCACCTCGACCCTAGGACGCATCCCGGAACTACAACCGACAACGGGGGCACCTCGACCATGGGCACCTCGACCCAATACCGCTGACAATAGGGACCTCGCCCTCAATATAATGATGTAGTGGGCACTTCGACCCTGGGACGCATCCCGGAACTACAACCGACAATGGGGGCACCTCGACCCTGGGCACCTCGACCCAACACCGTTGACAATAGGGACCTCGCCCTCAATATGATGATGTAGTGGGCACCTCGACCCTGGGCTGGTACTGATGCGGGCCTCGCCCTCAACTGATACTGATGTGGGCCTCGCCCCAAACTGATACTGATATGGGCCTCGCCCTCAACTGACACTGACGTGGGCCTCGCCCCAGACTGATACTGATATAGGCCTCGCCCTCAAACTGATACTGATATGGGCCTCGCCCCTATGTTTATACTGATATGGGCCTCGCCCTCATGCTGATACTGATGCTAATATGGGTCTCGCCCTCAGAGTGCCATACCCGGCAAGACCGATTCTGATGCTAATGTGGGCCTCGCCCCCCATAGTCCCATACCGGGCAAGACTGATTCTGATGTCTCCATACCCGGAGTGCCGTACCTGGCCAAACTGAACTGATGTCTCCATACCCGGAGCGCCATACTCGGTAAAACTGATATTGATGATGACGTGGGCCTCTCTCCCAGAGTGCCATACCCGGTAAGACTGATACTGAACCAATGTGGGCCTCGCCCCCAGAATGTCATACCCGGCAGAACTAATACTGAACCAATGTAGGCCTCGCCCCCAGAATTCCATACTCGGCAGAACTAATACTGAACTAATGTGGGCCTCGCCCGCAGAATGCCATACCCGGAAGAACTAATACTGAACCAATGTGGGTCTCGTCTCCAGAATGCCATACCCGGCAGAACTAATACTGAACCAATGTGGGTCTCGCCTCCAGAATGCCATACCCGGCAAGCCTGCTATTGATGCTGATGATAATGTGGGCCACGCCCCCAGAGTGCCATACCCGACAAAACTGATACTGACGCTAATGTGGGCCTCGCCCCCAAAATGCCATACTCGGCTTGTTCATTCTCCAACTGTGTTCCATTCTCAGAGTTTCATTCCCGGCTTGTTCATTCCCGAACTGTGTTTCCATTCTCGGAGTGTCATTCCCAGCTTGTTCATTCCCGAACTCTGCTCCATTCTCGGATTTCCATTCCCGGCTTGTTCATTCTCAAACTATGCTCCATTCTCGGAGTGCCATTCCCGGCTTGTTCATTCTTGAACTATGCTATATTCTTAGAGTGCCATTCCCGGCTTGTTCATTCTCGAACTGTGCTCCATTCTCAGGTGCCATTCCCGGCTTGCTCATTCTCGAACTGTGCTGATATGGGCCTCGACCCTATGATTCATTCCTGTATTCATTCCAAAACTCTGACAGTGTGGGCCTCGGCCCTAGGATTCATTCTCGGATTCATTCCAAATTTTGACGACGTGGGCCTCAGCCCTCGGATTCATTCCCTAGGTTCATTCCAAATTCTGACAACGTGGGCTTCAGCCCTAAGATTTATTCCCGATGTTGCTGACAATGTGGGCCTCGGCCCTAAGATTCATTCCCGATGCTGCTGACAATGTGGGCCTCGACCTTGGGATTCATTCCCGGATTCTACTGATGTGGGCCTCGATCCTGGGATTCATCCCCAAAACCGAAACTGATATGGGCTTCAACCCTGGGACTCATCCCCAAAACTACTACTCATATGTTGCTGATTCTGGTTGGCTTGTCTTTGCCGCTTTCTCTTTTTCTTCTTTGAAACCTGTGAGTACAAAACAAAACAAAAAAATGCAAAATATGTTACGTGTATGCATGCATGCATGAATGAATTTCCTATTCCGCTGGGTTAGGTCTTCCGCCAGTTCTCCGGGTGATTGCTCAGTCTTCTCTCTAGTCTCATGACTCAATATCGTGTTATGTCCCTGATTCGTGATATGGTAGATTGGTCACTCCCAGTCTTGATTTAGCTTTTTGTTCTCCGCTGTTTGCACTTGGTCAAGATGAACCACATGGTGGGGCCTTCCTTATCATCATACTATATCACATGCTAAGAAATAGTCCCAATAGTTATACATATTATCGTCCTCAAGGAATGCTCAGTAATGAAACCAGAGAATATTCAAAACACTCAATGCAACTCAAATATGAGTTTTTGAATAAATAATCTATGCCAGACTCAAAGTGTGTGTGTGCAAAGGTTCTTTCACAGCTTGATCCTTAAGCAAGCCAACTCAATGATTTCGTTTCAAAAATCGGGATCGATGGGTCAAACCAACCTAGATATCTCAATTATGTCTGCAGTTGCTTTTCTGTGTTCAATGTGGTATGGTTTTCTCTCTCTTTTCCTTTGTCTCTCATTTTTTCCTTTTCATTTTTAACTTCATCTTTTCTTTTCATTTTTCTCTTTTCATTTTTTTTTTCATTTTTTCAACACACCTACCCTTTAAGGTATCATTTATCCTCAGGGTGGTCCTAATACTCGCCCATGGGTAGCTTCACGCTTATCGGTTATAGGTGGTTCAATTTTTTTCTTTAGAGACTTTTCTTTTATTTTCAACCATATCACACATCATAACATAAGCAAATAAAGATAGACATCTAAGCAAACGGTCATTCACCGACCTACAATTTCTTCGACTAGTCACTTTGCTAGCTACTCAAGTTTTCACTGCTAAGAACTATAATCAAGTGCTTATGAGTCTAACATAGATCAACAATTCAAAGCATCAGATAAAAGTACATCAAGAGTTTATCGTTTCTAAGATTTCATCCTAAAGCAAACGATTTCATCATCGGACTTATGCCTAACTATTAAGGACTAAACAACCTTTTTTTTTTCTTTTCTCTCTCTCTTTTTTTTTTCTTTTTTTTCTTTCTCTTTTTTATTTTTCTTTTTCTTCTCTCTTTTTTTCTTTTTTCTTCTTTTTTTTCTTTTTTCTTCTCCTTTTTTTTTTCTTTTTTTTTGAAGGCCCCCCCAATGGTTTTTCTATCCTTGCAGAAAGGTTCTTTGTTCCTCAGTTTCCTTCTCCCCGATATCCATGTTTGCTAAACTCTCTTGACAAATCTTTCTTACTTCTTTAACCCAACAGATATCTATGATGGCTTTTAAGACACAGGGTTAACATGATGCGTGTATGCATGAGATATAATATGCATGTGTCTATCAAAAGCATAAAGGGGTAACTTCAACCCACGGTAGACACGGTTAACT
Source organism: Zanthoxylum bungeanum (assembly GCA_019454045.1). Lineage (NCBI taxonomy): Eukaryota > Viridiplantae > Streptophyta > Magnoliopsida > Sapindales > Rutaceae > Zanthoxylum > Zanthoxylum bungeanum. The sequence continues at coordinate 3,837 of SKCR01030667.1, read as the reverse complement.
AAAGCACAAATTACAAACATTACAAGATATTATTTCGGGGCCGATTCTCTATCCCCAGTGGAGTCGCCAGACTGTGGGACACAAAACTTGACGACGCTGTTCTAGACTCGCGGCCTAGTTGGGAGTACGAAATAACATGGAGTCGCCACCCGGTGTGAACCGGGACAAAGATTTAAGGCCGCACTCACCCCTCGCAAGGGAAGACCTCAAACCGTTGGGTTCGGAATGGTCCCTTTACTTATTTCACTTGTGATGATATGATTTGTGCAATAAACTAACCGAATCTATTCAACATTCATGCTCAAGGGTAATCTACGCCAAGTATGCATTCATCAAAATAACTCATAATCTAAGTTTGCATGCTCGAAAATAAGCCTTTAAACGGGAACACGCAATATCACACAATGAGCATATTGAGCCATTAAACCAAAATAAACCAATAACTATTTAAATATAATCATAAAAACACCATGCATAAAATAACATAATCACGCTTGAAAATAAACAATAAACTAGACTACATCATGCTTTAAATAATAACTAAATAATCTACGAACTACATCATGCTCAAACACAAGTTTGGATGAGACGAAATACGTGTCTTTTAAGTGGTACGTGGCGTTGTATCCCGAATACAAACCGCACTACCGTCCATTCGGATTCGGCTATGAAATTTACGTCCGGGTTTCCATCCTATATACCACAAAAGGGAACACATATTCCGCTCATCCAACAATCACATCATGCCTCAACAAACGACTCTCATGCAATAATATTCTTAAAATAAATAAATTAAAACGAAAGATATGAGTGAAAAGGTGCCCTCAGGTCTAACCTCTTTTGTCGTCTCAAGAAAGGGCGTTACACGGCCGTCGGAAAGGTTGATCCTCCGCAACTTTTCTGGTTCACTAATCCAATGTTTTTCCTCGCTGTTTCGCTGTTTTGGACTGATGTTTTCACTCCATTTCACTGCTGTTTTTATTGTATTTTTGGGTCATTGTTTTTGGTTATTAGGGGACTGTTTTGAGGGTATTTCGGGACAGTTTGGGGTTGTTTTTCGGTCAGTTTCAAGGGGTTGATTTGAGGCAGTTTGGGGCAGTGGGTTGCGGCAATGGGAGAGAGTTTGGTGCATTTAAGTTGCGGCTGCTGAGTGGCTTACGTATTGTTGTGGGCTATGAAGACTGATGGCGTGTGGAGGCTAGCAGTTTGGTTGAAGGCGTGTGGCTGTGAAGCAGGCGTTTAAGGTAAAGGACGCGTGTTTGTGAGGAGACGTGGTGAGCAATGGCAAGGGCGTGAAAGGTAAGGCGTGAGAGCTGAGCACGTGGGGGTGAGGGCAGTATGAATGTGGCTTGGCTATTTTGCGTTAGACGGTAAAGGGGCTTGTGACGTCTTTGAGGCTGCTGGGCGATGAATTGCTATATGCGTTAGATTGGCATGGAGCAGGTGGCATGCGCGCTGAAGGCTGGTGAGACGCAAGGCTACGTGAAGCTTGGCTTTTGATGATTAATTGCGTGGAGTTTGTGAGTGAAAAGTGATGAAGGTTTTGAGTGCGTGAAGCTGTGGAAGGGCTAGGTGGCGAGATCAAAGGGCTGTCTACGTGAAGGGTTCACGGCTAGGGCATGTGGCTTTTTCTTTGTTTATTTGTTGCTCACGGCTAGGGTTGGCTGTGTTGTTGGCTGCGTGAGCTGTTGAGGGTTAGTGGGGCAGGTGGCGTTTGTTAAGGCAATTGGTGAATGTATGGCTGGTGGATGAAGACTAATGGCGTGTTGAAGGGGCTGCTCCTGGTCAGTGGCGTGATGGGCAACGTACGTGAGGGCAGTGAGGGGAAATAAAGAGCTGTGTGTCCGAGTGAGTTTGTTGTGTGTTGAACGCGTGGGTCAGCAGCTGTGTATGTGCATTGAAGGCTGTTATGGGCGTGTGAAGAATGGATGAAGAGATAGGGCGTGAGCTTTTAGGGTTTTTGGTGTTTGTTGGCAGTGCATGGGTCAGTTTGTTGGTTTGTTGTTCGGTGAGAAGCTTGATGAGTGGCTTGATTAGGGTTGTGAAGGCAGGTGCGTGAAGGGGCTGTTACGTGAGGGAAGGGGCTGGCTGATGCATTAGTGGGCAGTGGCTTTGTCGGTGTGCTGTTAGGGTTAGAGAGAGATAATGGTCTGCTGTTTATTTGGCCGTAAGTGCATGTGCCGTGTATCCCCTGGCTGGCTACTGCTTCACGTCAAGACTGCATGTATTAATTTATGGTTTTTTGCGTTGGTGAATGAAGGTTATTGTGGCAGTGAGATGGTGGCGTGTTGGCTAGGTTAAGGGGCTGTTGGCTTGCTCTTAAGGGTTGTTCTGTGTCTGGTGGTGTGAAGGTGCGAGAGGGAGAGCCGTGAAGTGCTTTAGGGTTTGTTATTTAGTTGTGGCTGAGAGAGAGATGACTGATGGAGGAAGGCTGAAGCGTGAAGTTGAGTGAATTAGAGCGTGAGGGATGATGGCTGATGAGTGGGATTTTTTTTTATGAAGGTTTTGTTTGTTTGTTAAAATAGAGAGAGGGACGTGAGAGAGGAATTAGGGTTTGGATTGGTTTTGAAAAGGAAACAAGAAATTAATTAAATTTATGTGTGTATTTAATTTTACTTATTTAAGGCAATGAATTATGTAAATTTGGTGAGTGAATTATTTAAATTTGAAATTTAATTTTAATTATTTTTAATTCAATTTAATTTGTCACATGTGTTTTAAATGTTTTAATTATTTAATTTGTGAGATGTGATTTAATGGGTTTGATGTGTTTTAAAATAGAGGTCCAACAAGTGAACCCGAAGCGAAACAAGCAAGTTAAATCCAACGAAAATTCCATTTTCCAATTTTACCCTTACAACGTCAGTTTCACGCGACTTTCACAACTAAAGAGATAGTGTCTCCATACGAGACTCATCATCGGGCTGATATGCAAAAATGCAATGCCTACATGGAGGTAGTATTTTTATTGTCTCGATCTTTACTTTATCTACCTCGATTCCTTTTTTTGAGATCCAATGTCCTAGGACAATGCTTTCATGCACCATGAAGTGGCATTTCTCCCAGTTGAGTACCAAGTTGGTATCTTCGCATATGTGTAACACTTTTTCCAGATTTTGCAAGCAGTGGTCGAAAGAGTCTTCAAACACAGAAAAAGCATCCATGAGAACCTTCATATTTTATTCCAGCATGTTAGAAAAGATGGCCATCATGCAACGTTGAAATGTGGCAGGAGCATTACATAGTCCAAATGGCATCCTATGGAAAGTAAAAGTACCATACGAGCATGTAAAAATGGTTTTCTCCTGATCTTCTGGGGCAATGGAAATCTGATTGTACCCCGAGTATCCATCCAGAAAATAGTAAAATTCATGTCCCGTCAATCCGTCTAGCATCTGGTCAATGAATGGCAGTGGAAAATGATCATTCCTTGTTGCTTTGTTCAACTTCCTGTAGTCCATGCATACTCTCCATCCAGTCATCGTTCTTCTTGGAATCAGCTCGTTCTTTTCATTGGTGACTACTATCATTCCTCATTTCTTGGGTACACATTGCATAGGACTCGCCCAAGTGCTGTCAGAGATGGGGTAAATGATGTATGCGTCCAACTATTTGATAATTTCTTTCTTTACAACCTCCTTCATGATTGGATTTAGTCTCCGTTGATGCTCCACTGTGGCTTTGTACTCATCGTTCATCAGAATTTTGTGCATGTAAAATGATGGACTAATGTCTCGAATGTCTGCTATAGTCCAGCCAATGGATTTCTTATGCTCGCGTAACACTCTCAGCAACTTATCTTCCTGCTCCAATGTTAGCCACAAAGAAATAATCACA
>SKCR01030666.1:0-124034 GCA_019454045.1 Zanthoxylum bungeanum | reverse complement strand
TTGTAGCTCCTTTGAAGTCGTTAATATAGAATCACAAAGCGTAATGAGTTGTTAACTAGTGGATTTTTATAGAGATATCGAAGTCTGTAGTTGATGATATTTTCACTCGGCACTCGAGAGAGGAAGTGGATATTTTCGGAGTCTTGACTTATAAATAATATAGCTGAACAAGGATTAATTGGCATTATAAATATATGGGTGACAGCTAGGTTAAATCAGGATCCAGAATCTCTATCGTATTAGTTCCTCCAATATAATTATTTTTATATTTATTTATTAATATCTTTATTATTTGCTTTCTAAATAAAGTTAGGATTATCAATTGTAGTATTTAGTGAGAGTTAACGCAATTCCTGTGGGTTCGACACTCTAAAGTCATTTATACTAAAACTTGACACCGTACACTTACGGTATGATATAAAATATCACAACACCTCTCCTAGTAGGATTAAAATTCTGCTATTTTAAGGAATCCTAACTCAAATAAGAGACTATTTCTACATCCTATAAATGGAGATGGGGTCCAAGGGATTGAGGCTTTCAACAATTCAAGTTTTGGCTCTTACACTCGAGTTCTCAAAGTATGTCACTCCCTAAACACCAGCCTACCACCCTCATGGCAACAAACTATGAAGATCGAGGTAATCTTTTGCCTTGTTCTTCCTCTTTTCTGCTCATCACCATCACTGACTTGAGTATCGGAGTGCCTACGACATCCACCACATCAGTGGATAGTTACGTTGTGCTCTCTATACCTTTGTTTTACAAGATCGTTGTTGCTCTCATCCTATGAAATCTCGATTATGGACGGAACACGAAATTCACAGTCTACAATAGCTCAGTAGAATTTTCCTCTGGTGAGCTCACTTGTCACATTCAGTTAAGTTTATTTATTTTTACTTGAATCTTAAATATGTGGTTTCACTTTTGTGGTGGTTGAAATCCAACCAGATCTTGATCTGTTTGGGTGTTTTACTGATTTTTATTTTCCTGTCTTATATAGGTACCTGGAGTTTTGCAGTAACAAGTTGAGGATTTATGGAAATTCACCCGGTAGATCTGACAGTAAAAGTTTTAGATTTTTTGATGTGTTTTGTAATGAATTTGCTATGTTGTTGTAAGTGTCATATGTTTTACTTTGTATATTATGTTATTCTCTTCTTATCTTGAAATTTGGATTCATCAACTCCTATCGAGAGGATGTAAATCTTAGTGTGCTCCTTAATACATTTAGGACCACAAATAAATTTAGGTTTAAAAGAGCTTCGACTGATTATGAAGATTTCATAATGCACAGAGTTATGTTTTCGGATTTAGTTCTGAATGGGCTTGATGTAGACAACAGAAATCGGCGACGCTGTTCTAGGCTCGCGGCCTAGTTGGGAAGTACGAAATAACATGGAGTCGCCACCCGGTGTGAACCGGGACAAAGATTTAAGGCCGCACTCACCCCTCGCAAGGGAAGACCTCAAACCGTTGGGTTCGGAATGGTCCTTTACTTATGTCACTTGTGATGATATGATTTGTGCAATAAACTAACCGAATCTATTCAACATTCATGCTCAAGGATAATCTACGTCTAGTATGCATTCATCAAAATAACTCCTAGTCTAAGTTTACATACTTGAAAATAAGTCTTTAAACGGTAAACACATAGAATCACACAATGAGCATATTGAACCATTAAATCAAAATAAACGAATCACTATTCAAACATGAACATAAACCAATCAAAATAACATGCATAAAGATAACATAATCATGCTTTGAAATTAAATAACAAAACTAAGTTAAATTATGCTTTAAATAATAACTAAATAACCTATGAACTACAACATGCTCAAATACAAATTTGGATGAGACGAGATATGTGTATCTTTAAGTGGTACGTGGCGTTGTATCCCGAGTGCAGACCGCAATACCGTCCATTCAGAATCGGCTACGGAATTTACGTCCGGGTTTCCATCCGATATACCACAAAAGGGAACACACATCCCGCTCATCCAACAATCACATCATGCCTCAAACGACTCTCATGCAATAATATTTTAAAATAAACAAAATAAACAAAAGATAATAAATAAAAGGGTGCCCTCAGGTCTAACCTCTTTCGTCGTCTCAAGAAAGGGCGTTTCACGTCCGTTGGAAGGGTGAATTATCCGCAACTCTTTTGGTTCACTAATCCAACAATTTTCCTCGCTGTTTCGCTGTTTTGGACTGCTGCTTTAAGGTAATTTAGGGACTGTTTTGGCGGTTATTTGGACTGGTTTAAGCTGCGGTTCAGGGGTAGTTTTTTTGGGACTGTTTTGGACAGTTTTTTGGGGACTGTTTTGGACAGTTTTGCTGGGTTGAGTTGTCTCGGTTTTGGCCTAGGACATTCTGTTTCACAGTTTTTTGTTCTTCCCGGTGCTAGTTTGTTGTTTTGTTTAATCAGAGGCTGATTTGCTTGTGTTATTGTTGTGTGTTTTGTGGCTTCTTTGTTCTTTCACATTAATGGAGGGCTTTTGGTGGTTTATTGTTTCTGTCGGTGGGGTTAGTTTTTGTTTGTGTGTGTCGGTTGGTGGAGTATTGGGAGAGTATTGTGCGGCGAATGAGGAGGGCTTTTGGCTTGTATTTGTCGCGGCTGTGAGAATGGCTTTTTAGTGCGCTGATGGTGGGCTTCACGTGAGGTTAATAGGCAGGTGGCGTTGTGGGCAGTTTATGGGCGTGATGGCTATGTGCTTGTGAGTTGAGCGTGAAGGTTGATTGGCTTTGTGGGCAGTTAATCGTGAAGGTTAGGAGGAGGCTGTGAATGGGCAAGTGGCGCTGGATGGGTCATTGCTTTGCGTGAGGCTAGGGTTAGTGGCTGGTTTTGTGAGTGCGTGAGGAGGGGCAGGCGTGGAGTAGGCTGATTCGTGGACAAAGGCTGTGAAGATGAGGGGCTGATGAGTGGAAGGTTTGCGGCAGTGAGTGAGGGTTGTTTGTGGGGTTTTTTAGTCACGGCAAAGAAGGGCTAATGGTGCGGGTAAACTGGTAATGGAGGGCAATATGAAGGCAATTTGCAGGGTTTTGTGTGTGAACGGCAATGGGTTAATTTAAATTAGGTGATTGATTTGTTTAATTTAGGAATAGATTGATTTTAATTTGGAAGTGAATTATTTAATTTTGGTATTTGATTTTAATTATTTTTTAATTCAATTTAATTTGTGACATATATTTTAAATGTTTTAATTATTTAATTTGTGAGATGTGATTTAATGGGTTTGGTGTGTTTTAAAATAGAGGTCCAACAAGCGAACCCGAAGCGAAACAAGCGAGTTAAATCTGACCAAAATATCAATTTCCAACTTTACCCTTCCGACGTCCGTTTCCCGCGGCTTTCACAATCAAAGAGGTAGTGTCTCCATACGAGACTCATCATCGGGACTTATATGTAAAAATGCAGTGTCTACAGTCGCCCCCACTTTGATGGGACTTGTGTAATGTGTAACAGTGTCTACATCCCGCGGCTTTTACTTATCTGGCTCGCCAGCTGCCATCTGACTCGCATGTTGTCTCGAACTGAGGTGATGATGCAGTGGACCTCGATCCTGAGACGCATCTCAATAACTGCAACCGACAACGGGGGCCTCGACCCTGGGACGCATCCCAATACCGCTGACAATGTGGGCCTCGACCTTGGGACGCATCCCAATAACTGCAACCGACAACGGGGGCCTCGACCCTGGGACGCATCCCAATACCGCTGACAAAATATGGGCCTCGACCCTGGGACGCATCCCGAAAATGATGATGTAGTGGGCACCTCGACCCTGGGCACCTCGACCCGGAACTACAACCGACAACAGGGGCACCTCGACCCTGGGCACCTCGACCCAACACCGCTGACAATAGGGACCTCGCCCTCGAACTGATGATGTAGTAGGCACCTCGACCCTGGGCACCTCGACCCGGAACTACAACCGACAACGGGGGCACCTCGACCCAACACCGCTAATAATAGGGACCTCGCCCTCAAACTGATGATGTAGTGGGCACCTCGACCCTGGGCACCTCGACCCGGAACTACAACCGACAACGGGGGCACCTCGACCCTGGGCACCTCGACCCAACACCGCTGACAATATGGACATCGCCCTCGAACTGACGATGTAGTGGGCATCTCGACCCGGAACTATAACCGAAAATGGGGGCACCTCGACTCTGGGCACCTCGACCCAACACCGCTGACAATAGGGATCTCGCCCTCCATATAATGATGTAGTGGCACCTCGACCCGGAACTACAACCGACAACGGGGGCACCTCGACCCTGAGACGCATCCAGTTACCGCTGACAATGTGGGCCTCGCCCTCAATCTGATGATGTAGTGGGTCCTCGACCCTAGGACGCATCCCGAAACTACAATTGATAATGTAGTGGGTCCTCGACCCTGAACTGGTACTGATGTGGGCCTCGCCCTCAAACTGATACTGATGTGGGCCTCGCCCCCAGACTGATGCTGATGTGGGCCTCGCCCCCAGACTGATGCTGATGGAATATCTATTCTACGATATCAAGTAACAGAATTGTTCTATTACTTGGTGCTTAACATTGGATGTTGACGATTATAGAAAAGACTTGACTTAGTGAAGTCAATTATGAGAATGATAAACTATTATTGGAACTACATAATTAATAAGATGAAAAGACTCTTAGACCACTTCCGTATAAGGTCAATAGGATGTTAGAATCATCTGCAAAGTATTTGATACTTAATGATTCTGTTATTTTCTTATCGAAGAAAATTATCATATAACTTATAGTGGGAGCGATATTTGATATCAATTCCAGAAATTACCATTGAACCATAGATCTAAAGTTGTTCTAGCTTACTACAATCAAGTTTTGAACTTGATTAGGCTTTCGTTATGAATAGTTCATAAAATATGCAAATTATTTGCGCAGCAAAAGCAAAGTGAGCTTGATAAATGTTGGACCTTTATAGTATGACAATGAGAAAGGTTATACCCAATAGTCTATTGTAGATTCTGAGAATACTTGTCTCTAGTCGCACTAAATGAACAGTTAAAAAATCGGTTGGTTAATGTTGATATTAAACTATGTATTTTGGCTAAAGAATGCAAAGTAGCGTTCTTGAGTGATTTCTTCGAATGATAAATCTGTCATGATTTCTTTGTTTGAAGAGTTCATTCTAGAATGGCCATAGAGTTTATATTATGTTAAGATCACAGTTTGATATACCGGCTTATAGAGCCTATTGTAGACTCGGATAAGCTTTCCGGAAATTCGTGTTCTCTGATTTTGATATCAGTCAGATTGTCTGGTTTTATCGAAGTATAGAGAATACGTATTTGTCAATAGGGTCAGTGGGAGAGTACAAATTTCTTTCTAGTATTATATACCCTGAGTCTTCTTTTCTCCGTGGAAGCAGTGTGAGCAGTTTCTGTTATATTTGATATAAAATTTTATATATGATATAAAACTAAGAGACTTGTGTGATACTCACATTAGTCGCGTATTAGATATGATCTAATAAAGGACACAGTAAGACTATCTGTATGACAGTTAGTATAACTGTTTGACAGTTAATGTGTCTTATATATATATGGTATTCATCTTTCGTAAAGGATGATCACTTTTTCGAAAGAAAGATTGATTGAAATGTCTAGTCAATCTTATGCATCATAGGATGATTGCGTAATGATTACTATATTATGTGCGATTAAAGATATCAATTTAATCGTAATTGTTACGAGTTATTTTGATATGATGTAGACTATAAGATGGATCTTGAAACATGTTCTTTGTGATCTTTGAGATATTAAGAACGAGTTTCTTATTCCTGGAGAATTTAGTCTGCAACCATAAGGTCAGATTAGTTTTGATCCTAATTATGAAATTAGATGGTTTATGTCATATAAAGTCGAAAAAGATGCAGTGGGAGTGTCACCGTTGATTCTACTAAAATTAGTGGAATCATTTGCAACTTATGAAGTATTGACTTAAGAAGTTGCAAAGTGACCTCAATGATTAGAAGTGTTGATATTAGTTTTGTGTTTGCGGTTGTCTTACAACTTATTAGCTATGGCACATTACTAATATAACATCTGAGTCATATTGACGTGGAATTTGGATTCTACAAATTATGAATGATGCTGGCTAAGGAAAACAGTTGGGTTTGTTGGACAGACTCGATTTGTTAAAGCAGGCTTACTTGTTGTTGCCTACCTCTTGAGTGTTGGTGAGCTCTTGAGGGCCATGAGTATGCGATACACATTAAGATGTGTATATGACATCATGGATTGGCACTAGAGCAAATGGGAGAAATTGTTAGGGTTTGTGCTCGGAGTGCCAATCCGGATCGTATTTATGTCTGATTCATAAATACGAGCAATTCTATTTTCCATAATATTAATAATTTAATGGTAGCACCCTTGTCTTTTATACACTTATTAAATCTAATTACGATTAGATATCTGATTACAATTAGATCGAAACTGAATCTGGTTCAGTGATACATGTATATTAGACAAAGACCCTATGATTTACAATATAGTGCGCAGTTACAATGTAGTTTGTAATTGATATTGGGAGGCGCACTATAAGATGTATATCCTTAAATAAAGTTCATGGTCAAGATTTAGTAACATGGGTCGGTTAGTAAAATCTGTTGAGACCAGTACATGTCGTATATCGTGACTTGGTCCGATGGTTTATCCCAGTGAACCATGAGTCTCGGGAGACTCGTATAGACATGTATATGTTTATTTGATAAGACACTGAACGACTCACTGAAGGTTTCCTAATAGATGGTACACCGTCAATAGGAACCTTCTCGAGTTGAGCGAGCATAGTGGTCATTCGACTTGAGATACCACAGTGAGATATATGAGTTATCCTCCACACTTTGTGTTGGACAATTATGACCCATAGCATCACTGTTTGTAAAAGACAAGATGTTCTTTATACAAATTAACTATGTGACAAAGGAAATTGCTCTTTTATCATTTGTAATTGAATTACTTGGATATATAAATGATAAAAGTCCATATGATTAGTACCAGATTAATAAGATATGAGAAAATATTAATCCACGAAAGGTTTAATCATTAAATATCCCTAGTCGTAGTATTATCGAGACTATACATCGATAATGTGGAATATGCTAGTATTGCACTTGTGCACGTTATGGAAGCTTAACGACATAGTTCTCATATATTTAAGTATTGGATACTTATGCAAGTGTGATAGGAGGTTCTGTTAGCCGTTGGACCGGGAACAGCTTCGCTCTGGATAGACCCATCAGAATCTCATTGGTAGTATGCCTATGTGTCTATGGGAATCTGAATCAGGGTATGTGTATGTGGTCTTAACCTGAGACTTGCATCGCTAATACTTGCGACAATCAATACGCTTTGGTTTTGGTGGTCTGGGGCTTTAACAGGTTCTGTGTACGCCTTTTCTGGGTATACTGAGAATCGTAGTGTATTGGGTGTGATGTCAAGATGGATACTTCATATAGAGATGATGATCACGCAGGGAAACAGAACTAGTACTCTTAAATGCTGCAGCTATCGGGATAATATGACTATGTCATGATTATCCGATTACATAGACTAGTTGCTAGTGATCTGATATATGCTTCGTACGGGGCATACACAATTCCAGCCCCAGGCCTAGCATGTGACATCTGATACTGGATCGTAATACGAAATACATTGTATACTACGTCTGATACAGATTATGTATATTCCATGTTGAATATATTTCTGGAGAATTGGGTAGGCACGGTGTTTTGCTAGAAGCCAACCATGTCTTGTAAATCGGTAAGAACGTGGTACCAGGTACGCACATGTCGGATAGTCCGACAACCGTATTTACTGCCAACATATCTAGGAATCTATTGGGTCGCTTCCCAAAGATTCACTGATGACATTTGACTCAAACAGAATTAATCTAGGATTAATTATGAGAGAGAAAATTAATCTGGGATTAATTACGGTAATAATTAATCTGTGATTAATTATCAAAGGGAAAATTAATCTGGGATTAATTGCGTCATGAATTAATCTGGGATCAATTCGTGAAGAAGAGAGAAAGCGATTAATTTGGAATTAATCGGTAAAATAAATTTAATAGTTAAATTTGATTTTTCTATTTAATTTATTTATTTGGGCTAAAATAATATATCAGATATATTAATTGAAATTGGATTTCAATACGTAATTAAAATTGGATTTTAATTCAAGCGAACAAATTAATTTGGAATTAATTCGTAAGCGACTTCCGTAATAATTTTACTGGACATTATTATTTAATTAAATTGGATTTAATTATGTCGCGACAGAAAATTCGTTTAGTCGGATTAAACGAACCGGACCCAAAGTGTGTTGAATAAGCCAACCAAATTTTGAATTTAAAGTGGTTGGACCCATTTTACTTACATCAATGGTTTGACACTTGATGGAAGTTGTTGGGCTTATTAAATGTGGCATTATAAAACAACACAAAATGCAAGTTAGACTTATTATTCATCTTCTCCCTAACTTTCTCTTTATGGCCGAAAATTACACCATTTGGAAGTGAAATTTTTTCTTTCAAAATTTATCAAAGCTAGCACTTAAAATGAGTCATTTAAGGTGATAGGGAAACTCACCTAAGAGTTTGGAACAACAAAGAAAGCTTGGAGCTTCTACATCCGAGGAGAAATTTCGAACTTCTCTACCGAGCAATGTAAGTAATTTCTGCAACTTATCTCATAATATTCACACAATAATCACGCTTAGAGATCCCGTGGCATATCTAGGACACTAACACTTTGATATCAGTCACGTCAACGATCTATTCATGATCAGACCTCCGCTTGTTCATTGGGTGTGGACTGATGCTCATGATATCCAGTGCGTATCATGTGTACAGGGCATAGGAATCCTCATGTGTTTACGATCTAGTAAATCCATGGCCGTGGTATAACTTCGGAAATTAGTTCCTAGTGTTATTTAGAGATCGTAAATTGAAAGTCGATTGTATTATACCGAACGGATTTGACGTTTTCATCTATATCCCAGGTATAATACGGATAGCCTGTGACAGAGGGATTATACGTATGCGATAACCTCGGCTTGCATAGTTTAGCGAGATTATCTGTGGTCGTCATAATCCATGAATGGGTGGATTATGGATACGAAATTGGATTTCGTGACGGATAAACCTAAACTTAGATAGTCCCACAATATGAAGTGTACTCGTTGAGTAATTGGGCACCTCGATATGAATAATACAGATTATTCATAATACTTTACCAGATTAAATGAGTTAATTCGGATCGTTTAACCGATTAAATGATAACACATGCTTTAGGGGATTTTGTCCGATAATAATTATTGTGTATTTGTATCTGATACATAATATGATCAGATACACATTAATTATTCGTCAAATGAGATTTTGACACATGCCATAAATATATGTATTTGTTATTTATTGTAAATAAAATTACATATATAATAATAATTACATTAATTAATTATTTGGATATTTAATTATTAAATATTTGAATTATTAATTAATAATCTTTTTCCATAAATGTTATGGAATTTGTCCAATTATTATTTGAACACATGGCATGAATTTATTAAGCTAAATTTGTCCAAATTTGATTTGCCAAGATTAAAACTTATCTTTTATTATTTTTAATTTAATGAAATTAAAAATATAAAATCCCCAAATTGTCCCCATCTTAGTCGGTCACTTCTATTAAATGAGGGAAATTATTTTCTTCATCTTCCAAGCTCCATTCATGAACGTCCAAGCTCTAAAAACATGGGTCTCCAAATTTATTTGAAGAATCCAAGAAAAATCAAAGAAAAATTCAAGAAAAATGCTAAGGAATTGGAGGATTAAAGGTAATCTACCATATCCCTAAGCTTGGAAATTTAGTTTCTTGTTTCTTGAGTTGTTAAAAGGGTTCTAGGGTTTCTTTGAATCTAAATTTTTGGGGCTTTTGTGTGTGGTTGATGGAGATGAAAGATTATGCATGTGTGAAGTTGATATTGGAAGTAATTAGTATAATTAGTTTCCAATTGGATCAATTGTTGATGAGTTGCTATTCTAGAGTGTTATGACCACTCTTGTGACACCTATAATTGTTCTTGGGTTGTTCATATGTGGTGACTTGATTTGGTGTTTTGATTAATTTGATTAATCTTGAAAATTTGGATTTAAAGCATGAAAATTATTAAATGAATGTAATGGATTTGTTTTGGAAGTTGGAACAATTACCAGAAAGTGTTTCCGAGTTGAAATATGCGAAAACGGCCAAAAACGGCGTTACCAGGTGACTTTTGAGTCAACCGGGTGACGGCGGCTCAAACAGTAAATCCTTCACTATTCGGGCAGCCCATGAACTGTCTTGAAACTATTGGGGCTGACATCGGCAGTCCCCATAAGTGTCGGGTGGTCGGTTCGGTCAAAAACGCGTTTTGAGTTATTTTGCGGAAAAACGGTTTTCGTAAAAATTTCGCGAAGTTTCAACCTTATTTATGTCAATATTTCATATTGAATAAATAGGTTTAGGTAAAATATGAATAAATTATTCATATTAGATATTGAATAATTTATTCGGTATTTTGAAAAAGTTTTAAAATACGATTTCGCCCGAACCGCGCTTCCGCTGTGCCCATCGCCCAAAACCCCAACACGTTCTAACTTTTATTACGAGAGGAAAATGATAGCAAGCTAGCAAATGCCATATGTTGATGATTGAAATAATTTCGGTGGAAAAAATAATCAAGAAACAAAAGTCAAAAAAGCTAAAACGGAAGAACAAATAAAAAGGGTAATGATATACTTACTAACACTTTTCTCGAATTTTATCCTAACTCTCTCACTGTAGCTACAGTGAGCTACAATAATTCACTGTAGATACAGTGAGAAAGTTGTGATAAAATTAAGTAAAAGTGTGAGTAAATTAATCATTTTTGAAATAAAAATAAGGAAAAATGAAGAAAAGGTCATGGTTAGATTTTTGTCAAGCTTTTTCATTATCTTGGCCACATTACTTCATTGCTCGAAAGTACACTTCCCGCACAAAATCAAGTGGATTTGCTTGCTTCCAGGAACAAGTTTATAATAAAACTTTTGTCTTATTATGAAAATTGCACATTGATGTAATTGCTAATCTCTTTCCAAAATAAACTAGAGGTGAGTATCTCTCGCTATAAATAGAGGTGTTCACCTCTCGTTTTTCATCATGCTTTTTTATGAGAATTTTTTGGAAAATTTGGAAGATAAGGTCTTGTGTGTTTTATTTTTTTAAAGCTTTCTTGTAATTTGTTTTTCTTTCAGTGATAAAATTATGAGTGTTTTTATTCAAATTATAAGTAGCTAATTTCGTTCTGCTAAGGTAATGGGTGAAGCTTTTAATATAAAAATTTAGATTAATCTTATTTATATTATAATATATAAATTATAATCTAATGATTAATATTTAATTTAAATCTGGATTAATTATTGACAAACTTTGTTACCGTCTATATGGCTAGTTTTATTTAATTGACATAATTGAATACCTAACTAAACTTTTTATATACAAAAGTTATCATCGTCTTTATGGCTGGTTTTATATATTTTGACATAATTAATTCCTGAAATAAATTAATTAGGTAATAATGACAATTTATATATTATAAAAGTAAGATTTCTAAATTTTGAAATATTAAAAGTGGAACACATAACCCTAGTATTTTATTTTATTGTTGTAGTTTAAATTAAAATTTTTAACCACTTCAACCAATTCAGCCTTTTTATTTTTCACTCGAATTATTATTTTATTTTACTAAATCTATTCTCCGTTGATCGACCCCGAACTTATCGGTATTGAGGTTTTGGGTAAAATATCCGGGTTGCGCAATGGAATGCAGGAAAAACAAATTTTCTGATTTCTTTAATTTTTCTTGGTTAATTAAAATAAACTTATTTATTTTAATCACTCAATACTCAAAAAACAGCAATTTTAACCCAAAAATCATAATTTCAGTAAATTAACATACAACCCCAAAACTTTCCATTTTAATCATTTTAGTCTTCAGTTGTTCAAAATAAGCTTAGGTGATTTCCAATCACAACCAAACTGATTTGTACATCAAATATACATTAAAAACATAATTCTGAAAAATTTTCCAGATTTTTCAATAATTACAGAAATGCCCCAAAACTTTACATTTTGATCATTTTAGTCATAAATTTTCAAATACATAATTAGGTGATTCCAAATCACTACAAAAATAATCTATACATGTCTTATACATGAAAATATAAAATTACAATTCAAGAAAATAATTTTTCCTAAATTGCCGAGAGGTCCCTCAAGTTTCCAAGAATTATACTTTAGTCCAAATTGGTTCAAAACCATTCAAGATCAAGTCCAATCAACACCAAAATTAATATGAATCATATGTACATCATTAATTAACACATATATGAAAAGCCCTAAATTTGAAGAGGGTTATGAACCCTAATTTCTCAAAATTGTCCAAATAGCCAATTAACACCAAATTAATAAAATTCAACACTTTAATTCAATCATTACTACACCAAATAAGTATCACCATCATGAAACAACTCAAGAACAATTCTATGTCATTTATGAGTGGCTAAGCAACTCTAAAATGGCCACCAAGTTATCAAATAACCAAAAGTAAGCTTAATAACACTTAATAAGCTTTCTTTACAAAATACACAAGCTAACACCTTTCATTCATACTTCAAACAAACCTATTACAAACTCAAGAGAATAGAGAAAACATGACAACATCATATGTTGAAGTCTAAAGGAATATAAATAATTTTTAAGAAAAGAAAAGTATGAAATTACCTTAATTTTCAAGGTTTTCTTCACAAATCTCCTTTAGCACTTAGGTTTTCTCTCAAATCCCTTTTTTTGGTAATCTATATTTGAAGCCAAAAATGAAGCAAAAATGAAAAAACTCAAAGCTTAAAAAATACGGGTTGGCCGACTTATTGGGGCAAAATGGAAATTTGATTTTTTATAAATTTAATCAATATTAAATATGCCAAAAATCAAGTTGTCAGCCATTTTAATTAATATATGCACAAATGTACCAATTATATTTTTCCATATTAAAGTTAAAAAATATTTATATTTAATTAATCTAATTATTTAACAATTAAATAATTAGATAATTACAAATATAAATATATATATATATATATATCCAAATATATATATAATATTTACATTAAATATTCCATAATACATATATTTGTAACAAGTGTCAAATACTTTATTTGACAATTAGTTAATGTGAATTCAATAAAATCAAGTATTTAAATCAGATACATATTAATTAGGAAATAGCCGGAAAAACCTTTAAAGCGTGTATTTATCATTTAACCGTTAAACAGTCTATAAACAATCAATATTATTTATAAAAGTAGCCCTAGTGCTCTACGAGTATGTTTCATTAGTGAGACTCTCTGGATTCAGGCATATCCGTCACGAAATTCAATTTCGTGTCCATAATCTACCCACTCATAAATTATGACGACCATTGATAAACTCGTTGAATCATACAGGTCGAGGTCATCGCATACGTGTAATCCCTTCGTCACAAGTATTCGGATTATCCCAGAGATATAGATAAAAACTTCAAATCTCTATAGGTATAATCTCGTCGACGATTCTATTAGCAAACTCTTAATAACACTTAGAACTTACTTCTAAATTGGACCACAGGCCTATGGATTTAACAGATTGCTAATTGCACATTGAATACCTATGATCTGTACACATAACTGACGGATCCTATCTTGATACGCACAGGATATCCTGAGGATCAGTCCACACCCAACGAAAAGGTGGAGGTCTGATCTAAATAGATCGGTGACGTGACTGCCATCAAAGTGTGGAGGATACCTCATACATCCATAGTGGTATCTCAAGTCGAAGGACTATTATGATCACTCAACCCGAGAAGATTCATATTGACGTTGGTGTACCATCTATTTGGAAATCTTTGATAAGTCATTCGGTGTTTATCCACTATAAACACATACACGTCTATATGAGTCTCCTCAGACTCATGGTTCATTTGGATAAATCATCGGACCAAGTCTCGATATACGACGTGTACTGGTCTCAACAGATTTTACTAACCGACCCGTGTTAGTAAATCTTGACCAGGAACTTTATTTGATAATATACTTCTAGTAGTGACATTTCCCAATGTCAATTACAAACTACTTTATAACTGTGCACTATATTATATATTATCGGGTCTTTGTCTAATTTATGCATATCAATAAATCCTATTTAGTTTCAATCTAATCGTAATTAGATCGAATATGTATATAAAAGCAAGAAGTATTACCCCAAATACGTAATATTATGGAAAAATGAATTGTTCGTATTCATGAATCGAACATAAATATGATCCGGATTGGCACTCCGAGCACCAACCCTAACAATCGGGTTATTTTCTTACTTCGACACTCTTATACTTGGGAGTAAAGAACCACTTTTGAAGCGTGTCACTCATCTAACCAATAAGTTGTGCAATTAGTTCAATGAGGTTATAACATAAAATTAAATTATAAAAAATAAAAACATATTAAATGTAAATATAAAGCTCCGAATATAAATATTTATCTATTAATTAGTATAAATTTATGTGAAATCCTTAAAATTTGATAAATTATAAATATATGGATATGGATTTTTCATGTTTGGTTTCAAGTAAATACATTAAGCTAAGTTAAAACAAATTTTTGGTTGTTTGGAAATCTTTTTATACTTTCTATAGACATTGCATTTTTACGCAGAACCAGTTGATGAATCTAATATGGAGACACCTATTAAAAGCTTGGAAAGTTACAATGATGAATGATGAAAGGGAAATGAACTCCAATAAATTCAAGAAACACGACCAAATACCAACCTGATATCATCTATGTCCGGTTTACCATCTCACAAATCAGAAAACCCGACCATATATAACCCGAAAACCCTAGTTTGGCCGCACATGAGCCATTTGTCAATAAGTGTGCTGATTGTCAATCCATGCAATCACAGGATCTGATTTATGTCAAGTCGGGCATAACATTCAAAATACAAGTATGGCTGGACATATAATTCAAAACATATATTCAGTCAGACATGTATTGAGCTGTTAGTGAATGAGTCATGGGCATGATTATGTCTGGCCAGATGTATCTCGAAATATACATCCTCCCGGCTTTGAATCGAGTTGTAACTGTAGCAGATTGGCACTCACGACAGACATTGAGAAGCCGGAAAATGGAATTCTGTCTCTTATTCTAATTTGAGAACTCATCTCTGGCACTATAAAAATAAGCTTCCACCGTCAAAAATATGACCGACAACCTCGAACCAATCTTCAAGAAAATCTCATCCGGAAATTCTGAAATACTGCCATCTGAAATTTTAGAGAGAGAATGTAACCAAATACCCACCAATCCATGTAGTTCCTGGTCTTTTAGTACAAATCCAGTTACAACCCAACGTCCAGGCCCATGCGATAAATGTTTTAATTTTTTTAATTACTAGTTTGCAATCGTTGTAACATTTTTCATATCTTTTCGTACTTTATTTATTTATCACATTTTACTTTTCATGTTTACGCCGTGTATGTCATTTAAAATTATTATTGCGTATGAATTGCATTATAAGATATAGTGATACCTCATTTGAACCTAAGTATCATATTAGCATCAGTGAGGGACCTTTCTGAACCCAAATAAGTTTAAGGTCGGATCTTGCAAGGGGTGTAATGTGGCCTTAAATCATTCCCAGTGTCTTATACTGGGTGGCGACTCTTTTATTCTCTGATTAGTCCCACATGGGCTATCCGTACTCTCTAAGAGCCGCGAGCCCAATAGTGTCATGGTCGCTGATGGTACCCGCTTCGCTCTTACAGATGGCGACTCCACTAGGGATAGAGAATCGGTCCCGAGAAAAATTTCTTATTGTATTTATGGAAAAATTGAGGTTAACCATGTCTCATCTTTTGCATATCGTTTTAACCCTGATGGCGTTGCATATCAAAAAATCATTCACTCATGACGGTGGATTGATTTGTAATGATAACCATCACTTATTGGCACATATTCTCGGATATTGGTACGTTCATTTGGTTGATCAAACCCTTGAATGAGGAGACCTAATTATGGACAATCTGTGTCCTTCGGTATAAAAAAGTACCTTCATTGGTCGATTGAATCCTTGGGTGGGGAGACTTAGTTATGAACAAACCTTCACCAATAAGTGCCTAAGCCTGAACCATTTGATAAGTCCACATGAAAGCCAATAGTTATTTTTTCCCTAGGAATAAGCCTCATTAATTCTTATTATTGGGCCTAGCCATTTGAAGTTATTTGATCATTTTATCGTGAGATGTGAACTTGTTGGGCTTGTTCAATTAGGACAAGTTTGTATTTAATGGTAGTTGGGTTAAATAATTTGGAATATCAATGGGTCATCGTGTATGCAAACCTTGTTGGGCCTAAAATATTTAGTTAGGATCCAAAAGAACCGAAACATGAGTCTGATACACGCACTGACTTTCATCCAGAAAGGTACATCTTGTTTTTATCTATTTGGATGTTCTTAAATATTTCAAAACCCATCTCAAATAATTGTGATTATTAAGGTTCTAATTCGTCATTTTTTTAAAAATGACACAATCCTCATATTAGGTTTAGTTATTTGGAAATGGGCGGCCTTTGTCTTTCATCAAAATCGGGAATAAAGACTGCAACCATTTAGAGAATCAGGAACAAGACCTGCAATCATCAAAGTCGGGAATAAAGCCCACAACCATTCAGAGCGTCGGGAATAAAGTCCATAATCATCACAGTCGAGAATAAGGCCTACAGTCACTCAGAGCATCAGGAACAAAGACCATAATCATCAAAGTCGGGAATAAGGCCTGCAACCATTCATAGTATCAGGAACAAAGCCCACAATCATCAAAGTCGAGAATAAAGCCTGCAACCATTCAGAGCATCTAGAACAAAGTCCACAATAATCAAAGTTGGGAATAAAGCTTACAGTCATTCAGAGCATCAGGGACAAAGCCCACAATCATCAAATTCGGGAATACAACCCACAATCATTTAGAGCATCTGGAACAAAGTCCATAATCATCAAAGTCGGGAATAAATCCCACACCATTCAGAGCATCGGGAACAAAGCCCATAATCATCAAAGTTGAGAATAAAGCCTACAACTATTCAGAGCATCGGGATAAAACCCACAATCATCAAACTCGGGAGTAAAGCTCGCAACCATTCAAAGCATCGGGAACAACGCCCACAATCATCAAAGTCAGGAATAAAGTCTGTAACCATTCAGAGCGTCGGGATCAAAGCCCGTAATCATAAAAGTCAATAATAAAGCCCGCAATCATCGAAAAGCCCAAGAATAAAATCCATAATCAAACCATCAAAAGTTGGGAACAAAGCCCGGGACCCAAAACATTTCATCACCGATCAAAGCATCGGAGGGTCCGAGGGCCCACATATCTGTAAGCCAACTACTACAAATCAATATAAGTTCGATGACGTCAGACAAACAAGTAAGTAAAAATGCATGCAAGGTTTTGATAGACTTGTCGTTGTCACACAGTGCACAAGCCAACTAAAGTGGGGACGACTATAGACATTACATTTTTACGCATAGCCCGATGATGAGTCTCTTATGGAGACACCTCTTAAAATCTTGGAAAATTACAAGGATGAATGCTGGAAGAGAAATGAACTCAATGGAATTCAAAAAACACAGCCAAATACCAATTGGATATCACCTATGCCCGCCTTACCATCTCTTAAATCAGAAAACCATGTCGGATATACCCGAAAACTCTAGATCCGATAGAACATGAGTCAATTGTCAGTGATTGTGATGATTGACAAATCCCTACAATCATAGGATCTGTATAATGTCCAACCGGACATAACATTCAAAATACAAGTTCGGTCGGATATATAATTCAAAATATATATCCAGCTATACATGTATCGATTTCGATCGGATATATAATTCAAAATATATATCCAGCTATACATGTATCGAGCTGTTAGCGAATGAATCACATGCATGATTATGTCCAGTCGGGTGTATATCTCAAACTATACATCCGATCGGATATGAATCAAGTTGTAATTTCAGCATATTGGCAATCACGGTAGAAAGAAGGGAGCCAAATAGGGAATTTTATCTCCCCTTCCATTCTGAAAACCCCTCACTAGCACTATAAAAAAAGCTTCCACCTTCAAAAACATGATCGACAACCTATAACCCATCTCCAAGAAATCCCCCTGCTGAAATTTTAAAATACTGCCACCTGAAATTTTAGAGAGAGAACAAAAGCCAAATACCTACCAATCCTTGGAGTTCCCGACCTTTTGGTACGAATCCAGCCAGACGACATACAAAGTACATCCGACTAGACTTCTAGTAAGTCTGGCCAGACGTTAATACTATAAAGAATATATGACCGGATATTAATGCTACGAAGAATGTCCGATCTACCATGGAATATCCGACCAGGCCTCCATGAGGCCAGGCCCATGAGATAAATGATTTAATTTGTTTAATTACTATTTTGTCATCATTGTAATATTTTTCATATCTTTTCGTACTTTATTTATTTATCGCATTTTACTTTTCATGTTTTCATTGTGTATGTCATTTAAAATTGTTGTTGAGTATGAATTACATTAAAAGTTATGGTGATATCTCCTTTGAACCTAAGTATTATTCTGGTATCAGTAAGTGATCATTCTGAACCCAAACGAGTTTAAGGTCGGATCTTGCAAGGGGTGTAGTGCGGTCTTAAATCATTCTCAGTGTCTTATACTAGATGGTGACTCATTTATTCTTTGATTAGTCCCTCGTGGAATTGCAAGTCCAATAATATCGTGATCGTTGATATTATAGGCATAATAGTAAATCTGTTTGGCTCCTACAATAATGAATATTAGACTAGATGCAACATCATTGTCATGTGACTGAAACATTTAAACATTTAAAGTGTTGGTAGATCAAAATTTACTTGAATCTCATCCATTTGACGTGTAAAATTAGATACAATATATAATATATATTGTGGGGACTAGATGTTTCCCACTTGACAAATCATTCACATCATCCTTCTATCATTATTTAATTTTTAATTTTTAAATTTTGATATACTCGGCTTGCTCTTTCACAAAATTTGGGCTCAAGAGAGAGAGTGTGTTATGTTTAATTTGTTGTTTAATACTTTGCAATTGATAAAGTTAAAGTATGTATCGATTAATGGATAGGTAAAAATGATATAGATGATCACCTAATTATGTATTTGTAATTAATGTAATGAATAATACTAGAAATATAAAATTGTATCTGAATTTTTTTTATATATATAAATAATATAGTATGTGATACTGTAATTCGAAATGTTCAATGTTTGTCAACCTATATTTAGATCAAATAAAAATTAATATACACTTATATTTTTTTTTTAAAAAGATAATTTTTACATCTCTCTTACTTAAATCCCCTTATAAGCTAATTAATTACATATCGAGATGGAATGTTACATAATTTATTTGGAGTAGATTCCTCAATTTCTTTCTTTCGGACGATAACTTAAATTGCAATCCACTCTTTTAATAAGATCGATGGAGCATGTTCGAGTTAGTTGTATAGAATATTCAATAGACGACTTCGATATTTCTTAGATAAATAATTTTTCACTACAAGAATTAGACCATTTAGCGTCGAATTGTTTCGACGCCATAAGTGACGATTTCGACGCCAATGATATTTAGCGTCGAAAAAATTAGACGCAAAAAATGGACGATAAAATGTCGACGAAAACCAGTTTTAGCGTCGAAATAATTAACTGCGACGCTAAAAAATAGTACTCTGCGTCCAATTTATTTCGACGCTAAAAGTAAAATGTTCTACGCTATATTGTATATTGGCGACGAAATATATCGACGCAAAAATTCAAACTTTTAGCGTCGAAAGGTGTCGACGCTAAAGTATATTAAAAAAGTATTATATGTAAGCTTATAGCGACCATTTTTTATTATTAGCGTCGAAATTTTTCGACGCTAAAAGTGTTTTTGAGCGTCGAAACTCGTCGACGCTAACGTATATTACAAAAGAATTATATGTACGCTTACAGCGGCCATTTTGTATACTATTAGCGTCGAAATATTCGACGCTAAAAGTAAAAAATTTATTTTTTAAAAAATTAGTAATTTACTTATTTTTTGGTCTAAAATATTTAATTTAGTTGAAAAAAAATGTAATTAATGACGAAATATTATATTGAAATTTATTTTAGAAAAAAAAATATTATATTAAATCTATTTGTTCAAAATGTTCATACAAAACCAAATATAAAATTAATTGCTACTGTGATGGGGGGACGCTCAAGCCCGATGCACCATGACTCATTGAGGCCTCGAACATCTGACGGAAAGCCAGCAGTTGCTGTTCCAACTGCTCCATCTTCTTCTCGTGGTCCACCATCTTCTTCTCGTGGTCCACCGTGACCTGTTGTAGCTTCTCCTTAGTCTGCTGCAGCTCGTCTCGGGTGCTGGCTAGGTCGTCTTTGGTGGTGACTAACTCGTCTCGAAGAGAGACATTGTCCGAATTACCATTATTGCATGCAGATGACGTTGGCTTCTTACGAATGCCAAGACCAACGTTGTAAGCTGTCTGATTCTTGAAAACCAATTGCGACAGCTGCTCATCTGGTATGGGGTCGGTCTCTGTCTCCTGAGTTTGATGTTGGAGTTCCATCATTTCGTTCTGTTTCAAAAAATAAGTTAATATTAGAATTTGAGAAAAAAAATTAACATATATAATATTAATTATTTTATTTTAAAAACTGAAACTTACATAGCATCGTTCGGCTTCTTCATTTATCCATTTATTCTTGTCATTGTAATGCGTCACACGGAAAAAATCTGGAAATGATTGCACCTCACATGTGCTACTCTGTTATAAACATAAAATAAATTCAATATTATTCCAGATAGTAAAAACAATTAACTGTTAAATTTTACGTTAGGATATATTTACCTCAGAATGTTCGGCACGATGTTGGATAAATGGCTTCGAACCTCCACGGTGGTTAAAACGCAAGTGACTTCGATTTTCCGCATTTGCGTGACATTTATCCTGTATTCACGAACACTGTAAGTACCGAAAAAAAATACAATTATAAATTTCCGTTTATTTCAAAATTTACCTCGTGTTTTTTACTCGACCAAAGCTCACATAAGAATGTCCAGTCTTGTTCCTCTATAAAATCAGGTTTGTGTTGTGGAGCATTTGAAGGTCCATGTTCGTCGAATATTGGTTTCAAGACTTTTGTTTTATAATCTTTATAACTTTTCCCCATGTGGTAGTCAATATATTTTTGGACATTCACTTGGGTCAGATCGAAGTCGAACCATTCCTACATGAAAATTCGAGTAAAAATAAGTATAAAATAAAAATGTTAAATAACAAACAATATCGAAAACTTACAAGTAGCGAAGGGAATAGGTGGTTCATTTTCATCTCCCACGGTATCTTTCTCCAAGATACGTAGTTTTGGGGAGCTTCATATCGAGCTGTAGCTCCTATGGCTGTATTAAACGCTGAATTATGTTGTCCGACTTGAGTGTGTCCATCATCTGATATCTCTATCCGGATACGACCGTGAGCCTTAACGTACTTAGCCAACCCCAGGCCACGGGTGCGTCCTCGACCCTTCACTGTACTGGACTCACCTGTGCTAGCAGAGAAATCACCAGGGCCAGTTGCCCTTGCTGATGTAGATGGAGTCGCGGTAGCCCGTTTGCGATTGCCCGGTGCCATCTGCAAAAACCCGTC
This sequence comes from Zanthoxylum bungeanum, assembly GCA_019454045.1. Lineage (NCBI taxonomy): Eukaryota > Viridiplantae > Streptophyta > Magnoliopsida > Sapindales > Rutaceae > Zanthoxylum > Zanthoxylum bungeanum. The sequence goes on along the minus strand of SKCR01030666.1, from coordinate 102,133 downwards.
GCATTAGCGTCATCAAATTCCAAAATTCTTATACATATACATACATATCCATACAAGTCAATACAACTTAACAAAAGCGCTTATAACATCGAATGCTCACTTTCGTTTTCAAATTCATTCATTCATTTATTCATTTCACATATGCATTCATTATCCATATAATCTACGAGTTCCATCATACACGTACATACACACAGTCACACACTCAATGGGATACATATAACCAACCACGAAGCACACAATCACACGACTTCTCATGCACACGTTCGTATGGCGTTCTTTAACGCGTTCGAACGGATCAATTCCAGTGAGCTCACGTTCGTATAGCGTTCTTTAACGCGTTCGAATGGACCAATTCCAGTGAGCTCACGTTCGTATGGCGCTCTTTAACGCGTTCGAACGTCTAAGGCAAAAAGTGAGTGTTCGAACGCGTTAAAGAACGCCATACGAACGTGAGCTCATTGGAATTGGTCCGTTCGAACGCGTTAAAGAACGCCATACGAACGTGAGCTCACTGGAATTGGTCCGTTCGAACGCGTTAAAGAACGCCATACGAACGTGAGCTCACTGGAATTCAAACTTATTAAACAGTTATAATTAACCAAAGAGGGCACAAATTCAAACTTAACATTATATAAACGGCCGATTTTGATCAAACAGTTATAAATATTAACCAAAGATGATGATGATTTTGAAGACGAACAGCAGCAATTGCTGCTGTTCTTGCAAAAAATCATCATCATCTATCATCATCTATCATCATCATCATCATCATCAATTTCATCAAAAAATAATTCATCAAATTCATCAATAATATCATCAATCTCATCCTCAAATTCATCAAATTCATCCTCATAAACAATTTTAAATCAACAAAGGAGACTTACCTGTTGATTTCCTTCGTTCGTCACTGTTGGAGATTCGAACAAAATGTTATGAATGAGTTTTTTGCTTCTGAGCCGAGGAAGAAGAGAAGCACTGGTTTTAGGGATTTAAAGGACATTTAGCGTCGAAATAATTGACTTTTAGCGTCGCAGTAGTCGACGCTAATTGTTAAGCGGGTTATTGAAAAATTAGGGTTTTTTTCCGGGAAATTTAATTTTTATTTAGCGTCGAAATATAACGTTCGACGCTAAAGTAAAGACATATAGCGTCGAAATACAATTGGCGACGCTAAATGTAAGACATCTAGCGTCGACTATTATATTTCGACGCTAAATAAAAATTAAATTTCCCGGAAAAAAAACCCTAATTTTTCAATAACCCGCTTAACAATTAGCGTCGACTACTGCGACGCTAAAAGTCAATTATTTCGACGCTAAATGTCCTTTACATCCCTAAAACCAGTGCTTCTCTTCTTCCTCGGCTCAGAAGCAAAAAACTCATTCATAACATAGTTATACTATTAATCATTACGTTAATATTTCAACAATATCTAAAGAGTAATTAAAATCAACAACCATACATTAATCCATAAAATTATTCATCCATCACAAAATACTGTAACTTCATAATTAATCACTATTATCGTCGGTATTTGAGGATTCGTGACTGGAATCGAAATCATCTTAGTGTCAAATTGTTCTTCACTTGCTACTTCAACGTTCACTTCAGAATGATGAATTAGCTCAACGTCTGTACTAGATCGAGTTAATGTTATATTTTCAGGAACGTTGACAGTTGGTCCAACAAATATCTGTTCAGGAACTTCAAAATTGTCGGAGACTTCTTGTGTTTCATCTGATATGTCAACTCTATCTTTCTCCTGCGTGTCCCAAATGGGCCTATGTTGTAACTTTTCTACCACCATCCATCCAGTTCCTAACTTAGGATCAGGTATATATATCACTGAACGTGCTTGCGTACAAAAAATGTATGGATCATTATTGTACCAACAACGTTGAACATTAATTGACGTGAGATGATTACTAACTTGAATTCTCCTCTTTCTGGCATTAGTGTCAAACCACTTACATTGGAATAGCACAGTATGTCGTCTGGGTCGATATATGAACTCAATGACCGATTGCAATACGCCGTAGAAGTCAATTACATCTAAGCCGTGTTCTCCTTGGACTACAATTCCAGAATTTTGAGTCACATGATTAACATCTCGCTGTTCGGTATGAAATCTAACTCCGTTGACAATACATCCACTGTACTCATACGCCTGCATTTGAGGCCCATAAGCCGAAGAAACCAACGAGGATTGCGAGTCCAATTGACCATTTTCCACTTGATTAATAATCTGACAATGAAATATATGTGTTAATATAACAAACTGAAATGTCTAATGTTAGGATCAAAATAAATATAAAATATTATAACTTACAGTTGTCTCAAACCATTTAGGAAATTCTTTTTTGTGGGTTTCATCAACATTATGGTCACCAGTAATTTGTAGCATTGTTAGATGTTGCCTACAATAAATTATCACGGTTAATGTATGAAAAAATTTAGTAATGATGCACCAGAAAAACTTACGTTAAATACGGTTGCACTTCATCACAATTAGTCAATATAAACCAATGCGCACGTTGAAATTCCTGACGGGTTAGTAATTTGACACCTACTGCCCCAAATGGTCTGTAATTTTGACGGAACACTGTGATCACTTGGCTATTACTTGCATCTCCATCATAGTTTCGTGGCCGACGATTGAAATGAGTTTCAATATTCTGCATGTACATCGAACAAAATGTTATTGCTTCATTTATTATAACAGCTTCAGCTATTGAACCTTCAGGTCGTGCCTTGTTTTTGACATATTGTTTGTAATCTCCCAAAGCTCTGCAGATATGACAACAAGTTTGCATTAACACTAAATTCTATGCACATAAAAACGGTTACAAATTTTCTTATATAAAACTGTATATATATATATATATAGTACCTCTCAATGGGATACATCCATCTGTAATGGACAGGACCTCCCTTTCTAGCTTCATCCGGTAAATGCACAGCCAGATGTACCATGACATCAAAGAAAGCGGGTGGCAAAATTCGCTCCATCTTGCATAGGATTATCACGATTCCTCGCTCAAGGTCGTCAATAACAGATGTGCTTAATGTCCTCTGACACAATTGTTTAAAGAAGCCACATAGATCAAGTACGGCGTCGCATACATTCGGGGGGAGATAAGGTCGAATGCCAACAGGAAGGAGAATCTCGAGCAGCACATGACAATCGTGACTCTTTAATCCCGTTATTGTATCATCTCTGACCCAACGCCCAATATTGGATGCATAATTATCAGGGAATTTAACCATTTTCAGCCAATCACAGAATGATTTTCTCTCCGATTGATTGAGCACATAACTAGCAGGAGGCTTAATAAAACCTCGAGAGGAGTCTTGTAAATGCAATTCACTGCGAATTCTAAGATCTTGTAGGTCCAATCTAGCATTTACAGTGTCTTTTGTCTTACCCGGAATATTGAATAGTGTACCCACTAAACTCTCACAAATATTTTTCTCTATATGCATTACATCCAAATTATGTCGCAAACTCAGAGTCCCTCAATATTCTAACTCAAAGAAAATACTTTTTCCTGTCCAATTCAACTCTTCAGGTAACCGTTTTCGATTTTTATCTCTATTATTAGGATGTTTACCTGGTGTGCTGTCTTTGAGATGTTGATGTTGGCAAAGTATGTCAACGCCCATTTTTTTTGCCTCATCAAGTAGTTCACTAAATAAATTTTGATCATTTCCACTTAACACTGGCATGTCGCCACTAACACTATGACCAAGTTGTGGACCTTGTAAGTCATGCAAAATATCGGCGATCTCATCGTTTGCAGGTTGATTGTAACTACTGCTCCCTTCGCCGACATCAAAAAACCGTGACTGAGAATGATACTGCTCACCGTGATAAATCCACGTACGGTAAGTTGGTGATATTCCTGGCATGTATAAATGATTATGAACTTTATCTAACTGCTTCCTTTTCCTATTCAAACAATTTGCACATGGACAACGAACACGACCTTCTGCATCAATGTGTTGCTTTGCGACTTCCATAAACTCAGACACTCCATTACGATATTCAACACTCAATCTATCCAGAGAGCTCATCCAATTTCTATCCATTTCAGCAGAATACCTAAATATAATAATATAATTATTAGATATCATTTTACAGTAATCAACATTACTAATTCAGTAATACTTAATTTAAGCATATATATATATAATATATATATTTGGTTGATAAATTAAATAGTTTACAAAAAATTATATTTTATTAATTAATATACTTACTCTACATATATGAATCATAAATCAATAACAAACAACATATAAACAACATATAAACAACATATATAATCATAAAAATTGAAAATAATAAAGAAATATGAAAGAAGAATTACCTTATCGGAAATTGATTACAATTTTATTGAAAATTTTTAGGAGAGATGTGAGGCTGTAGAGGAGAAATTCTTAGATTTCAGAGGATGAAAATGAAGAGAATGAGAGAAAAAACAGAGGGGGAGAAGGGTTGGTGATCATCTGCATTTTAATATATCTTTAGCGTCGAATTGAGTATTCGACGCTAATTGTTGTCGTTTTTAGCGTCGACACCGTTTTTTCGACGCTACATGTTGCCGTTTTGAGCGTCGAAATCATTTTTTCGACGCTAAATATAAAACATTAGCGTCGGATTTAATTTAGACGCGAAAGAATCAAGGATCTGTCGGTGGAAGCTTCATAACTCTTTAGCGTCGAAAATTTGTTCGACGCTAAAAGTATGATTTTTGGCGTCGAATATTCAAATACGACGCTAATTTTATACGTTTTTAGCGTCGAAACCGTTTTGTCGACGCTAAATATCAAAAAGGTAGCGTCGAATTTAATTTAGAAGCGAAAGAATCAAGGACCTGTCGGTGGAAGCTTCATAACTCTTTAGCGTCGAAAATATTTTCGACGCTACAAGTATTATTTTTGGCGTCGAATATTCAAATTCGACTCTAATTGTTGCCGTTTTTAGCGTCGAATTTAATTTAGACGCGAAAGAGTCAAGGATTTGTCGGTGGTAACTTCATACACCTTTAGCGACGATATTTGTTCGACGCTAAAATTATATTTTTGGCGTCGACTCCGTTTTTCGACGCTAAAAGTGTAATATTTGGCGCCAAAAATTATTGCAATAATATAATTATTCAGCGTCGAATAATATTCGACGCTAAAGTTCTGTTTTTAGAGTCGAAATATATTTTCGACGCTAAAACATTAATATTCTGCGTCGAAAGTTTATTCCGTCGCTAAAAATATAACATATAGCGTCGACAATGATATTCGACGCTAAAAATCACTTTTAGCGTCGAATATTAATTCGACGCTAAATATTTGGACGCTAAAAGCCATAATTCTTGTAGTGTTTCCTACAAAGGTGGGTGATTGATATATCTTAATACGGGAATACAAATTTGAATCTTACCACAATAGAAAATTAAAAATGATGAAACATAACAATTAGTTAATTTCCAATATTAATTTTTTTTTTTTATTTTGCTTTTCCTTGACCATTTTTGGGTGGCTCAAAGTGAAGCCATATTAGCAGGAGCCATAGCATCACCATAGCCATCAATAATTCAACGCTCACTAATTAATCTTCTCTCTCACACACACACAACTTTTCTCTATAAAAAAAAAAACCCTAAAAGCTTCAATCATCTCTTGACAAGAAAAATAAAAACAAAGAGGAAACTCTCTCTTCACAATCCCCACATATCTAATCTTCTCTCTTAGTAACAGTCGTTTTTGGCATCTTGGGTCCAAAAAAAAAAACACCGCCTTTGACGGTTGTTACGCAGAGAAGGATCATTTTGATTTTTGATTATATATTTAAATTTAATTATTTATCATTATCAACATGGGGTTCCTACATAAGCTATGGGACGAAACACTTGCTGGGCCAACACCAGATTCTGGCCTCGGCAAATTAAGGAAGTATGATTCATTTTCCGCAGCTACACGACCTCGTGATGCAGCTGCTGATGATCATGTGACCATTTCTAGGAGTATTACTATTCTTAGAAACAATTCTAATTTTAAAAACTTGTCTGTTGATATCGGATCTGCCCCGGATTCTCCTTCCAGCTCTTGCACCAGCCCTAGGACTCCCCTCACACGTAAACTTTCTTTCTCATCATTTTCTTTAATTTCTTTTCAGTGGTGGAAACAGGATTTTGATTCGACCAGGTTATAAATATATATTAATATTTTGGTTGTGATTTGATTTTGTTTATATATGCATGTACGTAGCGGGGACACCGGCGGGGGATTTCAAAAGATTCACGAGGAGAAAATCATCAGGAAAGGCAAAAGAAGAACGTGCTGAGCCTAGAAGTCCGACTGTTTACGATTGGATCGTGATAAGTGCTTTGGATCGTTGAGGAGAGGAATATTAATATTAATTTATTAATAAATAAAAAGTGACGATTTTTTGCTTAAGAGAGGAATCGGCAACCACACTACTGTACATATATAGACAACTTTTGTGGGAAGTTTTATTAGTCTTGTTGATTAATAATTAATCTTAATTAGCTATGGTAACTCTCTATGTATATATATAATAATAACAAGACGTTCATTTTGAAGTCGCACAAGGAACTATATATCAATATTACTGTACTTACAAAGTTTGTATTGTTAGTCTTGAATGAATATTGTATATATTATATTATATTATATTCGATATCTCGATCTCGATCGGTTACAAATTTTGTAAATATAGTATTATTGCTTTTTTTTTATAAAATCTATTATGCAGTTTCTGTCTATTTTTAAGCTTCTTGGAGTATGTTTTAATTCATTTGTTTTTCTTGTTTTTATTTGTGTGTTTCGTTGTATATAATCATTTTTTTTTCAAGTACATATATCAACTGTGTTTTCTGGATCTCTCTTTCCATGAAACTCAACTGCAGAGCTTTGCTAAAGCAACTTTTATGAAATTTTCATTTCATTAATTTGATCTTTCTGACATTTTTTTTTGTGTTGTTCCTCTAATAGAATTGGTTTTTAAATATTTTAATAAAAAATTATCATTTGAATTCGAATTTTTATGGAAGATAATGATTAAAATATATTTGAGCATATAATTTCTATTATCTTTATTTTTTTGGAGTCATTATAATTTTTATTTTTCAAAAGACAAGAGAGTGGGTAAAACCCAAATGCATTTATATCTCATTACTTCTCTAACCCTGGTAACTAGACCTGGCCACGGTTTCGATTCGGAACCGAAATCGAACCGGATGGAACCGTAAGGTTACGGTTCTATCATGTTCCGGTTCTAAAACCATAATCACATCAAAACTCAAAACGGTTCGGTTACGATTCCACAAAATTTTAAATCGGAACCAAATCAATTTTTTTATTTTTTCCCAAAAAAATAAGGAATCGAACCGAATTTTCCAGTTCAATTCTACAGTTTCAAAACACTGGAACCGTGACCGAATCAATTTTGAACCGATTCGGTTACAGTTCCAGTTTCCTAGAATCGAACTGAACAGTGACCAGGTCTACTGGTAACAAGCTAAATAAAACTATTTGAAATCTTGATGATGCTAAAATATATTATTTTGTGCCAAATTGCTAACAAAATCATGTATAAATTTACATTTTCTAGATTATGAAATAATCTATCTTATATTTTGATAAATAAAATGACAAAAAAATCTTAAATTTATTTCCACTTGTTGATGGTGGATTTTGGTCTCAGGGTAATATTGGAATATCACTCCCGATGAAATCCTCCCTCAATAGTGAATTTGTTTGGTTATGGGGACCAAAGGCAAACTTAGCAGAAAAACAGATAAATACATCAATCAACAAGGAGATTTAACGTGGTTCGGTGGATTTGGATCCGACCTACGTCCACGGGCACAAACAAGATGATACTTTTATTATTCAAAATGCGCTTCTCAGACCGTTATTTGTGTTTTACAAGTCAGAGCTTGGTGATTCTGATCTCAACTCTACCTTGCTCTCAACTTGTTCCTCTTATTCTCTCTTTTTTGTTGTTCTCTCTTTCTCTTGTCCTCCCTTCTACACTCACTCTACCCTCCTATTTATAATGGTGAAGAAATCATATTCCTATTTGTACAAGAATTTCCTTGTTGAAACAATTTCCTTTTCCCAAAAGGATTCCTAGTCAAAACTGTTCCCTTTTCCCATAAGGATTCCTAATCAAAACTACATTTACTTCATTTATCCTATTAGGATATTAACTCACCAGTTTTCCTTATGAAAATAGGATAACTTATTATCTTATATCATATGGATAGAATGCCTTATTTTCCCGATCATGTCTTGCCCTATGCTCGGTCTTCATGTGGTCGGTCATGATGGTCACTTGTGCCGAGAATACTGCTACCGATCTGATAGTGCTCGGTCATCCGAACCAAAGTGGTCGGTTATCGGATCATAAAGTTCTCGGCCACTCACTCATGTGGTCGGGTCGGTATTAATGATCTTTGACCAAGGAGAAAATTACCCTTTTGCCCCTGTCGTGCTGTCTTAAATACCATAGTGCCTAAAAACACCATCAACATCTGTCCCCTAGTTCTCGGTAACAACGAGTTTGCGAGTTGATGCCGGGAATTATAAAAAAGATGGTGTGCCGATGAATCCGTCGGTGGTCACTCCAGGAATCGCAAAGAAAAATGTCTTGGCTGCAAATCTGGTCCTTCCTGCCACCCTCATGTGCTCAGTCAACGAGGATCCCGATATCTACCCGTGGAGACAATGCTTTGCCCTTATGCTGACGACGGCCGACTCGGTGGGACGTAACCCGACCCCGAGCAGAGATGAACGCTTGGCCCTGGGGGAATATTACGTCCCCAGACCAAAAGGACGGACTCGGTGGGACACGACCCGACCCCGAGCTGAGATGAACGCTTGGCCCTAGGGGAATATTACGTCCCCAGACCAAAAGGACGGACTCGGTGGGACACGACCCGGCCCCGAGCTGAGATGAACGCTTGGCCCTGGGGGAATATTACGTCCCCAGACCAAAAGGACGGACTCGGTGGGACACGACCCGACCCCGAGCTGAGATGAACGCTTGGCCCTGGGGGAATATTACGTCCCCAGACCAAAAGGGCGGACTCGGTGGGACACGACCCGACCCCGAGCTGAGATGAACGCTTGGCCCTGGGGGAATATTACGTCCCCAGACCAAAAGGGCGGACTCGGTGGGACACGACCCGACCCCGAGCTGAGATGAACGCTTGGCCCTGGGGGAATATTACGTCCCCAGACCAAAAGGACGGACTCGGTGGGACACGACCCGACCCCGAGCTGAGATGAACGCTTGGCCCTGGGGGAATATACGTCCCCAGACAAAAGGACGGACTCGGTGGGACACGACCCGACCCCGAGCTGAGATGAACGCTTGGCCCTGGGGGAATATTACGTCCCCAGACCAAAAGGGCGGACTCGGTGGGACACGACCCGACCCCGAGCTGAGATGAACGCTTGGCCCTGGGGGAATATTACGTCCCCAGACCAAAAGGACGGACTCGGTGGGACACGACCGACCCCGAGCTGAGATGAACGCTTGGCCCTGGGGGAATATTACGTCCCCAGACCAAAAGGACGGACTCGGTGGGACACGACCCGACCCCGAGCTGAGATGAACGCTTGGCCCTGGGGGAATATTACGTCCCCAGACCAAAAGGGCGGACTCGGTGGGACACGACCCGACCCCGAGCTGAGATGAACGCTTGGCCCTGGGGGAATATTACGTCCCCAGACCAAAAGGGCGGACTCGGTGGGACACGACCCGACCCCGAGCTGAGATGAACGCTTGGCCCTGGGGGAATATTACGTCCCCAGACCAAAAGGACGGACTCGGTGGGACACGACCCGACCCCGAGCTGAGATGAACGCTTGGCCCTGGGGGAATATTACGTCCCCAGACCAAAAGGACGGACTCGGTGGGACGTAACCCGACCCCGAGCTGAGAGAAACCAAGTGACCTTGGCGGAACGAATCCAGCCCCGAGCCGAATAAAAAGTGGCATCGGCGGAACGAATCCAGCCCCGAGCTGAATAAACAAGTGGCATCGGCGGAACGAATCCAGCCCCGAGCTGAATAAACAAGTGGCCTCGGCGGAACGAATCCAGCCCCGAGCTGATGAATAAAACAAGTGGCATCGGCGGAACGAATCCAGCCCCGAGCTGAATAAACAAGTGGCATCGGCGGAACGAATCCAGCCCCGAGCTGAATAAACAAGTGGCCTCGGCGGAACGAATCCAGCCCCGAGCTGAATAAACAAGTGGCCTCGGCGGAACGAATCCAGCCCTGTGCCAGGTAATCTTTGGGACTTGCTCAGAAGGGAATTGAATCAACCTTGTGAAGCCCTACCGAATCTGGCACGGGCGTCCCCTTGCCAGACCAGCGAAAAACAAAATCAAAACTTTGAAAAACAAGACCAAAAAGGTGGGGGGTGACTCGGCACTTGTCCCAAAAGAAAACTTTTTACAAATGTAAACACAGCACGGATGCCTCAAAACAGCGTCCTGCCTGAGGCCTCCAAAACACAATTCTGAATCTTTCAATTCAGTGTCCCGGCGAACCAGGACTCGGATCAAATAGAGCGTTTGATTGGTAAGGGCACATCCTCTACACGTCGGTTCACTGGGGAGCCTGTGTATCATATGAGGGCTCCTCCTTACCACGCTGGAGTAGGCACACGCTACAGGGGCACCACTCATCCCCGTGCTGCATCTCTCACGGATCCGAGGTGATGAATGGATCAAAGAGTGTCCGGGATACTAAGGGCACATTCCTCCTTAGGCCCGGCATCACTGGAGCTAGCAATCGTCACGGGGGCATCACTATCCCCTGTGCTATGCTTTCCCACGGATCCATTACATCGGGTAAGTGAGGATCAGAGAGTGTTCGGTAACACTGGAGCAAGCAATCGTCACAGGGGTATCATTCATCCCCGTGCTATGCTTCTTACGGATCCTATGCATCGAGTATGTCCCTGGGGACCCCGAGCTGAATGAAACACTTGGCTCTGGGGGAATGTTACCTCCCCAGTCCAAAGGAGCATGCCTCGGTGGGACATAGCCCGACCCCGAGCTGAAAAAGGCACTTGGACCTGGGGGAATGTTACGTCCCCAGTCCGAAGGGCTGACTCGGTGGGATATACCCGACCCCGAGTAGAAGAGGCACTTGGATCTGGGGGAATATTACGTCCCCAGTCCGAAGGGCTGACTCGGTGGGATATACCCGACCCCGAGTAGAAGAAGGCACTTGGATCTGGGGGAATATTACGTCCCCAGTCCGAAGGGCTGACTCGGTGGGATATACCCGACCCCGAGTAGAAGAATGCACTTGGATCTGGGGGAATGTTACGTCCCCAGTCCGAAGGGCTGACTCGGTGGGATATACCCGACCCCGAGCTGAGAAAGGCACTTGGACCTGGGGGAATGTTATGTCCCCAATCCGAAGGGCTGACTCGGTGGGATATACCCGACCCCGAGTAGAAGAAGGGGGGGGATCTGGGGGAATATTACGTCCCCAGTCCGAAGGGCTGACTCGGTGGGATATACCCGACCCCGAGCTGAGAAAGGCACTTGGACCTGGGGGAATGTTATGTCCCCAGTCCGAAGGGCTGACTCGGTGGGACGTGCCCGACCCCGAGCTGAATGACCCCGGCGGAATAAGATCCAGTCTCGAGCTGATGGTTCAAGGGGCCTTGGCGCCCGACTGTCTTTATGTAGTGGGCGTTTGAGTATGTCCTCTGTCTTTGAATATGTCTTTCAATTTTGTTTTTTTTTTTTTTTTTTTTTTTTAGAAAACGGATAAAAAATGTTTTATTCATATTTGGGGACATACTGTCCTCCTTACAGTTCTTCTGCGTAATACTTTGAGAAAAAACTTTATATTTGGTTCATTGGTGGGCATTGTTTGATACCGACCGCCCATTTTGTAATCTCGGGGCCTGTTCCGTAAAGTTCTCTCTCCTCGGTTTCCTCGGCTGTTGTGAGTCGAGCATTTTTGTTCGGCCAAACTCCTGGGCCTCTGTCTTCTTCTTCTTCTCCCTGGTTCCTTTGTCGTTTTCGACTGTCTTCTGCGATGCATAGAGTTTCTCGTGAGAGAGTTGCGAAGCAGCTGCGAGCTGTTTTCTGGCTTCCGCCCACAATTCCAATCCCTTCCCGGGTGGGGAATTTCAGTTTTAGGTGGTAGCAGGACATCGCAGCTTTCGTTTTCATCATGAAGGGTCGTCCGACGATGGCCTGGTAACTGCTCATGCAGTTTACCACAGTGAAGTCTGTCATGATCGTCCGGGTCCGGGGATGTGTCCCGACAGTTATTGCCAACTGTATTCTTCCCAGTGGGATAACGGCTGCTCCTCCGAAACCGTATAAGGGGGTGCTATCGTTGGTAAGGGTTGCATATTCTACCCCTAGGTTGTCCAGCGCTTCTCTGGAAATTATATCCACTGCGCTCCCGGGGTCCACTAGGATTCTGTCTACTTCTGACCCGCTGATGACTGCCTTGATTATCAATGCATCGTCATGAGGGAAACTTACTCCTCGGGTATCCTCCTCGGTGAACATTATTGGTACTGACCGGCCTTCTGGTAGCCTTGTGCCCTGCTCTGTTTGTAAGACATCTGGTCCTTGGGTTCTGCTGTAATCTTTCCTTGACCGGTTAGAGTTTCCGGCCAGTGTTCTTCCTCCTGCGATGATATTGATTTGGCGACCACGTGCTCTTTGCCTGGCTGTCATGACCTCGTGGTCGATGTATTTGTTGAGATACCCGTTCCGTGCCAGGTCTTCTATTTGTTCTCGCAGATCTTTACATCCGTCCGTTGCATGTCCTTTGGCGTTGTGGTGTACACAATAAGCCCTTTGGTTTCTTTTGTCCGGGGGGAATCTCCTTTGGTCGGGTTCTACTAAGAGGCCTTTCCCCTGGATCTCCATGACAATTCGCCCTAGTGGTTTCTTTAGGGGAATGTATGCATCTTCCCCGACCACATGGTTTACTTGAGTTGCGGGCCTTTTGCCTTGATCCTTTTGTGCCATTGGTTCGAACTCTTTGGGTCTTGGATTGAACTTCCGGAATTCTCTCTCCGGTCGCCGATGGTCTTCTCTCCTGGTTACCCTTTCCCTGGTGGTTGTCCCTCTCCGGGATACTTTTTCCTCGCTTTCTAGTAGGACGTACTTCCTGGCTACCTCCAGTGCGGTAGCGTAGTCTGGTGTCTCATGGATCCTCAGGTGGGTCCACAGTTTTCCGACCCTCAAGGCTCCTTTCAAACTTTCCAGGGCCTCGGGGGATTCATACCCTCCGACCTCGAGTACCATATTATGGTATCTTTCAATGAATATCTTCAGAGGTTCATCGTCTTCTTGCTTCATGAGCCTGAGTTCTCCAATCGTTTTCTTAGGAACACAAGCCCCTTTGAAGTGTCGTATGAATGACTTCTTTAGTTGTGTGAAGCTGTTGATGCTTCTCGGAGCTAGGCTTCTGTACCATAGGATGGCCGGTCCGGCCAGAGTTAGGGGGAAAACTTTGCATATGGCGTCGCCCGTTACTCCCTGTACTTCCATCAGGAGGACAAAGTTTTCGATGTGGGATTTTGGGTCGGAGTGGCCTTTGTATGGTGCCATGGTCGGCATGTTAAATCGCTTCGGGAACTGTGCTGACCTTATCTCTTCCGTAAGGGGAGACCCCTCTTCCTCGCCTCGGGTGTCTCCCGCCCCGATCTTCAGGCTTTCTCCCCATCTGGTCATCTCTTTTCTCAACCAAGATTTTATTTCACGGGTTGTGCCCCCGTGCCGCCTCCTGTGTTCTTCTGTTCGCCTGTCGCCCCGGGCGTGGCGTTCTTTAAACTCAGAGGTCTCCTGTACGTCTTCGTTATACTTTCTATCCTCCCTCTTGGAGTTGTAAAAACTGTCGGAGGAGGGGTCGGGTGATTGTTCCTCCTCTTCTTCTTCCCATGTGTCTTCTGATCTTCCTACCACCGCAGATCTTATCCCATAGGGGCCTTTCTTTCTGGGTCCCTCGTCTTCACTTACATCTACTACTCTTTTCCCTCTTCTCTCCTCTGTCCGGCCTCGGTTTCAGTTCTCTCGTTGTTTGCTCCTTCCATTCTTTCTAGTCGATCCATCATAGACCTCATCCCATCTTCCATTCTTTTCATCCAGTCTATTGCCGGACCTCCTGGTTGGTGATTTCCGTCCTCCGCCATTTGTCTTATCACGTGAACTGCTTTTTGTGAAGTTCCCCACAGACGGCGCCAACTGTTGATGGTGGATTTTGGTCTCAGGGTAATATTGGAATATCACTCCCGAGGAAATCCTCCCTCAATAGTGAATTTGTTTGGTTATGGGGGACCAAAGGCAAACTTAGCAGAAAAACAGATAAATACACCAATCAACAAGGAGATTTAACGTGGTTCGGTGGATTTGGATCCGACCTACGTCCACGGGCACAAACAAGATGATACTTTTATTATTCAAAATGCGCTTCTCAGACCGTTATTTGTGTTTTACAAGTCAGAGCTTGGTGATTCTGATCTCAACTTTACCTTGCTCTCAACTTGTTCCTCTTATTCTCTCTTTTTGTTGTTCTCTCTTTTCTTGTCCTCCCTTCTACACTCACTCTACCCTCCTATTTATAATGGTGAAGAAATCATATCCTATTTGTACAAGAATTTCCTTGTTGAAACAATTCCTTTTCCCAAAAGGATTCCTAGTCAAAACTGTTCCCTTTTCCCATAAGGATTCCTAATCAAAACTACATTTACTTCATTTATCCTATTAGGATATTAACTCACCAGTTTTCCTTATGAAAATAGGATAACTTATTATCTTATCTCATATGGATAGAATGCCTTATTTTCCCGATCATGTCTTGCCCTATGCTCGGTCTTCATGTGGTCGGTCATGATGGTCACTTGTGCTGAGAATGCTGCTACCGATCTGATAGTGCTCGGTCATCCGAACCAAAGTGGTCGGTTATCGGATCATAAAGTTCTCGGCCACTCACTCATGTGGTCGGGTCGGTATTAATGATCTTTGACCAAGGGAAAATTACCCTTTTGCCCCTGTCGTGCTGTCTTAAATACCATAGTGCCTAAAAACACCATCAACACCACTAATTACAATAAATTAACAATTCCTTTATTGTTAATAATCTTGGTTTTTGATGGAGCCATAACATAGAAACAACAAACCTATGAGGGTCAAAGCATAAAACAATGAACTTGAAGGATCCAAACTATAAATTCACATAGAATTAAGCCAAATTTCAAATTAAGTTCCTCATTTTTGGCCTGCTCGCTGACAGTTCCAGACTTCCAGCAATGATTTGTTTTTGCCTTCGTCACTTTGCTATCTCTTTAGCTTTTTTGCCACGTCATCAATACGGGTGATACCGAGGTGATATATCATGTGCAGGGTTTATATGCCATCCTCTCTCACAACAGGCGGGCCCCACACAGTTGTGGGACCCGCCTACTGTGAGAGAGATGACATATATACCCGGCACATAATATAATTTTCGAGTGATACCACGTTACCTTCTGACAACGACTAAGACGTTGGTTGCCCGGTGACGCCGTTGCTGCTGACAGGTTTCAGTTACTCTTCGAGGCTTTTGATTCTTGCACCCGGCGGGCACCTTAAGTTAGCCGTTCAAGGAACCTTCCACTTGACACGTGGACACATCCGAGCAATTACTTAGTAGTGACATCAAGCCTTACACAATTTTTGATAGGAAACAAGTGAGGAATTAATAGGGATTAACAGGACACTACACACTCATATTCAAAAAAAATTACCAGTGATATCCGTTATTTATGTAATAATTAAATTATATATTATTATGTGTATTAAATAATAAAAATTAATTAAAATAATAATAATAATTTTATTTAACATAATTTTTTAAATATCATATAATTTTTAATTGATAGTATCCCTTGACTAAAAATGATATATTAGCCATGTAGGTAACCTTAATAGAGGTAACACCATGATTATAGTGAGTGAAAATTTGCATTCAATGGTTAAAAAAAATGGAAGCTTTGGGTTATTCATTATTGAGATCCTTTGAAATAAGGGTGGCAATGGGTCGGATCGGGCACGGGCTTTGATAAGCCCGACCCGAGCCCAACAAAGGAAAAAAAAGCTCGGGCTCGGGAAAAGCCCGGTTCGGGTGTCTTCTGAGTCGGGCCGGGCTTTTTTCTGGCCCTTTTAAAAAAAAATTAAAAACATACAAATACAAAATATATTCAGACTATATGCAAAGACAATTCACAAATAAATCACAAGTTTCATCGATAAATTAACAATTTAAATGTTACAAACAAATAAAAATACTACAAACATATTAAAATATATATATATATATATATATATGTGTGTGTGTTTGTTTTTTTTTTTTTTTTTTGGTTTTGGCCCGGGCAGGGCCAAAAATGAAAAGCTCGGCTCGGGCCGAGCCAGAGCCGGACTTTCATTATAGGTCCGGTCTGGTTTTTTTTTCTCCGGGCCGGGCTAGACCGAACCCGGACTTTTCTGCCCCTTACTTTGAAACATATCTGGGGACTCCAATACACAAAATCCAACCGTCCAAATTTTCAGATTAAAAAATTTGGAGAGAGAAATTTGTTTCTCTTTCCAAATTTAGGCGTTAGATTTAAGCATTGCCTAGGGTAAAAAGCCGTAAGATAAGACAACTTGTTTCGTTTGTTGAATCTGATGTGCTAAATTAGATGAATATGTTTTACCTAGGGAACAAATCCAAGCCCATCATAACAAAAATATATTACTGGTTAAATACTCAGATGGTCTAAATCACAAGAATGAAGGTTGATCATGAATTCTTTATCCTTACTTTTTCTCTTTTTGACTTATCACACTTCTATATCAACTAAAGAAGCTCATTCAAATACTTATTAATACTAATTTTTCTTGCATCCAAAACATCAAAACATGCAAGATTTATAGGGAAGCAACCTAATAAACAAAGTCTAAAGCAGAGAAAAATCAAGAAAGTCTTAGGGTATGTTGGGATTTTTAACTTCAAAGCATAATATTTTACACTACAAGAAAACAATGAGTTAGCGACGGAAAAATTCGTCTCTATTCCGTCGCTAAATCATAAATAGCGACGGAACAGAGACGCAAAATTTTCATTTCTATATCGATGGTCGCCAAATAAATAGCGACAGACTTTATTTCATCTCTAATTAGCAACGGAAAATTCGTATCTCATTAGAGACGCGGTTGCTATGTTTAATTTTTCATTTCTAATTAGCGACGGAAATTATGTCTCCAATTAGAGACTGAAAAATCCGTCGCTAAATAGAGAGGGAAAGTTTCGTTGCTATTATTAGAGACGGAAAATTCAGTCGCTAGTTAGAGACATAAACTCTGTCTCTAATCCGTCTCTATTTAGAGCAGGACTTTCCGTCGCTAATCCTGTCTCCAATTTGTTTTTTAAATTTTTAAAGAAATTAATTTTATTTTAAACAATATTATTAAATATTAGTAAAATTATAAAATAAATATATTAATTACTTAAATTATAAAATAAACAAAACAATAGTAAAATTAAAATTTTATTATATAAATGTTTTAATGTTTAAAAAAGTACAATATAAAAAAATACATATAAATTAATTATTCTTATATGTCTGCTCACAATTAGTCGGAGGATAAGGTGGACCTGAAGAGGAAGGCTGTGAACTGAAGTCTCTCATCATCCGAAAATACTGCTTCATAACTGCCATCTTCTGTTTGAGATCAATCACCTCTTCATTTCTCTTTCGCTGCTCTTCCTATAGTCGGTGCATCTCTTCATTTCTCTTTCGTTGATCTTCATCCAGTCGTTGTTGTATAGTCTGCATCTCAATCCCAACTCTCTCTTTTACCCGCTGCTCAAATGTCGTAATCCATTTCAATTATGTCGCTATTCCATTTCTAAGGTTTGAAACGGATTATTCTGTCACTAATTTTCGTCGCCGATTCTGTATTTTCTTGTAGTGTTAAGTGTTGTAAATATATCTACTTTTACTCGGCACTTAATATTTCCCACTTATCCTTCTACTTATATTTAACACCATGACACATAGTGATTCTAAAAATAACTATAACTATAACGTAAAAGTCATAAGGGCTTGATTTAAAACATACCCTAAATATCTCCCTTAGGCAGTTCACGGGACTTATTCGGATTGTTTCATCAATGACTTGGTATGACAAGTTATACAAATTGTCGTCTGATTGATAAATGATGCTGCTAATGGTGGTTTTTCACCATGAGGAATGTTCAAATATCGAATAGAGGTAGAATATGTATTGTACTTAGCTGAAAATAGATGATAAAAGCCCCAAGGGCTCAGAGAGGTAGAATGAATTTGATGGAGGGACCCGACCTCATGGTATAGAAGGGTTCTCCCAAAGACATAACTTGTTGATAATGAAGTAAATTGAGATACCGACCCGACCACTTGGAGGATGTTGATGTGGGGATTTTTAAGAGTTTGGTGAAACTCGACCTGAAGAGTTTTTGACAATGAAACCCGACTTGATTGGGAGTGTTGAATGAAGGCTTTTATAATATCATCTACCTCGATATGCCGATTCGAGGAACGAAGATGAGATCTCAGGCCGACCAGTGTTGAAGTCATGTTATGTATGCCCTAGTTGAGAGGATAAGCTTCTAAAAGGCTAATGATAACTATGGGAAAAACAATGGTTCTCATTGGAAGTAGCTCTGCCAGTCGTCATAGGCCGGTGCGGTGGTATGTATGTGGAAGAGTAGAGCCGTTAGAGGCCAGTGTAGTGACAGTGAAATGAGATATTCTAATTGGCGCATTTAAAGGTAGTTGATGAGAGTTGTAATGGCAATGGTGGCAATACGACATGGGCTGATGTCATTGACGGTAGAATAGTTAATTTAGAAGCCTATATAAAGAGGTTGAATATTTAGATTCAATGGTTAAAAAATTTCGCATCTCACAACTTGTAAAAAGTTATGTGTATTTGATGCGACATAAATCGGAAACCTTTGAAAAGTTCAAAGAGTTCCGTAATGAAGTAGAAAAACAGACTGGTAAATATATTAAATGCCTTCGATTAGATCGAGGCGGCGAATATATGAGTGGTGAGTTCATGGATATATGAAGGAGAATGGGATTCTCGCTCAATATACTCCTCCAGGTACCCCACAGCACAATGGAGTATCTGAGAGGAGAAATCGGACTTTATTGGATATGGTCCGATCGATGTTGAGTTTCACAGATTTGCCCTATTACTTATGGGGTTACTGTCTCTTAACAGCCGCACATCTTTTGAATAAGATTCCTTCAAAGGCTGTTCCTACGACACCGTATCAGATATGGTTCGGTAGGAGACCGAATCTTAATTATATTAAGGTTTGGGGTTGTCCTGCCTATGTCAGGGTAACTCAGCAAAGTAAGCTTTCGCCTCGAGGGCAAAAGTTTAGGTTTGTTGGATATCCCTCGAACACGAGGGGATATCTGTTTTATGATACCGAGCATCGAAATGTCTTCGTAGCTCGCTTCGCAAAATTTCTAGAAGTAGAATTTTTGTCAGAAGGTAGTGATCATAGAAGGGTTGAACTTGATGAAGTCCAACCTGAAAACAACGAACCAACGGAGGAACCTGAAGTTCAAGTAGATGAAGGACCTTCAACACACACACTCCGTAGGTCGGAAAGGGTATCTAGACCTCCTGAACGCTTGTATTTGATACAAGAAAAGAGTCTGGATGTTCTCTTAGTTGAAGAGACCGATCCTTTCACCTATAGAGAATCGATGTTGGACATCGACTCCGTGAAATGGCAAAGTGCCATGAAATGCGAGATAGATTCAATGCATGAAAATCAAGTTTGGGACTTGATTCCGCTTCCCGAAGGAATTGTTCCTATCGGTTGTAAATGGGTTTACAAGAGGAAGCGCGGGCCTGACGGTAAGGTTGAAACTTACAAGGCCCGACTGGTAGCAAAAGGTTACACGCAGCGACCTGGCGTCGACTACGATGAAACTTTTTCGCCGGTAGCAATGCTTAAGTCTATCCGGATTTTGCTTTCTATAGCTGCGTATCATGACTACGAGATTTGGCAAATGGATGTCAAAACGGCTTTTCTAAATGGGTTTCTTGATGAAGAAATCTATATGGAACAGCCAGAAGGTTTCACATCCAGCCAAACCTCGGGTATGGTTTGTAAGCTTAAGAAGTCCATTTATGGACTTAAACAAGCTTCACGAAGTTGGAATCTTCGTTTTGACGAGATTATCAGATCGTCTGGTTTTCTCAAGAATTCGGAAGAATCCTGTGTGTATCAGAAGGCCAGTGGGAGCATGGTCGTATTTTTAGTCCTGTATGTTGATGACATCCTAATCATTGGGAATGATTTAGGAATGTTACAAAGTGTCAAAGCGTATCTCTGTAAGAATTTCTCCATGAAGGACCTGGGAGAAGCTTCCTATGTTTTAGGGATAAAACTCTATCGAGATAGACAAAGGAGGCTGATTGGGTTATCCCAATCAACGTACGTAGATAAGATCTTGGAACGGTATAGCTTTGGTAACTGTAAGACAGCAAACATACCGTTCAGACATGGGATTCATCTTTCCAAGAAGATGTGTCCACAAACAGAAGATGAGAAGGTTAGAATGTCTAATCAACCTTATGCTTCGTGTTTGGGTAGCATAATGTATGCCATGTTATGTACGAGGCCTGATATCAGTTTCGCTGTTAGCGTAACCAGTCGATATCAGTCCAATCCAGGTAATGACCATTGGATGGCCATTAAACATATCCTAAAGTATCTTAAGGGTACTAAGGATAAGTTGATTATTTATGGAGGAAACGAACTGCAGGTTAACGGGTATACAGACTCCGATTTTCAATCGGATCCCGATGATAGAAAGTCTACATCTGGATTTGTCTTTACCCTTAACGGAGGTGCAGTATGTTGGAAGAGTTCCAAACAGGATCTACAGCTGATTCCACCACTGAGGCGGAATATATTGCAGCTTCTGAAGCCGCAAAAGAGGCTGTGTGGATAAAGAACTTTATCACAGAATTGGGAGTTGTCCCAAGTATCGAGAATGCGATTCCGTTATACTGTGATAATACTGGAGCCATTGCGCAAGCAAAGGAACCGAGGGCGCATCAGAAGTCGAAGCATGTGGAACGCAAGTACCACATCATTCGAGAGATCGTGTCGCGAGGGGATATTGTCGTGTGCAAGGTACCGAGTGAAGACAACGTAGCAGACCCGCTGACGAAGGCCATACCTCCAAAGTTATTTGATAAACACGTGGAGTCGATGGGTATTAGATACAATCGATATTGGCACTAGAGCAAGTGGGAGATTTTGTAGGGGTTGGTGCTCAGAGCGCCAATTCCCGGTTGTATTTTGTTAAATACTTCTGTAAAACATTATTATTAGTAATAATATATGCAGTTTCTATAATATAATCTAATCTTTTATATGGTAAAGACGTAATGACCCTAGAATTATTAGTCATGATACAGTTGCAAAAGCGTCGCAACGGACATTGAGTCGTATCATGACGTTGTCATTCTCAGACAGTTCCTGGTCAAGGTTTACACTACTTGGTCAGTATAGTAAACCCGTTGAGACCGGTACATGTCGTATACAGGAATATATGATTCCAATGGTTTCTCAATGAACCATTAGTCTTGGAGACTAGTATAGACGTGTAGGTGTTTATAGCGGATAAACACTGAACGACTCACCGAAGATTCTTAATGGATGGTACACCAGCGTCAATAAGAATCTTCTTGGGTTGAGTAGCACTTGTGATTCTTAGACTTGAGATGCCATTGTGGGCACATGAGACATCTTCTACACTTAGACGGCAGTCACGTCACCGATCTATTTAGATCAGACCTCCGCCTGTTCGTTGGGTGTAGATAGATCCTCAGGGTGTCCTATGTGTATCAAGATAGGATCCGTCAGTTCTGTGTACCAGAGCATAGGTAGTCCATATGATTAGCAATCAGATAAAACCATGGGCCCGTGGTAAGTTTAGAAGCTAGTTCTAAACACTCTTTTTGAGATTGCTAATAGAATAGTCGACTGGATGATCCCGATAGAGATTTGACGTTTACATCTATATCTCTGGGATTTATCCGGATACCTGTGACGGAGGAATTATACATTTGCGAGGACCTCGACCTGTATGGTTTAGCGAGATTATCCGTGATCGTCATAATCTACGGGTGGATAGATTATGGACATGAAATTTGATTTCGTGACGGATATACCTGAACCTAGAGAGTCTCAATAATGAAACATACTCGTTGAGCACTAGAGCAACATAAATAAATAATATTGATTATTTTAAAGTCGTTTAATGGTTAAACGCAAGATACATGCTAAAGACACTAGATAGTCATTTACTTAATTATTGTGTATTTACATTTAATACTTGATTAATTTAAATACACATTAATTAATAGTCAAAATGAGTTATTTGACTTATTCCTAAATGAATATATGTTTTTAATATTTAATGTAAATATTATACATATATTTAATATATTTGTATTTGATTAATTAATTAATTATTTAATTGTTAAATGATTAAATTAATTAAAATATAAATATCTTATGTTAGGATAATTAAATTAAATGACATTAGTTGCATTTGTTGACCAAGATAAATATCTAATAAAGTAGTTTATAAGATATTTGTGCAAGTTGACATTATGATAATTGAAATTAAATTGAAATTACAATTTCTTGAATTTGGCCATGAATTTCGGCCAAGGTGTAATTGTTACACATATAAATTGTTTTTCATTTTTCATTTCACTTAACCTAATACACTTTATCACAAACAAAATTCCATTGAAGAAAGGCAAAGAAAGAAAGTGAAGGAAGAAAAGAAAAACCAAAGAAAAAGCTTGGATTTTGTAAGTTTCTTAAACTTACTATTAGAGAGGAATTTGTTCCTTATGATCTAGGCTACCTCTCATGAGTTTCTTAAGTTATTCTTTTCTTTATTTCTTGTGGTTTTTGATGATGGAAATTTGTTGAAAAGTGTTGAGCATGTATGATGAACAAAGAATGTACTAGTGTTGTAGTTATATGTATTCTTTTAAGGTTTATGAAACCATGTTGCTATTCTAGAGTTGTTGACCCACTCTTAAATGACCTAGATTTGATCTTGAGTTGTTTCATTGTGTTGAGACTTGAATTGGATGAAAGATTGATGATTGAAACATTTGATTTAATGTAATTAGCCTAATTTGTCCAATTTGTGGAAATTGAAAAATTAGGGTTTCTAACTAATTCCAAATTTGGGGTTTTTCATATATGTTGAGCATTTGGGTGTGTATATGATGCATGCAAAGTTTCATGTTGATTGGATTTCATTAAGATGAGTTTTGAAGCATGAAATGACCAAATGGTCAATGTTGCCCCAAATGGAGGCTCTCGGCCAAGATATGGAATTATGGGGATTTTGTGGCTTTTGGTGTTTTGATGTTTTGAACATGCTAAGTTCATCTTAGAAATGATTTAGAATCATTCAAAATTGATTGGATCAATTTCGGACTAAAATGGACAAAATACCATATAAGGGTAATTTGGAAATTTCACTTGAATTTGATTCATTTGAAATTTTATTTCATTATTTGATTATTGGGTAATTAAATAAATGTGTTTATTTATTTAATCAACGAAAAAGTTTTGAAATCTGAAAATCGGATTTTCACCGCTTCCGCTGCGTTACCGGATTCACCCCTATCAGACCCCTCAGTTATGTATGCCCTAGTTGAGAGGATAAGCTTCTAAAAGGCTAATGATAACTATGGGAAAAACAATGGTTCTCATTGGAAGTAGCTCTGCCAGTCGTCATAGGCCGGTGCGGTGGTTATGTATGTGGAAGAGTAGAGCCGTTAGAGGCCAGTGTAGTGACAGTGAAATGAGATATTCTGATTGGCGCATTTAAAGGTAGTTGATGAGAGTTGTAATGGCAATGGTGGCAATACGACATGGGCTGATGTCATTGACGGTAGAATAGTTAATTTAGAAGCCTATATAAAGAGGTTGAATATTTAGATTCAATGGTTAAAAAATTTCGCATCTCACAACTTGTAAAAAGTTAAGAGCTTAAAACTAGTGATAAATAGGGAAAGTTGGTCGGTTACATGACCAAGTGAGTGATATGTATCGGGCTAGTGTAAGACGCGAAGTGTATTATCACTGAGATAGTTCATTTCCCCGTTATAGCTCGGGTCGGCCTTGACTGGACTCCGGAAAGACTAAAAATGCAATCTGCCCCTTATCCCAAGAGTGGAAGAAAAGGCTACCGACTTGGCGTACCGGGTCTGGTTCTCTGAACAGTAATAAAATACATTATTTTTCTCATGTGAACGTAAGTTGGAACCACTTTCCGCTGAACCACGTAAACTTTGTGTTTGTCTTGTTTGCCCTCTAATTTTGCTTGCTAAATTTTACTTTGGTTTCATACTAACCAAACAAATTTATTATTGTGGGAGGTTTGTTCAAGGGATTAATTTTCCATATTGTCCTTGGAACGAAAATAGTTGTCAATAGTTAGCGTCGTCTATGGGGATACAGTACGAAAACCAGCAAACACACTGAGTCGATGGAATGAGACAAAAATCATAGAGCAACGATTCTCATTGAAAGTAGCCCTGCTAGCCACCATAGGCCAGTGCAGTGGCAGAGAGGTGGCAGAGCAGAGCCGCCAGAGGCTAGTGCAGTGACAGTGAAATTGGCTATTCTGATTAGCGCATTTAAAAGTAGTTGAGGAAAGTTACGATGACAATATGACATGGGCTGGCATCATTGACGGTGTAATAGTTAATTTGTAAGCCTATATAAAGGGGTTGAAGATTCAGATTCGGTGGGTTAGAAAATTTCGCATCTCACAACTTGTAAAGAGCTAAAAGCTTAAAATTAGTGATAGAGAGAGAAAGTTGATGGTTATCTGACCAAGTGAGTGACTTGTACCGGGCTAGTGTAAGACTATATGTGTATTATCACTGAGATAGTTCATATCCTCGTTGTAGTTCGGGTCGGTCTTGACCTCGAGCAATAATAAAATACACTCTCTTTCTCTCGTTGACATAGATTGGAGTCACTCTCCATCGAACCACGTGAACTCCGTGTTTGTCTTGTTTGTCTGCTATGTTTGCTTTGATTTCTTACTAACCAAACAAATTCATTATTGATTGACGTTTGTTCGAATGATTAATTTATCATATTATCCTTAAAAATGAAAAACAACCATATAACATATACTATCACTTGGATAGATTCTTAGGTTACTAATTGGGTTGCCTGGTATTACTCTTTGCACAAAATCTCAAACAACAAAGCAGAATTCAATGTGTGTGTATAAATAAAAGTGTCTTGTAAAGTACAAAAGTGGAATCACATAAAGAATGGTCAAAATGTAAGCCTTTAAAGTCCAAAGTTGAATCATGCCAATGTCGGCAAGAAACCAAATTATGATTCCTTCATATCAGCAAATGAAGTGGATACACTTTTCAAGCGAAAATATAATATGTCATTAGCTTCACCATTGATATAAAGCATAAATAAATAAATAATAAAAAAAAAAAAACCAAGTACTGTAGAATCTATACACTACCCAGTTCACAGCTTAAGTCACTCGATTCACGATCAGCAGCAAAACATAGTTAACATAAATTTGAAATTTTGAAAAATCGAACTGTGAAATAAATAATAATAATAATAATAATAATAATAATAATAACTCACCTTGGTTTTTTGATGAAGTATCTCTTCTTATCTCATATTTTGTATAAAATTTCACCCAATTTTTGCAAATATATCACTTTAAAAATAATAATAATTATAATTATAACAAAATTAAGAAAAATTAACAGGAAGGCGCAAGCAATGTTGGATTCATCTTGCGTGAACCGGAATCCAGTTCCTCTAAAGAACCCGGCCCAAGATCTTTTCTTTTGTTTTTCCTTCGATTTTTATGAAATTATTTAAATTCGAGAAAATGTCATTGACCTCCCTTCAAGTTCATTCAAAATACAAAAGATGGCCTCATTTTACACATAATTTTGGAATGAGAGTTAGTATGCACACTGTTATTTTACCTGTAAAAGTTTCTGGTAAATTTATTATGATCTTTGGCTATTCATTATTTGTCATAATTTTTTAATATTAAGTGAACAAAATTCAGGAATTTTTTAGTTAACAAACTTTGTCATGGATTAATTAAAAGTTTTCATAATATCTAGTGAAATTTCTAACAAATGTAAGAATCCATATGAAATTAAAAAAAAAAAGTATATTGTAAAAATTATATTTGCACAAATTGTTAGATATCCTATGGCCTGTCTAGACGCACTAGGCGCTAGTACCTAGCTGATCAAAACCCTCATGCCTTTCAAAGAAAACAACACCTATAATCGAATGGTAAAAAGCAAAAATAAAATAAAAAATCCCATGACTAATGTCGGTATTACATTGTAACATTGACCTCTCACATATACTATAAGTCAATATCATCCATGTGCCCCATCGACTTCATCAAGTGGGGGGTCCACTCAATCATGCAATTTGGACCCTCGGATCTAAATGATTACCCACGGCCCATCTCATAACAACACTCGATTGATCTTACTTAGTGGGAGACACATAAGACATATCATATAACATGATAACAAGTGTCAATTGAATGTGCTGAGGATCTTGATGGGCCGGGACCCACAACCAATGTGTATCATAACCGTTAATTTGATCATCATGGCAAATATATGGATTATATTCTATTAGGCTAATCTTGAAATCTTAACTAATTGATCTTACTTTCCTAATTTTGACATTACTAATCATCCTTAATTATTATGCCATCATTACATTTTGGTGAGGATTTGTAAATTTTGTATTCTGTTTATTTTCATAAATCAAAATCTA
Organism: Zanthoxylum bungeanum; assembly: GCA_019454045.1. Taxonomy (NCBI): domain Eukaryota; kingdom Viridiplantae; phylum Streptophyta; class Magnoliopsida; order Sapindales; family Rutaceae; genus Zanthoxylum; species Zanthoxylum bungeanum. The sequence continues at coordinate 75,169 of SKCR01030666.1, read as the reverse complement.
TTCATTTGTTTTTTCTTCTTAAAAAATGCTTGCGCACAAATTTGTGAGCATAAGACCCGGCCAAGGTTCCGGTTCGGAATCAGAACCGAACCGGTTGGAACCGGACAGTTTCGGTTCCAACTGGTTCCGGTTCCCGAATCGAACCGGTTGGAACCGCTGGAACCGTAGGAACCGGACGGTTCCAGCGATTCCAAACGGTTCCAACCGAAACCGTAAAGTTCATGTTGGAACCGTTGGAACCCTAGGGTTCCAACGATAACACCCAACGGCTATTAGCCGTTGGGCTGGGGGCAGGGAGCAAACCCCTAATAACGGTAATAAACCAGTTAATTTTAGGGTCAGTTTAGGTATCACAACAATATTCTAAAAATATATAAATATGAGTGATTTTTCATTATTTCAACACACCAATTTTTCAATTCTCTCATTTACAAATTAGAAATTACAATTTATCATTCTCAATTCTCTAATGGCAAGCTCATCTGAGAACACAATGTCAAATGTGTCAACCCAAGAGAGCGGCCCTGGTACCGGTCCACGGATAAGAGAAGTTAAGTCTCGTTCATCGGATGTTTTCAAAATTCATTTTCATTTAGACGTTGCTGATGAAGGTTCAAGAGCAGTATGCAACCATTGTGGGGTTTCTTATAAATATTCTGGTGGATACGACAATATGATCAAGCACCTGGAAAGACATCATGCGGTTGAGCTTGGACTTGATACGACGCAAACTCAAATGGTCAGGTACACATCATCTAGTAGAGGTACGAATGCTTTAGATATATTTAAATATTCTGATACTAAAAATAGATAAGAATTTGCTAAATTGACTTGTATGGCACATATTTATTTAAGTTTTGGTGAAAAAATTACTTTTACGAATTACGTTTAAAATGCTTTAAATCCTGCTGCATGTAGAATGACTATAAATACAACAAAACGTCAAATTTTTAAATTATACAAAGATGATAAAATTATTTTAAATGAAACATTTAGAGATATTAAAAGACGTCTATCTATTTGTTCTGATATTTAGAGTGACCATTGGCGAACACACTCACATATGGGTGTGACTTGTCATTGGATTGATGCATCATGGAACATGCAAAAACGACTTATTGCATTTAGAGTTTTTGATGAACAACATTCTGCACAAAATATTTATAGAATGATTAAAGTAATTTTTGATGAATATGGTTTATTAGGTAAAATTTTAACAGTTGGATTTGATAATACATTTGCAAATAATGTATCAATAAAAGATTTAATACAAATATGCGAACCAAATTTAGGGGGTCATTTTTTATGTTCGTTGCACATGTCATGTCATTAATTTATGTATTCAAGATGATTTGGAAAAATTAGCACATTTCATTGAGCCTATTAAAACTGCAATTGATTGTATTTGGTCTTATTCTCAAGTTAAGAGAGAATGGGCCAAGTTTTGTAAATTTAATGGTATTAAACCGATAAAATTTTCACGAGATGTTCCAACACGTTGGAATTCAACTTAATTTCTTTTATGTCAAGCTTTGCAATACAAATATGCATTATGTAGTTTTTTTTTCTCAAAATGTTCAACGTATCACACTTTTTCCTAGTCAATGAGAAGTTTGTGAAAAAATTTAGAGATTTTAAAAGTGTTTAATGATGCTACACTGATTTTAGCGGAGTTTATTATCCTACGGCATATTTATTTATTCTTGAAAATTTGAATATTGTTGGAACTCTCGATGAGCATGTTGATAGTTGTGATCCTAATGATATTGTTTTGTTATAAGCTATTACTGCTATGAAACGAAAATGATTGAATTATTTTAGAGACATTCTTTTATTTTATCTTATTGCTGTTGTTTTTTTATCCTAGATTTAAATTAGAAGGTTTGAATAGTGTTTTACCCGCTTACTATGGATATTTAGGAATAACCAATGAAGTTGATATTACAAGAATAATAGTTAAAATAAAAAAAATGACTTAATAGAGTTATTTAATGAATATATCATAAGATATAACTTGCAATCAGTATGATAATCTAGTAGTAGTCAAACGACCGTAGTTGAATCTAGACTTAGCGCAGGTGATCGTTGGTTATTACAACGAAATAAAAAACATAGGGAAAACACGACTAATAACCCATAATTAGATAAATATTTATCTACAGAGTTTTCAACTGAATATTTAGCTAGTAAAAATTTTCAAATCCTTAAATGGTGGAATCAACATCAAAATGTATATCATATATTATCAATTATTGCTAAAGAGATATTGACAGCACATGTTTCCACCGTTGCGGTTGAGCAAGCCTTTAGCATTGGAGGCAATATATTGGAAGTCAGACGGTCTTCATTACATCCAAGCACTCTAGAAGCAACAACATATGTGGATGATTGGACCCGAACTGATCTTAGGCAACAACAAGATGCCCCTGATTAATTTGAAGACTTGTTCGATAATGCATCTGCAAGTTCAAGCGGAGCTGAAGGATCAACAGCCACGGATGATGATTGATATTTAAATAATTGTAAAATTACAATAGGGAAATATCTTTCAAATGTAATGGAACTACATGAGCTTTGATTCCTCTCACCCCTGAAGGATACGTAGGCAACTTAAGTTTTTACAAATTTAAGTTCACGCTCTTTAATTTAATTTTGTTTAGATAAGAATTTTATTTGTAATTTAATGTAATTATTATGTAATGTAATGTAAGTTTATTATATAAATTCAAATTCATAATTTTAAATTATTTTATTTTATTCATCTCAATTTTTTATTTCAAAAAAAAAATCGAATGGAATAGGAACCGGAACCGAACCATTCTGCCGGCCATCTCGCTTTTTTTTTTAAAAAAAAAAAAAAATTGGAATCGTTGGAAATTCCGCAGTCAAATCACTTCTTCCGGAAATCACTCATTCTAGACTTAAGCGGAGCAGGTAAAACCCCCGGCTGTCTCAGGCTCTTACAAGAAACGCACGCTGAATTCGAACCCATGACCTCAAAGTGAGATCCTGAGTCATACACCACAAAGTCACGTCTTTCGAATACATAAAGTAGCTTATTATGCATGGGAAATGCCTATTTTTTAAAGGTATACACTTGATTTAAATGTGCCGTGGTAATCATATTATGAAAAGGACAACAAAAATTAAACTTAAAATTTGGTTTTTAAAAAAATATTTATTACGTCATTTGTCACAATTATCAAAATTCAAACAATATGATGTCATGATTCAATCCCACACATAAGATAAATGAAGTTAATTCAAGCAATTAAGCATATGATAGTCTTTCTTGTATTCCTATTTTTCTTATGAAGTGTTATCTTTATTGATATTATAATTTTTTAACCCAATTATCGCAACGCACAATATTAAGATTAATTATTTAAACATCTTATTATTTTGAAAAAGTTTATCTAGCACCTAGTTTTTAAGAGCTACAACTACCATTATATGGTATTTATTGTTATTCAATTTTTTTTTTTTTTTTTTGTTGAATTTGTTTGTTGAAAGCAAATAAAATTTTATTACTCAACGAGTACTACAATAAAATAATATTACATTTTCAAATACATAAACGTTATGAATATAATATTTTCAACGAGTGCCACCACACATAATTACTCATAGAATTTCATATTTTCATATTTAAAGAATATTTTATATCTATAAACACACTATAATACCAAATCAAATCAAACAAAGTATTTGTTTATTAGGTGAGGTTGGTTATATGGTAATATTATAATATAAAATAAAAATAAAAATAAAAATCCAATAGAGACACGAAATTTCTTAAAGGCCAAACCCATATGTTGTGTTACATTGCTTTCATAGCTAGTGCAAATAGAGAAGATTTAATTTATCAATCATGATGAACAAATATGATTGTCTTGATAGAAAAATGTCAAAACACAAATTTCAATGATGGGTGGTGAGCCAAATATGGGAGCATGTGATGATCCAAGAATTTCAACTATTAGAATCGAAAGAATTGATTGGATGAGATACAATCACTCTTGATTCACATGTATGTGAGATTAACACATTATTCTACCTGTAGAAAATTGTTGTGAGGTGATCAATTTTTAAACTAAATAATTTATCATATATTTTAAAGTATTCTAAAATGCGTTAGGCGCTAGTCGGACTGCGACCCAGCGCCTAGCGCCTAAAGCGCCTAGTCGGAGCCTAGACGGTTAATCGGAAATTGATAATTTCTATAATTAGGTTTAAGATTTAGTATGATTTGGTGAAATCAATCATAGATAAATGTTATATGAGTAATGACTAATATTTATAAATGGTCAGTTTGATGAGAAACTAACAAAAATAGAAAAAAATATTAGATGTTTGAAATTACGGTTTATGCTCTAAATAGAGATTTTTTCAAATTGATGAGTTAGAGAGTTAAGTTTGTAAAATTAAGGTTAGGGTTAAGATTGAGGTGTGAAATTCAGCCGGAAAAAACAATTAATTTCGAATTATGCGTCGGTCGACGGTGGTTGACCGATGAATTTGCGACGAGCGCCTGGCCCCAACGATTTGAGGCCATAGGCCGCCGAACCTATACGCGCCGTCAAACCAACCATAATGTTAGTGTTCTCTAACTAACATTATTTAGATTTTTTTTGAATCGTTGGAAACTCCGTCGTCAAACCAGCCATTTTGGGCTTAAGTAGAGCAGGTAAAACCTCCGACTGTCTCAGGTTCTTACAAGAAACGTACTCATTAGATTCGAACCCATGACCTCAAGGTGAAATCCGAGCTCTACACCATCAAATCACGCCTATTAGGGACACATTATTTAGACTTATCTCATGGTGAGGAGAAAAATCTTATATGATTGTATTTGATTTAATATCTAAATTCCCTTAACAACTAAATATAATAAAAAAATGTTATGGTATTATTTACAAATTTTTTCATATCTCATTGATAATAATTTGATTTTTGAAAAATTTTAGGATTTACATTAATTCATAAATATGACCGACGAAATTATTTTCCTAATGATTCTCATTGTAAGCTGGTGAGGTGATAAAAAAGAAAAATATTTGATTGGTGCTGGTACAAGAAGAAGTGACAGGTGTCAGATGATGAGTGGAAAAGATCACAGTATGATGATGTGGATTTTGTAGAGTGAGGACAACTTGAATTTGAAGATTTCGCAATCCATCACTCTTCACTTTCAAAACTTTATTTATTTATGGGACCGTTAATTTTAGAAAATCTCTTGTTAACAACTTGAATTATGATGGATACGTGGACATTTGACCAATAACCTTATTTTTTTTTTTCCAAAATACCAAAACACCCTTACTTAATTCAAGTGATTCCCTTCTCACCATAAAGTTGGTTGGACTGTATTACCCTCCTTAGGAAAATTTTGATTGTCAATTGGTATTGTGGTATTGTAATTGTAATTGTAGCTTCGTATTAGGGCAGGTTGAGCCTTTATTAGCCTTTTAAATATTAATTTACTCACAGTTGTAATTAATATGGTAATTAGTTGTTAATTCTAAGTTATCACATTGTATGAAATCATTTGATTGGATGTTAAAAGAATTTGAGAATTGATATTTTATGAACTCAATTATTCACTTGTTGTAAAAAATAAAAGTGGATTTACAAATAATTAATATATGTTTGATTTTCTAAAATCAAACATATTTTATAAAATCAAACATATAATATGGTATGCGATTAAATAAATAATACAACCAAGGACCAAAGTATATTTCAGATTAATTAATAATTAAACCCAACAAAAGATACTAGAACCAAGCCCATAATTGTAAATTCAATAAATTTTGAAAAGCAGAAGTTTCCTATTTGAAGCCCATAATTGTAACTTTCATCGAACTTTTATTTGAAAAAAAAAATCACCTAATTTATAACAAAATTTCAGAAACAAAAACAAAACAAAACTCACAAACACACACACTTTTTCTCTCTGTCTCTCTCTACTGTATCATTAAGAGATAGAGAGAGATAGTAAAAGCAAAAACAAAAATAAAACCAAAAAATCAAAAGAAAAAGGAAACATACATTTGAGAAATGAGTAAAGCAAAAACAATATTGTCATTGTTTTTGGGTTATTTTTATTATTATTAATTTTGTTTGTTCATTACTTGAAATTCAAAAAACAAAACCCACAAAACCCATTAGAAGAGGACAGTCTTTAATAGAGCATACAAATACCAAAAAAAAAAAACATCAATACAAGCTAAATGTTGAGATAGATCTAACTGATTATCCACTCAGGTACGCTTTATCTTCAACGATCCATCCCACATTTGTCTAATTGTGATAAAGTTTGGATTTTTCTTAACTTGTGATATCTGTGGGTATGTATGTGTTTGTTTATTGCAAGTGGAAATGGGTTTTGGCAATTGGGTGTAGTTCTGAATGTGAAAATGGAAGTGGGTTTTGGTTAGTTTCGTATTTGGGTTTGGTTTCGATGAATCAGATCTGATTTCTATAAGAATAATGTTGGTTTCTATTTTAGTGCATTTTTTTTTTTGATTTTTTAGTGGGGTTTTAGGATTAAGATCCTATTTTTATTTATGGTAATTATTTGCGTCTAGGAGCAGTAGCTCTATAGCTATTGGTTATTTATTTTTTATTTTTTTAATGAGTTTTGTTAGTAAATTTATTTTATTTTTGTTGTAAATGTCGGTTATTGAGATTTGAGACTGGTTTCCTTATTTGAATTGGATATTGAGATTTTGATTCTTTGTTTATTTAATTTATGTATATTCTGTAGTTCAGGTGCTTAGATTTAGCTTTACTTGTGTCTTTTTTTTTTTTTTTTTTTTTTTTGTTGTTGGAGAAAATGGAAATCTAGAATTTATTTTGGTTTTTATTTACCTTAAAGTGGAAATCTAGCTTTAGTTGTAATTTCTTTTTCTTTTTGATTCTTTGTGTTTATTGATTGAAGTGTTGTTGATTTTGCAAGTTGATTGATTGAGAATTTGAGGATCTGCGCTCATTTTTGTAGAGAAGTACACGTGGGTACATGAGGAGGTTAGTGAAGAGCTAGTGTAAATATAGTAGAAGGAAAATGAAAGCAGATACGCCACTTGATTATGCCGTGTTCCAACTCACACCAAAGCGCTCAAGGTTTTGGAAATTCTTTAATGGACATTTTATTATTGGCATATTTCTCATCACGTTTTTAATATTTATTAGTTTCTATTTGGGCAGATGTGAGTTGTTTGTATCAAGTGATGGGAACACTGAGAAGCTTGCCTCAGGGTTACTGAAGCCATTTGTGACCCATTTGAAGGTCGTAGAAGAACAGGTTTCAAGATCAATTCAGTCAATTAAGCTGGAAGTTGGTAAAAGTGACAATGCTCAGACTTGGTTCACAAAAGGAACAATTGAAAGGTTATATTTGGTGCCAGCTGAGACATTTGCTGCCCTGTATGGATCAATGGCTTGGATTCATCTATTGATTTGATTGGCATTTCTTGTTTCCAGGTTTGTGCGGTTTGTTAGTACTCCAGAGGTTTTGGAATTGGTCAATACATTTGATGCGGAAATGTCTCAGTTGGAAGCAGCCCGGAAAATATATTCACAGGTAGTTAATTGTCATTTCATTTGTTGGAAATTATTTTTCGAGATTCATTTGGGTACACAGTACTGCCGTTTTCATTGAATCTGGGAACTCTTTGTATTTCAGGGTACCAGGGTTCAGCTTTCTGGTGCAATAGGTGTGTTCTATTAATTTGGCTCCATCTAGCTTCTTTTATCTTCTATATTGGATTAGTCTTACTTTCTGGAATCCATCTTGGATTAGTCTCACTTCAGGAATCTTAAACCTGTTGTCTTTATAAGCTTGATAAAGGAATAGAAGATACCTTCAGAATATTGTTAGTTGTAATGGTCAAATGCCATGGTAACTAACTAGCATTTAGCGTAGCTGAGGTGTGACTGGTTGGGATGATGTAAGCATTTAAAAGATATTAAAATATTCTTAGTTTTACATTCTGCTATGTAATTTGATGTAATCATGCCTCATCTGAATTGGAAACAACTTGTCTTCAAGGAGAAGAGGAGTATGTCAGCACTATTTTATGTTATTTTAGTTATCACAGCAATTTAAATAAATTTTGTAGATCAGAAACAAAATGCATATAAAGATAATTTTCAAACATGAATTTATCATGTGTTTTATACGGCCTGTTAAAGTTTTTGTTATTCTTATGGTTGTTTAATAAAAAGAAATATACCTAAATTGTAGTCGCCTATGATCTATTGATGTTATTCATTGATGGAAACTTATATCAAATTCATAAAAATTAGGAGTGAGTGAAGTACGATATTGATGAAATGTTGTCACAGTGGAACCAATATGATATGAGAGAGGAACTTGTTTCCCATCGAAAAAGACCATGTCCTTTTCTCTTGGCAATGTAATGCCCTCTGAGGTGTGAGCATGGCCTGCTTTTGTTCCTTTCTCTTTTTTTTTTCTTGAGTCTGGATTGGAATTAGGATGTGCACTCTTGAGTAATTTGATGCTATATGTGTTTGGGAAGTGTAGGTGCTTCAGGAGCCCTCTTGATGGATAGTGAAAAATTACATACGGATGTTAATGTGATATTTAAATTGGATGTAGTAGAGTTTCTCTGATGTTGATTGAGAGACTGGCTATGGGTTAAATTGCCCCGATTACTAGAAAATTATCTCCTTTTTAGCTTATTCCTTCTTAGGGTAAACAATTCTGTCACTAGCTCATTAAATGATTGTTGACAGACTAAAATCAATCTGCAAAGGAAAAGAACTGAAAAAGAAAGATTTACTATAAATGAAAGGTTATAAGACCCCCAAAAAAGTTCTAGTATTTTGATATGTCAACGCTTAGAAGTTTGTTTTGTTGGATATTCTGCTGCTCTTCTCATTCCAGTATTGCATCTCTATTTTCTAACGCTATTTGCACCATTTTCTTAGAACCTCTTATTAGTTCTGTTCTCCTCCTGCCATACAAATGGCATAAAATACTCTGAATTGCAACTATCCTTAAAGCCTATATCTCATATCTGAGTGATTCAGTGAAGTACGAATTGTTGGAAAACGCTAACACAAAATTTTCGCAATTTTTCTGTAGGTGGGGATAGTACGGGAGCAGCATCTGATGCGACAAAGTAATTTTTTTTTCCTTTCACTTAGCGGTGCTTTTTCTTTTCTATGTTTTTTTAATTTTGTCTAGTTTTTTAGATGTAGACTTTTTATTCCATTCCCTGCAACAGTTCAGTTTTTGGTTGTTCATTTATGTGTTTACAATGAAGGTTACAATTGAAGTTATTTGCTAGATGAAGGGAAACCAAAGTTGTCTGCCTGTGCTTATTGAATTTCAGTTGTTTTGTCTAGCTTTTTTCTCAAAATTACTTTCTAACTCCACATTGTTGTGTCCAATTTCTTCAGGAAGGAGCTTTTAAGAGCTATTGATGTGCGTCTTGTTGCAGCTAGACAGGACTTAACCACTGCTTTTGCTCGTGCAGCATCCGCTGGTTTCAACCCTGAAACTGTCTGTGAACTCCAAAACTTTGCAGATTGGTTTGGCGCTCATCGCTTGAAGTAAGCACTCAGGGAAATCCTTCAATAAATTTTAGTAACTCGAACTCCGATCTAACTTTTGTCGGTGTGTGCTCGTGCTAAATAAGATGAAACCAGTATACATCATTATCAAGATGAAGTGGTTAGATGTTATTATAAGAATTAATTTTAAGAATTACTCCCACGTTCTTAACATTCTTATTAACATTAGGGACCCCACAATTATATATTACTCTAAAATTTAATGTAGCTATAAATTTTAATCTCTTAAGTAATTGATACCGACTCAATAATTCCCATCACATGTCTATGAAAACTAGTTACTATGAGATAACAAACTGTGAAGAAGTTCAGTTTGAGGTTTGTTATGAGTCAATTGTATTCCTGGCAAGTCGAATTAACTCGGTTAAGTTGCTAGTTAGTTCTGAGTTTTTGAAATCTGTGCGAAACCATTTACTTTTTTTTTCATCTATGGCATTTAGAACTAGCGCTCCACCCAGCCTTTTTAACTATTCCGGATCAATCCTTTTTCCTGTTTTTTGAACCTGTATTTTGATTCAATGACAACGTTGATGGATTTGATAATAGCTGCATTTTTTAGCAAGTAATCTGCTAGTTGTTGCCGTGACAACACTGAAATATCTCAATTTCATGTGATTTTCAAGTGTCCCTGGTAAGTTATGCTTAAGCAACTAGTTAGATTTGTGAAGCATTTAGCTGGCTGAGATATTGATAGGTTGCATCCAGGGTCCCTACTGTGCCTTAAATATTACCATGTTATGCACCAATTATGAGGTATTCAGAAAATGAGATTTTACCTTTTATTTTTGATAAGCTGGCTAGACAGTGACTCAGGAGCTGTCATAAAGTGATTAAAGATTTTTAGTGGCAAACATAGGATCATTATTCGATGTCCAGATATATTGGTCGTTGCTATATCTAGATCGATGATAGGGGGATTGATCATACTCCTATTTGTTGAAAGGAGCCATAAATTTGCTTGTATTGAATTTTGGTTTTTGTATTGTTCTTTCTTTTTCTCTATTTTGGGTCTTTGGATTTGATTTATGGTTGAGTGGGGTCTATTATTAATGATCTATCACTGGTCTGCTGGTTATCCCATGTAGGATTTGGTCCATTTGTGAACTTTCAAATGTGCGATAATAGTTATATGACTATCTTGCCTATGCACCAACAACTACCAAGCTAGATCAATATCTCAGGATATCTATCTCTGTTTTATATGGATATCTCATTATATTTTTCATTTTTTTTCTTTCAGGTTTTCGGTAATTTATCGTTGGCTTTTATTTTATTTATTTTTGTTTATTTTCCAATTTTGGAGCATCCTAATGCCACAGGACATATAGGGAAATCCACTCAATGATTGTTTTACGCAGTCCGGTTCTGCCCAATTTTGGCTAGTGACTTGTGCATGTTGATTGACCCTCACTATTTGTGACAAATGAATCTTATTATAGAATATAAAAAATTCCCCAACTGTATCCTTCCCTGTTGGCATCTTGTGTTAAAAATGAAGAAGCATATCTAATATTTTATATCTTTTGGGTCTAGAATTTAAAAAGCTAATAGTATTCTTAACCTGTCACTATATGGAGGGTATAGCAGTTATAGGGGTGTTTTCCCATCTTTTAATATCTTAACTCTCTTGTTCTTGTTTTTTTTCCTGATATTATTTTGATTATTAATTATTTTTCAAAATAAAGAAAGTAACATTAATATGTATTTAATCTCTTGTGCAGTGAAGCTTGTACCAAATTCACCTCGATTTGTGAGAGAAGACCTGATCTGATCAGCCCATGGAAACCAGGTGTCAGTGATCAGGCGGTTCGGTCCTCATGGGGATCTGACATGTCAATTGATGACCCCACAGAAGACCAAAGTGTGCCCCACCATATATCTCAGGATAAACCCCACAATCCATCCGGCCAAGACCACCGTCAACAAAAAAGTACAACACAGATTCAACAACTTAACCAATCAAAACCTTCCACGTGTCAGCAATCCAAGTCGGTTTTCCCTACACAGCAAGGTAATCAAGATGAAAACAGCAATGATGAGAAGAAGAAAGAGGAGGCTGTGATTGAGTCATCAACGAGTCAACCTGCAAGGCGACTCAGTGTACAAGACAGGATCAAGCTTTTTGAGAGCACCCAGAAGGAGAACTCGTCAGGCTCTGGAGGCAAACCCATTGTTGTGGGAAAATCCACTGAGTTAAGACGGCTCTCCTCTGATGTATCGTCTTCATCTGTTACCACACCCACAGGCCCTATTGAGAAGGCTGTGTTGAGAAGATGGAGTGGTGCGAGTGATATGAGCATTGATTTAGGCAATGAAAGAAAGGAAAATAATAACACAGATAGTCCCTTGTGTACACCCTCTTCGTTATCTGTTTCTCTGTCCAAAAGTAATGTATTTTCAGAGGATAACAATGACCAGAAGGATAAAAAAGGGTTGAATGATTTGGCGAGTTCAATTAAAGTAGAGTTTAAGAGTGGTGGAAATCGAGATGATGATTCTGGAGTGAAAATTCAAGAAGAGGTGGGATTGAGGGGGGGTAAGAATTGGAAGGATCAAGTGGATTCACAGGTGAACGAACTGAGGTCTTTTACAGAAAGGACAGAACAAGTGGCTGTGAGTGATCAAGGGGTTCCTCAGGATAAGTTGAAGGGTTCTTTGGCTGTTGGAGAGAAGAGTGATCGGTCTAAAGTTCAAGCCGGTTCTCAGGAGGCCATTGGAATCAAAAACCAGGTTGCTTCACGGACCCAGATTGCAAAATCTGTGGATAGGACTGAGAATTTTACTTCTGATGGTGAAATTGGGAATAGAGTAGAAGATGTTGAACCAATAGATGAGCTAGAGGCTCAACCACGATATAGGGGTTATCATAGTCATTCGCGGTCTTTCTCGGGACAGTTTGAAGGTGGTATTGGAACAAAAGTATTGGACCCCCGAGATAAAGTGTCTGAGGGTTATCAGTCCACTGCTCAGCCGCAGTGGAGAGCTTTTACAGGAGAAGTTGAAGAAACGGGGAAGGTGCCATCTGGAAAGGAACCAATCAAAGTGGAAAATTCTGGAAACCAGAGAATGAAGTTTCAGAAACCAGTCACTGCAGGTCCAGAACAGATTAAGAAGATGCAGGGTAGCAGAGATGAAAGCAGTTCTGTTTATGAAAATAACAAGCCAGGTTATCTGGGTAAAAAGGTTGTGGAGAGTCGAGAGAGTTTTGGCACAATTCTGGCACCACTGGCTGAGCAAGTTCCGAAGTCCAGGCAGTCAAAGGGAAATCAGGAGCTCAATGATGAGCTGAAAATGAAGGCAGATGAGCTGGAAAAGCTTTTTGCAGAGCACAAGCTTCGGGTTCCTGGGGATCAGCCCAGTTCTACGAGAAGAAGCAAGCCTGCTGAACCACAGATTGAGCAGGCAGTAAGTTCACAGTACAGAAAAACAACAAGGTCAGATATAGATCCTGCGCAACTGCCTGACAAAAGCACTGTGATTGAGCCATCCGGGAGTTCAAGTAACATGACAAAATTCAGTACTCCACCTGTGAAGATGGTGGATAACCAGCACTATGGTGATACCGTGAGGCAAAATTTCTCTGAGCTTGGTCTTTCTGATGATTCCAGAGGAAAATTTTACGTGAGATACATGCAGAAAAGAGATGCTAAACTGAGAGAAGAGTGGAGTTCCAAAGGGACAGAAAAGGAAGCCAAGCTGAAAGCCATGCAGGATAGCCTTGAGCGAAGTAGAGCTGAGATGAAGGAAAAATTTTCTGGGTTTTCAGACGGGCAGGATTCAGTCTCTAGTGCTAATCGACGTGCAGAGAAACTCAGATCCTTCAATTTTCGATCAAGTATGAAAATGGAGCAGGTATTTCATGTTCCAGTATTTTGTATTTTTATTTTTTGTTGAAACAATTCTTAAAACTTATAATCTTGTATTACGTGTAGCTAATTTTGGCCAAATGAATCTTTTGACAGCATCCAATAAGTTCCATTCAGAGTGAAGAAGATGAAGATCTTTCTGAAGTTTTTGATCAGAAATACTACGGACAGGATAGATCATTCAGTGAGATGTGTTCAGGGGATAATTTTTCTAGAAGCTCCCAAGCTAAGAAACTTTTGCCTAATAGAAATTTGTCTTCATCTACACCTCGCACTGCAGCAGTACCAATTCCACGATCATCAGCCAAAATTCCCAATGCTGGTTCTGGAAGGCGAAGACTCCAATCAGAAAATCCTTTAGCACAGTCGGTTCCCAATTTTTCTGACTTAAGAAAAGAGAATACAAAGCCCTATATTGGAGTTGGCAAAGTGACAACCCGTTCACAGATGAGAAACTATGCCCGCAGCAAGAGTACTAATGAGGAAACACCTCTTGTCAAGGAAGAAAAACCCAGGAGGTCAAATTCCTTGAAAAAAGGTTCTGGTGGTCCTGTAGAGTTTTCTGACGTGCCCCCACTGAATTCTGATGGTGTTGTTTTGGCCCCATTGAAATTTGATAAAGAGCAGAGTGAGCAGAGCCTCCATGACAAGCACTTGAAAGGTGTGGAGTCAAAACCCTTTCTCAGAAAGGGTAATGGCATAGGTCCTGGTTTTGGAGCAAGTATTGCCAAGCTAAAAGCTTCATACGCAGCAGAGTCTTTGAGAAATGAAGAAGAATATGATGAATTGGCATTCGAGGCTGAAAATTCAGCAGATATGGTCAAAGAGGATGAAGAACACGATCTTGAAACCATGGAGGTTGAAGAATGCACTGACATGGATAATGGGAAACCAATACTTAGCCAGGAATCAGAGAAAGTGGGTAATTCTGGATCTGAGAATGGTGATTCCTTGAGATCACTTTCTCAAGCAGACCCTGATTCAGTTGCTGAATTACCTGCTACTGTGCCTTCAACATTCCATGCTATGGGGTCTCTGCAAGACTCACCAGGGGAGAGCCCCATGTCATGGAACTCACGCATGCATCATCCATTTTCTTACCCACATGAGACCTCTGATATTGATGCTTCTGTGGACTCTCCAATTGGGAGTCCTGCTTCTTGGAATTCTCACTCTAACCAAACAGAGGCTGATGCCACTCGGATGAGGAAAAAATGGGGTAGTGCGCAGAAACCTTTCCTTGGTTCTAATTCATCCTCTACGCAGTCCCGGAAGGATATGACAAAAGGCTTCAAAAGGTTACTGAAATTTGGAAGGAAAAATCGTGGCACAGAGAGTTTGGTTGACTGGATTTCTGCTACAACTTCTGAAGGAGATGATGATACAGAAGACGGCAGAGATCCCGCCAGTCGGTCATCAGAAGACTTGAGGAAGTCCAGAATGGGTTTCTCGCAGAGTCATCCTTCAGATGATGGATACAATGAAAACGAATTGTTCAATGAACAGGGTAACTTGATTTGTTAATTACTTTGTGATTACATGCCATGCATGTTTATTGGCTGCATTTTTGCTTATATCATCTCAAGTTTGAATAATTATTACTATTTTGAAAAATTACTCCGTCTAACTGCTTCTGGCTTTGATCGTGTGGTGTGCGTGTGCAACACATCTTGAATTTAAATAATATAATATAGATAAAAATTCCTGAGTTTTCTTTCAACTGTGGAAATGCTATTTCCTTGTGTAAGGTGTGGTTTTTGCTCTTTGCATGTTTATGTGGAACATGTGGTGTACTTTTGTAACTTCTCTTTTTGTTTCCATTGATAATACATCTTTTTAGTTTCCTTGAAAAAATATGTCATGCACAGGCTCATTTGGACTGATGTAATTTTGCATACATGTCTGTACAACAAGTGTTTTTTTCCTTTTCTTCTTTGGCTAGAAGTCCAAAAATGAAAATTGCATCAACTGAAAGTAGTTTTGCTTTTTGTTACAGCACTAGGATTTGAATTGTTTCCTCGTTATTGAATATAGTCTATCCAGAAGTCATAAAAATCTTTACCGTGTAAACTTTAGTTGATTCGAGAATGAAAGCACCTTGATGGTTCTTTTATCTTGCAGTTCATGGCTTGCACAGCTCTATCCCAGCACCTCCATCAAACTTCAAGCTGAGGGAGGATCACATGTCGGGAAGCTCCATAAAAGGTGATTAATTTACTAGTAACTTGTTTTACTTGGGTGTAATCAACTAGTGCATCAAATTCTGCTTGATTCTGAAGGATTTTCCTTATATCAGTAATCATGGCTTAAGCTGACCCAATCAGTGTGATACAAGAGACCTCCCCTTGCAAGCCTTAATCTTGAATCAAGATATACTCAGAAACTTCAGAAATAGGGAGTTCATCTTTTTGCATGAATCTTTATTGTCCTATTGGGTCAATATACAGATCTTAAGTCCTAACACTTTCCGGTTTATATATCTTTGAAAACCTGAAGCATTAGAGAGAAAACTAAAGGGAATATTACCATTGATCATTAGGTTCATCTATTAATATATTTCTGACTGATCAAGAGTTTATCGGAGAACCATACAGAGAGATGAAGGAAAATATTTCCCCCGTCACTGATAAATTGGTTTGTATCTTTTTTCATGCTGATAAACTTATGCCTGTCTTTCAAATTTTGCAGCACCACGGTCATTTTTTTCACTCTCAACATTTAGAAGCAAGGGAAGTGACTCCAAGCCCCGCTAAATGACCACATAGTGTAGCCAAGGGGAAGTGCTTGGGAATTGGGATCATCTTAAAAAATAGGGTGTAAAGGATGATATAATATAAACAGATATGAACGAGGCAGGAGTGATAAAGCCATCTATATAGGTTGTACATTGCACTGAACAAAAAAAAAACGCCTATTGGCATATCGTCATTGTGATTTTGATAGTCCAGGAGGGTATTCTTTTTCAACTCTTAATTTTCTTCTATCTAGTCTTTTGTGTGCTGTATATCAAACTCTTGTTAGAATCAAAATTGTTGTCAGTTTAGGAAGAGTGATGTGATTATGCGGAGTAGCCTATTATATTCTACTGTTCTTTTGTTTCATCTTTGTTCTTTTTTCTCAATTGTTGATGTTGATGCAGTTTAAGAAGAGGGATCATCATTCAATTAGTGTTGTTACATTTGTGAGCCACTGGCTAAGGTTAGAATATTGCAATCATCATAGGAACACATACACTGTTCTCGAATATGCATTTTTTGTTGATTTATTGATAGTTTTGTACTGTCCGCAACAAACTGATAGATACACTTCATGCACAAACTGCTTATGCTGTGAAAGTTTCTTAGGGTTTGGAACCAATATAAATTTTTTTTTAAGTGACTAGGTTCTTTACAAGTGCCGTGTAGGTGTGAAATTTGTCAAATTTTTGTGATATGGATTCAAAACAAAATTATTACGCTTATGAGAACAAGATTTCGGATAGAATATAATATTGTTAAAAATTCATGGAGTTGATCAGTGGTGTAGTCAGAATATTGATTTAGTAGAGTAAAATTTAGTTTTGAAAAATTTAGTTTTTCACAAAAAGTGATACATATTTTTTATTTTAGCGGGCAAATCAAAACTATCTCATTAATAAACTATATTTTTCACTAATTCACAAGATATATTTTAATAAAATTTTGAATTATTTTAATAAATTTCTTGATTAAATGGGAGTGACTGTTACTGCTTACCTCTTAGTGCCTCTGCCATTGGAGCGGATCCCACCGAGAAAGACTTTTAAAGACTTTTATTTGGTTATTTGGTTTGACTATAGGATCTTCAGGATATGTGAAGTCCTTGGATTTTATGTTCAACCTTCAGTGTCTGGGCAAGGACATATCCTGATACTTGTAGTTTACTGTTTGTGTTTGTCCGGCCTACCTCGAGTACTAAGAATCTTAAGAGCAGTAAGATTTTATTGTTTTATTTATTTATGTTTTTCCGAAGCTTGGAGCAATTGGGGTTTTACATGTTCTGTTTAAATTCGGATTGGATGGTTTGACGATGAAACGGAAAAAATATTTTTCCAAAGCAGGGCAATAATTAAATACCAAAAACATGGCCATGCGGTTTGATTTTTCTATTTCCTGATATATGGTACGACGGCAGGACACTATCAAATATTCAAATATGTGAAGACAAATCATAAAAGATTTTTTGTGTTAAAAAGTCTTCTACATTCCTGCAGTTTTCTTATGTTATCTTCCTCTCAAACAGAAAGTTTGGTCAATAAAATCAACTCTTTCAGGGATTCATTCAATAAAATATATAAAATACAACATCTTTTTAAACGATGTCTTTGATGACAAATGGAGAACCCATGTGACTTTATTGATTTGATGCCAATGACATCTGATACAGAGGCTAAGACAAGCAACACTTGTCTTTTGTTGTTTCTTAGTTTTGAAATTCAGGTTTTTTACTTTTAAGAATCAGATAGATCCAAAATTCTACAGAGAAAAGACACCCACAAATGTTAGAATCATTTGTTGAACTTTCACTTCAGTTATTTAACATTTTACATTTTCATAAAGCCGGCCTGTTGGCCTTGACCTTGAAAATTGTTCATGCACATTAGGTGGACAAGCCTGGTGACTTTTGTCTGTTACATAAGCTTGACTAATGCAGCACAACTTACAGAGATATGCAATGTTCAATGGCTTAAACTAGCCTCTTTGGCTATACTTTTCTCCAATAGTTGAAAATACATTACATCTTCTCTTACTTTCACCATCATTCATCACACTTTTTCATTCATGGAGTCTTCCTTTGAAATTGAACACGCTTCCTCCCCTACATATCACCACCAACACCACACTACTCCCGTTAGCTCACATTATGTGTCACGTTCTCCCTCGCCATTCAACTCTCGCTACTTGTCATCGCGCAACCGGACACCAGGCAGAGCAGGCCGCCGTGCTCCTGCCACCCCTTTTGCCACAGATGATGACATGTCATGGCAAGGTGAGGTTTCATGGCAAATTGAGCCCTCAGGTTGGCATGATAGCCGAAACTTGGGTTCAGCCTTAAGCCCTTGGACACCTTCTACCCCATTAGACGGGAATATATTTAGGAGATCAGCTAATGACTTTTATCTTTCTCACACTTCTGGTGGATTTAGAAGCTTTGCTAATCCATATTATGACTATTCTAGCTATAGTGGAGTGCCTTCTGCGAGGCTTGAACTTCATAGCTATATTGCTAGGGATAATGAAAGTTTCTTGCATAGCAAGGAACATAAATCAGGTGATCAGAAGTCCCATCAAGGGATTTCTAGCTTGGGAAAAATTAAGGAGGGAAGTAGCAGACATGTTAGTCCATTGGCTAATGAAGATGAACTTAGTACGATTGATCATGACATACTTGATGATGTTGAGAGGCAAGTATACTTGTCAGAGACTGATCAGAATCACCATAGACATGATGATCCACATTGGTTTTCCATATCTCGTGCTTACATGGAAGAAGAAGAAGAAAAAGACGTTGCTAGCCATGCTCATAATCATCATGGTATTTCTCACAGAATACATCATAATTGTCATGGACTATCACACAGTGGACATGATCATAGTGGGCATCATCAAATGAGGCACAAAATGGACAATCTTGATGATGAGTTCCTACATGGGCATGATGATTGGAAATCAATTAATCATCATTATGGTGGTGGTGATAGTCGTTACAATCACACCGAGCTGGTTTCAGCTTACAACGAAGATGATGATAGAGAAGAAGCTAAACCAGTTGGGTTGTTTAGTTTGTTCAAGTATTCAACAAAGTGGGATATGGTTCTTGTGATATTGGGTTGCTTAGGGGCTCTGATAAATGGAGGAGCTCTGCCTTGGTACTCATATCTTTTTGGAGATTTCGTGAATAAGATTGCTAATGAATCGTCAGATTCTGACAAAACCCTAATGATGAAGGATGCAGAAAAGGTACAGTTTTTTGGGATGATTTACATTCCTTAAACATTAATTTTCTTTTTAATATCCACCACTAATGATTATTTGATTTAATATGTAATTATACGATGATAAAATGAATATGTCTGATTTCTCTTGCATTTGTAATCTCAGATATGTCTGTTTATGACTGCATTAGCAGCAATAGTTACGGTGGGAGCATATTTGGGTAAGAGAGACAGATTCCAACTTCGATAGAACTTTGTTCATTCTATTTATGTTTCAAGGGCACTATAACAATGTCTTTAAAAATGGCAGAGATCACCTGCTGGAGATTGGTAGGTGAACGATCAGCTCAGCGAATAAGAACCATGTATCTAAGAGCAGTTCTGCGGCAGGATATTGGATTTTTTGACACTGAAGTCAGCACCGGTGATATTATGCATGGAATTTCGAGTGATGTTGCACAAATCCAAGAAGTTATGGGGGAGAAGGTAAAACCCTGTGTTCCTTTCTGATTTTACTTCCAAATAATCCCTAAAATTTGTGTTGGAACATGGTTTAATTTAGATATATGCTATTTGGAAGAAACTACTAGCATTTGATGCGCTCTGCAATATGTTTTCTTACACAGATGGCACATTTCGTTCAACATATCTTTACCTTCATCTGCGGATATACAGTAGGGTTCCTACGGTCATGGAAAGTATCACTAGTAGTTTTCTCAGTCACCCCACTAATGATGTTCTGTGGTATTGCTTACAAGGCTGTTTATGTTGGTCTAACTTCAAAGGAAGAGGTGAGGAGTAGTTTTTCAGCGCACATCTTGGTAGACTAATTACTCTGTATGTTCTTACCCTCTTTCAACTTTGTTTCTGGTCAATTAATTTAAGGCTTCTTATCGAAGAGCTGGAAGCGTGGCAGAGCAAGCAATTAGTTCAACTAGGACAGTATTTTCTTTTGTCGCAGAGGATCATTTCACTACGAGATATGCCGGTTTATTGGCAGATTCGATACCTTTTGGAGCAAAGCTTGGGTTTGCCAAAGGTGCAGGAATGGGAGTAATTTATTTGGTTATGTTAAGGGCAAAGGGATGAGTTCAGATGGGCCTGTGGTGGACCTGGAAAGTGATCAAGCAGATCCAGCCCATTTGCACAAGCCAAGGTTCCAGTATGTGTTTGAGAGAAGAAGGAAAAAGGGGAGTCGAGGGAATGAGGAGGGCATGACAATTAACAATCATTAGTTAGTTACAAAGGAGGGTGACGTGTTGGTGAGAGAGAGCAGTAGTGGTGTGTGTGCGTGGAAAAATATATATAGGAATGAATTGTTAGTGAGAGTATCTTTTTGGCTAGTTGTTAATTGGCAACCCTTTGGGGGTGAACAAACCAGGCGTGTCTGGTGAATTGGCGATGGTTATTTTTCTTTCATTTCAGTAATTGGCGATTGTTATTTTCTTTCAATTCCGTATTTGCAATTCTGAATCAAAGAGATTACATTACACCCACTATTAATTCTTAACAAATTGGTCCGACCTGCCGGATACTCGAAGATGACCAACACCAGATCTGATTCAAGGGTAGAGAACCTGGAAAGAAATGTGGGGAAAATGGACGTTGACATGAGAGAGTTGAGCAGGAATGTAGAGCAGATCTCCATGAGTATGCAGGCGATGAACTCTGATTTCAGAGGGATAAAAGACAACCTTAAGGCAGTAGAAAATCTCAACCAGAGATTGGACGTGCTTGACGAGGTTAGAGGGTTTATGGCGCAATGGATGAAGGGTAAGGCCCCGGTACCTGAGGAAGGAGGATCAGGAACTCATGAACCCATCACACGACCAGGGCAAGGGATGAATCAACATGAGCACGTGGCCAATGAGCCACAAGAACAAGTTCCAGAAGTTACTGCTACAGGAGAAGATGAGGAAAACGAACGGAAGATGATGCTTAAGAGGGTGGAGCTGCCTTATTTTGATGGGGGTGATCCTGTAGGTTGGGTGACTCGGGCCGAACAATTTTTTGAGGTGCATCGAACAAGAGCGGAAATGCGAGTATCATTAGCCATGGTGAGCATGGAGGGAAATGCCATTCATTGGTTCCGATGGCTACGGAAGAAGGTACCAGTGTTAACTTGGGAGATTCTCACTTCGGAAATTTTCAAACGATTTGCGGATCGAAGTAGCTCTAGCCCCTTTGAGTTCTTAGCAGCCCTAAGGCAAGAAGGAACTATAGGGACTTACATTGAGTGTTTCGAGAGACTGGTATCACACATTCCAGAGTTACCTGAGGAGCAATACTTGGGGTATTTTTTAAACGGATTAAACGATCGACTTCGAAGGAGAGTTAAGATTTTTGAGCCACAGGACGTACTGCGAGCCATTGATCTGGCACGTATGTTAGAAGAGGAAATGGAAGCAGAAGAGCAGAAGCCGAGGTCAGGTTTCATGAAGGGGATGAGTACCCCAAGTTGGGTTAGGGCCAGTGATAACCAGGGAGCCTTAAGTAAAGGCAGTGGGCTGGTGGGAGCATTTAAGCCCAATAATGGAATGAGTTATTCAAATAGTAAGGGGCCAAATTACCATAAATCAATTTTTCCCCAAACTTCTTACAAAAAGGACAGTGAGCAACAAGGGTTTTCGAGTTTCAGCTCTAACAAGCCACCAAATTTTCAGAGCAACACCACTCAACCTACCAATAGAGGCTCTGCAAGCAATGCCCAGCGAAGTTATCGCAATTTGTCATACCAGGACTACATCAACAAACGGGAAAAAGGATTATGCTTTAAATGTGATCAGCCCTTTACCCCTTTGCACCGATGTGCTGTCAGCACTTTACGAGTCACAATCTTGGCGGAAGACGAAACCGCATCAGAAGGAGTAGAGGAGGACGAGAGGGAAGGAGTAGCGGTGGAGAAGGAATCTGAAATGGATTTACCCATGTTCTCCATTGGAGGGATGATGCACCCGAGGACCATGAAGCTGCAAGGGAAGATCAGAGGAATACCAGTGGTGGTAATGATCGATAGTGGAGCTAGTCACAATTTCATTTCCAAGACTTTGGCAAAAAGACTAGAGTTAGAAATTGTTGAGACACCTGAATTTGGGGTTTGCTTGGGAGATGGTCACCGCACAACTTCACAGGGGATGTGTAGAGATCTAGAGGTAAGTTTGGGAAATGTGGAGGCAATAATAGATGGATATTTATTCGGATTGGGCGGCGTAGATCTTATTCTGGGGGTGTCTTGGTTGGAGACACTGGGGGAGGTGAAGGTAGATTGGGGCAAAATGACAATGAAGATTCAAAAGGGCGATGAGCAGCTGTTAATTGAAGGGGATCCCAAGTTATGTCGTTCACCGGTATCCATGAAATCCTTACTGAAGTTAGTGGAAGTGGAATATCAGGGGGTATTATTTTGGAACTTGGAACGAGCAGAAGTTCGAGATCAGAGGGATGACAATTCTGAAGACCAACAGAAAGACCTAAACAACCTCTTGAAGACATATGCGAGTGTCTTTAGGGAAACCGATACACTTCCTCCACACAGAGAAACAGACCATGCTATTGTAGTCAAGGATGGCGCAGGACCGGTCAGAGTGAGGCCATATAGGTATACGTACCATCAGAAAGAGGAGATTGAGAGGTTGGTGCGGGAAATGCTAATGTCAGGGGTTATCCAACCAAGTAAATCTCCATATTCCAGCTCGGTAATTTTGGTGAAGAAGAAAGATGGGAGTTGGAGATTCTGCGTTGACTACAGGGCTTTAAATGAGATCACGATCCCGGACAAATATCCTATACCGTTGATTGAAGAACTTCTAGATGAAATTCACGGTGCCCGATTCTTTTCCAAAATCGATTTACGATCAGGGTACCATCAGATAAGGGTGAAGGAAGAAGATATAGCCAAAACGGCTTTTCGGACTCATGAAGGCCATTATGAGTTCGTAGTCATGCCATTTGGACTGATCAACGCCCCAGCCACCTTCCAAGCCACAATGAATAACACCTTTCGACCATATTTGCGGAGGTTCGTCTTGGTGTTCTTTGATGATATTTTAGTATACAGTAGCAGTTGGGAAACACACTTGAGTCATTTGCAGATAGTACTCCAAACCTTGGAGAGCAATCAATTTGTAGCCAATGTCAAGAAATGCCATTTTGGTCAGAGAACTATCAAGTATTTGGGTCATGAGATCAGCCAAGACGGGGTAGCAGTGGATGTTGATAAAATTCAGAGTATTGTGCAGTGGCCTAAACCAGAAACTGTGAAGGCAGTGCGAGGATTTTTGGGGTTAACGGGATACTATCGCCGATTCGTCAAAGACTATGGTAAGATTGCTAAGCCCTTGACCGAACTACTAAAGAAGAATAGCTGGGAGTGGAACGAAGTAACACAAAGGGCATTCGAAGAGTTGAAACAGAAACTGACTACAACACCAGTGTTAGGCACCCCTGATTTTTCGCAAAGCTTTGAAGTGGAGTGTGATGCTTCAGGGCAGGGAATAGGGGCTGTGTTGATGCAAAATAGGAGGCCCCTGGCTTACTTTAGCAAAGCTTTAAAAAACAAAGCTTTAGCTAAGTCAACATACGAGAAAGAATTAATGGCACTGGTATTAGCAATTCAACGCTGGAGGCCGTACTTACTGGGGAGAAAATTCCAAGTGTATACTGACCAGAAGAGTCTGAAGTATATCCTTCACCAGAAGACTTACACTGCTGACCAGCAAGATTGGATGGTTAAGTTGATGGGTTACGATTTCGAGGTGATCTATAAACCGGGCCGAGAGAATGGAGCGGCAGATGCATTGTCTAGAGTTCATGAGGAGAAAGAGTTAGTGGCGATAAGCTTACCCGTGTGGGGAGAGCATGACAAGTTGGTCGAGGCTGTTAGGGCGGATCCGAGATGGGGGGTGGTCATACAAGACTTAGAGAATGATCCTTTAGCGCATCCGGGATTTCAACTGTATGGCAAGTTATTGTTGTATAAACATCGGGTAGTAATACCCTCATCATCGGAATGGACGAAAACATTCATGGAAGAGTTTCACGACACTCCAATAGGCGGTCATTCGGGAGCTTTCCGCACTTATAGGAGATTAGCTGATAATGTGTTTTGGAGTGGGATGAAAAAGGACGTTTATAGATATGTAGCAGAGTGTGACATTTGCCAAAGACAAAAGTATCAAACTACTTCACCAGGGGGATTACTGCAACCATTACCAATTCCTACTGTCATTTGGGAAGATATTGCTATGGATTTCATTACAGGACTACCAAAATAGGTGGGTATGATGTAATTCTGGTAGTCGTGGACAGGCTTTCCAAATATGGCCATTTTCTGTTATTGCGGCATCCCTATACAGCCAAGAAGGTGGCAGATTTATTTGCTAAAGAGGTGATCAGACTTCATGGTACTCCAAGCTCGATAATCAGTGATCGAGATCCTTTGTTTCTGAGCCACTTCTGGACTGAATTATTTAGACTCCAAGGCACGAAACTTAGAATGAGTACAGCCTATCACCCACAAACTGACGGCCAGACCGAAGTTCTTAACAGGTGCCTAGAAACCTATCTTCGTTGTTTTGCGTCGGAACAACCTAGTCACTGGGCAAAGTGGATTCATTGGGCCGAATTTTGGTACAATACCAATTTTCAAGCATCTGTGGGACGCACTCCCTTCGAAGTCTTGTATGGAAGACCTCCTCCGAAATTGAGTAACTTTGTCAAAGGAGAGTCGTTGGTGGAGCGGGTGGCTCAGGAATTAGAGGAAAGGGATGAAATGATTCGGCAACTACGATTCAATTTGCAGCGAGCTCAAGATAGAATGAAGAGAGCAGCAGATGTCCATAGGAAAGATATATCATTTGCTGTGGGAGATTGGGTATTTCTCAAGCTGCGGCCTCATCGCCAACAATCAGTATCCAGACGCATCAATACCAAGTTGGCGGCCAGATTTTATGGTCCTTTTCGCATTTCAGAGAAGATGGGAAACGTGGCCTATAAATTGGAACTTCCTAGGGGCTCTCGAATTCACCCGACATTTCATGCTTCTCAATTAAAAAAGGCCTTGGGGTCAAGATGGACTCAATCTGCCTTGCCTAGGGCACTGGAAGATGAGTGTGGCAATGTTTCGGAACCTGAGAAGATGTTAGATCAGCGGATGGTGAGCGAAGGAGATCAACTAGTCCAGCAGTGGCTAATTAAATGGCGGGATAAGCCATTAGAAGAAGCCACATGGATCGACGACTCAATCATACGCCAACAATTTCCGGACTTCGGACTTGAGGACAAGTCCCTTCTTTCGGAGGGAGGCAGTGTTAAGGGCAAAGGGATGAGTTCAGATGGGCCTGTGGTGGACCTGGAAAGTGATCAAGCAGATCCAGCCCATTTGCACAAGCCAAGGTTCCAGTATGTGTTTGAGAGAAGAAGGAAAAAGGGGAGTCGAGGGAATGAGGAGGGCATGACAATTAACAATCATTAGTTAGTTACAAAGGAGGGTGACGTGTTGGTGAGAGAGAGCAGTAGTGGTGTGTGTGCGTGGAAAAATATATATAGGAATGAATTGTTAGTGAGAGTATCTTTTTGGCTAGTTGTTAATTGGCAACCCTTTGGGGGTGAACAAACCAGGCGTGTCTGGTGAATTGGCGATGGTTATTTTTCTTTCATTTCAGTAATTGGCGATTGTTATTTTCTTTCAATTCCGTATTTGCAATTCTGAATCAAAGAGATTACATTACACCCACTATATACCAGAAATGTTGTGACCTGTGGGCTGAAGAAGACCTACTGCAGGAAGAAGGAAAGGGGCCTAAGGCCCAGTATGCTGAGGGCAAGACACATGTACCAATGAGCAGAGAGAAATTGGGGACCACGGGAAGAGAGAAGCTAGCAGCAACAAAAAGGGAGTTGAGGGGCAAAATGAGGGAGGAAATCATTAGTCGGGAAACCAAGGAAGGAGGGGGTGGAGGAAACGGATTGGGGGGGACTGGGGAGGGGAATCTTTATGGTTCTTGTTCTTTGTTCTTATTTTTGGGTGTTAAATTAGTATGGGAGCTTGGTAGCAGCTGCGTCTGCCTTTTGCTTTCTTATTTGCATACTTAATCTAGTATGAAGATTAAGTAGCAGTTTGTCTGCCATTTTGTTTTCCTTATTTGCAAGATATTTGCCTAATTCACAGCATGTATTAGGGATCAATTGACCCTTGGGTCTTATTATTAATACAAATCTGGAAATATATAGATCAATCAATAGAACACTGTTACATCTTGAAATCTATCTACTGTTACATTGCCAACTTAAGGCCAACTAGTCAAAAAAGGTCCAGAGCCTTGCTGAGGGAGTTTCGGGAACCAGGCAGGATCTTGGGCGAGGTTGGTTGAGAAGCCATCTGCAAGGGCAGGATCAGAAAAGAAAACATAGGCATATTGCAGGAATGGGAGTAATTTATTTGGTTACATATGCAACATGGGCATTGGCTTTTTGGTATGGGTCTATTTTAGTTGCTCAGAAAGAAATATCTGGAGGTGCAGCCATTGCTTGCTTCTTTGGTGTCAATGTAGGGGGAAGGTAATGAGCAATTTGTTGTCAGTTGATTTGCGTGCTTAAGCAATTAGTTTTCACAGTAAAATAAGTATCTGTAATATTCATAGAGTGCCGTTCTTTTGATCAACTTGAACTGTATCAGAAGCTCTTGTCTAGTTTATCTCAAACATCTGAATCTTTCATAGTTGTGAATTCTAAGACCGATAAGAAATGAATAGTTTGTCCTGAACTTTTCAGGGGATTGGCATTGTCACTGTCATATTTTGCTCAATTCGCGCAAGGCATAGTAGCAGCAACCCGAGTGTTTGAAATCATAGATAGAGTTCCAGAGATAGATCCCTACAACTCCGAAGGGAGGAAACTGTCAAGAGTTCATGGAAAGATTGAGTTCAAAAGGGTTACTTTCGCATATCCATCTCGTCCAGATACTGTAATTCTCCAGTCTCTCAATTTAGTTGTACCTTCTTCAAAGACTCTTGCACTGGTTGGTGCTAGTGGAGGCGGCAAATCCACCATTTTTGCTCTAATTGAAAGGTTTTATGATCCTACCAAAGGTAAGCTTCTTGTCATCTAGGTTTAATTTTCATTAGCTGTTAATTGAGATGGCTAATTTGGTTGTGTTGGAACAATTCGGCAGGACTGATCACTTTGGATGGCCATGATTTAAGATCACTACAAGTGAAATGGCTAAGAAGGCAAATTGGTATGGTTGGCCAGGAACCAGTTCTCTTTGCCACCAGCATATTAGAAAATGTGTTGATGAGTAAGGAGAATGCCACCATGAAAGAAGCAATTGTTGCTTGCAAAGCTGCCGGTGCCCATAGCTTCATCTCTGAGCTTCCTCTAGGCTACGACACAAAGGTGCAACAACAACACATTGTCTTCCACACAAGTGAATTGTACATATGCCTTGTGCACACACTGTATACACAATTAATTCAGTTTGACCAAGAATTCAGTCTAACTTTACTTCAATGGCAAGCAGGTGGGGGATAGAGGAACTCAACTGTCAGGGGGCCAAAAGCAACGAATTGCACTAGCTCGAGCCATGATCAAAGACCCTAGAATCCTTCTTTTAGATGAGCCAACGAGTTCTCTAGACTCAGAGTCTGAGTCCACTGTTCAACAAGCCATTGACAAAATTTCTGCTGGCAGAACAACCATTGTTATTGCTCATAGGATAGCAACAGTTAAGAATGCCAACACCATTGTTGTTCTTAATCAGGGCTCCATTATTGAGATTGGTAATCATTGTCAACTAATGGAAAGAGACGGGGCCTATCATGATCTTGTCAAGCTTGCTTCTGCAGCAGTGTCAAAACCTCAATCAAAACAAAAGGATACTCGTAGAGGTATCGAGTTTTCCATGTACGAGAAATCAGTTGGTGATGTATCAATATCAAGGTATGCAAATGAAGTTCCAAGATCAAAGTACTTCAAATCCATGCAAGCAGAGAACCAAGCAGTTGAGAAAGAGCAGCAAAAGCCACGGTCTAGAAAGTTCGAGCTTTCAGAGATATGGAAACTACAGAGACCTGAGGTTGCCATGCTTTTATTGGGGTTTATCTTAGGTATGCATGCAGGTGCCATTCTCTCAACCTTTCCCTTGATTTTAGGCCAAGCCCTCCAAGTTTACTTTGATGATAGCCCATCGAAGATGAAAAGAGATGTTGGCTACCTCTCTTTAGCACTGCTTGGCCTTGGTTTTGGGTGTATAATCTTCATGACTGGCCAGCAAGGTTTCTGTGGCTGGCTGGAACAAAGCTCACAATGAGAGTTAGAGACCTCTTGTTTCGATCAATACTAAAGCAAGAACCTGGTTGGTTTGATTTTGAAGAGAATTCCACAGGAGTGCTTGTTTCAAGACTAACAATTGATTGTATCAGTTTCAGATCAGTCCTCGGTGATCGATTCTCAGTCTTGTTAATGGGTTTGAGCTCAGCTGCTGTTGGTCTTGGAGTATCATTTGTCCTCGATTGGAGACTAACACTTGTGGCTGCTGCTCTCACCCCTTTCACTCTTGGTGCAAGCTACCTGAGCTTGATCATAAATGTTGGTCCGAAAATTGATAATAGTTCTTATGCCAAAGCTAGCAGCATTGCTTCTGGTGCAGTTTCTAATATAAGAACAGTAACAACATTTTCTGCTCAAGAACAGATAATTAAGTCCTTCGATAAAGCTTTATCAGAACCAATGAAAAAATCAGTGAAAAGGTCACAAATTCTAGGCCTAACACTTGGTTTCTCTCAAGGTGCTATGTATGGTGCATATACATTGATGCTTTGGTTTGGTGCCTACCTTGTGAAACAAGATAAGACAAGCTTTGGTGAGGTATATAAAATCTTTCTCATTCTTGTGCTAAGTTCATTTTCAGTTGGGCAACTGGCTGGTCTAGCACCAGATACTTCCATGGCAGCAACGGCAATTCCTGCCGTTTTCGAGATCACTAAACGCAGACCCCTGATTGATAATGACAAAGGTAGGAAAGTCGAACGATCCAAACCATTGGAAATTGAGCTCAAAATGGTAACATTTGCATACCCATCCAGGCCTGAGGTGACAGTGCTTAAAGATTTTTGTTTGAAGGTTAAAGGTTGCAGCATGGTGGCATTAGTAGGAGGAAGTGGTTCAGGAAAATCAACTGTGATATGGCTAATACAAAGGTTTTATGATCCAAATCAAGGGGAAGTGATGATAGGAGGGGTGGATTGAGGGAGATTAATGTTAAATGGCTGAGGAAGCAAACAGCTTTGGTTGGTCAAGAGCCTGCACTTTTTGCTGGGACTATAAGAGACAATATTGCACTTGGTAACCCAAAAGCTTCATGGGCTGAGATTGAAGAGGCTGCAGAAGAAGCTTATATACACAAGTTCATTAGTAGCCTTCCTCAAGGCTATGAAACTCAGGTATGCCTAATAAACTTAATAGTGAAATTTTATTTTATTTTATATTTTGTGATCAGCATGATGCCATGATCTTTTCTTTTCTGATATATAGGTTGGTGAGAGTGGAGTCCAATTATCAGGTGGCCAGAA
The DNA here is from genome assembly GCA_019454045.1 of Zanthoxylum bungeanum. Lineage (NCBI taxonomy): Eukaryota > Viridiplantae > Streptophyta > Magnoliopsida > Sapindales > Rutaceae > Zanthoxylum > Zanthoxylum bungeanum. Next base: position 45,179 of record SKCR01030666.1, on the reverse strand, counting down.
ACAAAGGATTGCGATAGCAAGGGCTATTCTAAAGAAATCAAGAGTGCTGCTACTAGATGAAGCAAGCAGTGCACTGGACTTGGAATCAGAGAAGCGTGTTCAAGATGCACTAAGGAAGGCCTCCAAGAGGGCCACCACCATTGTGGTGGCTCACCGGCTTTCTACCATCAGAGAAGCCAATAAGATTGCTGTGGTAAGAGATGGTGCAGTGGTGGAGTATGGTAGCCATGACAGTCTCTTGGCTTCTCATCTCAACGGTGTGTATGCTAGCTTGGTCAGAGCTGAAACTGAAGCCAATGCATTTTCATGAGCTATATTGGTTCAAGCTCTCCACTCAATATTTAATGGTCGCTCAGTTTGCAAAAAGAAAAATTAATAGAGCCAATTGCTTTAGTTTTTCCATTTTTTTTTCTTTTTCTATTTTGATCCTAGTGATTGTTGTTAGTTAGTCAACCAAACTTGCAAATTCCATCCTATGTATACAATCTATAGGCCAATGTACCTAATTTGATCAATTTTATGAGACACATTAGACTGATCTTTTCTGCATTCTTTCCAAATGTCTGTATGTATATAATGTAAAGAATAAGGAATTGTGTGACTGAATGTGGGTCCTATTGACAGAGACTTAAAATTGGGACAATAAATGGGAAGTTCCAACAAGTGAAAGTTGGTATGATTTAAATCAGATCCTATCTACTAATATAAAAATGGATTGGATATCAAAGGGAGTAGGTGAGCCTGCTATTTTCTGTTGAGTGTGTCCACAAGAAGTTCTTAAGGGGCGTGACTTGGTGGTGTAAGGCTCAGGATCTCACATTGAGGTCCTCGGTTCGAATCCAATGAATGTGTTTTTTATAAGAGCCTGGGAGGCTGGGACAGTCGGAGATTTTACCTATTCCGCTTAAGTTCGGAATGAGTGGTTTGGCGGTGGGATTTCCAACGATTTCAAAAAAAAAAAGTGTCCACAGGAAATTCCAATCTTCTAATTATATTGGACTAATCTCCAATAAAATTAAGTATAATTCTGCCCATTATTGAACATTTGAACTAACCTGTATTCCCTTTTTTCCACTTAAAATTCTTAACTAAGAACCATCCTTTGTTAATTATCTCTTTTTCAGTTTTCCAGAAGGCACATGCAACAATTTTGGTCAAGTTAGATGCTGCAATTTGAATGCAAGAATGGGACATTTGGATATCCTCACCTTTACTTAAAACTCCACTCCTTCTACCTTAAAAGGGAAATGCGACCTGGAAGTGACCCACGTCATAATGACCAAAACACCCTTTGAATATAACAATAATTATCCAACTCAAAAATCTTACACATGGGCATATGTGTCTCTTTATGTCACATAAAAGTAGGCACAAAATTCTCTCAAGTAAACATTGTATCTTGGCTTTCAAGCTAAGAGTGATTGATGGTAACGTGCCTGACATGCAAAGCTATAGAGGTTAATCCTTTGATTTACCAACCAGTCCATGCATTTTGTTTGCTGATCCTTGCTGTTAATTTTCCATTCTCACTTCTCAGAAAGACCTCCAATTTTTCTCTTGCAATATTTCCAAGAACTTTTGTTTAACCATTTTTATGTGTTTCCATTCAGGGGTATAGGAGGAAATCCTGAGCTGGAAAAAAAAAACACACAATGGCATCTCTTACACCAGGAGTGCTGCTAAAGCTTCTTCAGAGCATGAACTCTAATGTAAAGGTTCGCGGCGAATATAGATCAGTCCTGCTGCAAGTTATTAGCATTGTGCCTGCCTTAACAGGATCAGAATTGTGGCCTAACCAAGGCTTCTTTATAAAAGTATCAGACTCCTCACATTCAACATATGTTTCATTATCAATGGAAGACAATGAGCTTATATTGAACAACAAGTTACAACTTGGGCAGTTCTTTTATGTTGATAGAGTTGAAGCAGGGACACCGGTTCCGAGTTTAGTTGGTGTTAGACCTGTTCCAGGACGCCACCCTTTCGTTGGGAATCCTAAGGATTTGATGCAGATCTTGGAGCCATCAGAGAGTCCAACATCAGTTGATCATGTGGGAGTTAATTGCTCAAAACTGAAGGAGTTGTCAGAAGCAAAAGAGGAGAGTCCCAGAAAGCAAAAAATTGTCATTAAAGAAGAGAAATCAGTTGTTTCATCTAGGTATATGCAAGGTGTTTTGTCAGGGAATTCCAAGGCAAACGGCACTGATTCGGATAATAATGGAAGAAGTAGTAATGAGATTGAAAATGGTGGAGCTGGTAAGAGAGTTGGTTCTGTGAAAAGCAATAAGCACCAAGAGCTTAATGGTCAGGTATGTTTTATTAAGAGCCCATTTGGATTTGAGGTTCTGTGTCTTTTAACCCAGAGATGATATGAAATTAAATAACTAGCTGAAGCAAAAAAGTTTTTTTGTAATGAAAGAGAAACCAGTTTGCTGCCAATGATTGATTCTACCATTTCAGGCACGTCCAGTGACTCCTTCGCGTATTAGGCCTGATGCAGTTTCATCAAAGCCAGAGGTGGTTGTTTCTGAAAACAAGGAGATGATGGTTTCCTTCAGGAACATGGCTTCGAAACGCATCTCAAGCAAACAAGAAAATATGAATTTGAATTGTTTGTCAAACACTAAAGATAAAAGCAGCTCATCTTCAGAGGTAATATCATGGACCTCTTTGCCTGCCAACCTCATGAAGCAAGGAAAGGTGTGTTTAAATTCTCATAAGTAATTTCCTAATTATATGACTCAATAAGATATTGTTTCATGTTACTTTCTTTCATGTTTTTTTAATCAATTTCAAGGGAATACTTAGAAGGAGAAATTTAGCTTCTTTGGTTGCTGCAGAAGCTCAAAAGGAGGCATCTACAGCTGCAACTCTAGTGAATTGTCTCAGGCTAGTACATCTTTCATTTCAAAATATGCCATGACTGTACAAAAGTCATTAATCAATACTTGTAGCATTGCTTCTCTAACTATTATGTTTTCTTTCAGTATTTTTGCTGATCTATGCTCCTCCGCCTCGCCAGAGAACCCTCACCTCTATCTTACCAAGTTTTTCACTCTCCAACAGCTTATTGATCAACCAAATGCTACAACACCATTAAAGGATAAATCATTGCAGGCATTAATACAACATTCAGCTCAAGAGACAGACAAGTTCAGCAAAAGGACAGGTCTAATTCATGGTAAGAGCACAATGAAGTCTACAAAGTCTGCAATAGATTTGAGTGGAGCTGAGAAACTAGAATGGGTTAAAGGGGATGGTTCAAAAGAGAACAAAGTACTTAGAGATATCCTCTTAAATGAAACAAGAAATTGGTTTTTGAAATTCTTGGAGGCAGCATTGGATACCGGTTTTCGTGTGGGAGTCCAGGAGAAGAAAGGAAAGTACACTTCAGGCAGACTAGTGGAGCAGGATAATCACATTGCCATCACACTATCACAACTGAAGCATGCTAATGAATGGTTGGATAAATTAAGAAGCAATCTGAGCTCAGACAATAATGGTTTAGTGGAGACAGTTGATCGGTTGAAACAAAAGGTCTATGCTTGTTTGCTCCTTCATGTGGAGTCAGCTGCCTCAGCTTTAGAGAACCGATCTGATCGGGGTTGATCCAGCTCAAGAATTATGATTTTATTATCATTTGTGATCTAATGTTTATGAATAACTTGTATTATTTATGGTGATGTTGATTGCCAAAGATGACTTAATATTTAAACTGCACCTTTCATCAGTTTCATGTACGAAGGTATGTGTGTAAGAGACTAATAAGGCCACTGAAGGTCCAACTTTACTACTGGTGTGACATTGAAATACTTTATTTCAGTTCAATATTGATCTTTAAGTATGCATTGCTAGAGAATCAAGTTGCAATTTGAAGTGCAAAGACTGAAAGACACTTACCTCTTGAAGTTTAAGAACCAGCTCCAGGGCTCCAAGCTTATGCCTAAAGGGGAGAAGGTTCCTAGCTGGAGAGCTAGAGCACATGCAAAACTCTAAAAATCCTCACAACTGATGGATTTAGCATGTGCCCTGCTTCTCCAGCTTGGCTCACTCTCCCTTCCTCCTTTACAGTTTCCAAGAGGTTCTGATTTATAGTCCTATGAGAACTATCACAAAAAAGGGCTCAATTAACTATATATAGCATGGGTGGTCATTAAGTTACTTGTATATTTTTTTTTTTGGCTAATAATGGGATACAAATGTGAGCAAGTCACATTAAGTTTTATATGTGGAAAGGGCAGGGTACTCGTATGTTGTAATGACCGAGGCTGATCTGGATTCCACAGATGAGATTGGTTTTTGTTGGTTGATGAGTTGTTGATCTAGTGGTTTTGCTTTTAAAATAAGCATTTCTGTTATATCAAAGACAAAAAGAATGCTATGTTGGTCCAACAAGCTTTGGTTACCAAAAAATGGCGTAAGCGCTGGTCATTTCTGGGAAATTTGAGGCTAACCAATGCCCACATAAAGTAGCATTTCTCAACTCTAGCCATGGCAGACCACCCACCATGGCCTAGTAGGAGAACTGCTATTATTGAACTTAGAGAATCACCCATTAAATTTTTTATTTTTATTTATTTACCTTTTCATCCTCTCTCTTTTCCCATGCAGAATTTTGTTGCTTTATTTTTCTTCCAACAATTTTTCTTTGCTATATTCAATTTCTTGTAAGGTATTCAACTCAAAATATTTACTCGTAAAATATTCAAACTTGTTCAGTTTCTTTACCATGTTCAGTACATCTGCCGCAAAAAGCTCCTGGGAAACAATACTGTTTGAAGAGCTAGATATGATCGTTCCATATATCTAATTATGCTTCGAAACGATCTTTGTATTGATCAGAAGATCCTTTCAATTGGATGTAATCCATTATTTGAACAAAAGTAGATCTTGTGGAATCATATTAAATATTTTGCAATACATTCCGTGCCTTGTTAAAAAATCGATCCGTATTTACCAACTACACATTTTCTAACCAAATCCAATTCTCTCTCAATATGTTCCTTAAAAAATCCGATTTGTGCAGATTCTTCCTCCAACAAACGAAGAGATCCTAGCGTATTTGCCACATATGAACTTGGGCATAATTTTACAAAGAAATAGCCCACTTGTTTCTCAAGAAGAGATGGGATCAAATACTGTCAAGAGAGAGAAAGTAAGGATTAGCAATGTGTGATTAGTTACTAAGATGAATCCAAATGGATTCTACAACCTGCTATTCAAGTCCTTGAATTTGTATTGATTTTCAAGACATGGATCCCAACTGGGGTTAAAGTTGAATGGCAGAAGAAAGACCTATTTCCATTGCATGGTAAGAACATTGAGCAGCCTATACATTTGATAAAAACAAAAGCAGAAAAAATGCTTCTAATCAAAACTCAGAAATCAAAACAAAAAAAAATGGCTGAGAAGACCGAATGAGCCAACTAATTGTTCTGATTCCAGCTTTAAAAATGTGACTCTTCCAGTAGATGGACTTCCAGTTTCAGAAATGGACAGAATCATTCCATGAGCTCATGATTTCCTGAGGATCTTGAATTATATGTTAGAACAATTTGCACAAATTAGAAAGATATTATCGTTCACCATGAATATAAGATTGAAGTTGGCTTGAATCGCGGAATAGGTCGCTCTCTTTAAGACGTTTCGCGGCTCTATGCGTAATTTGTGGTAGCAGTATGTCAGCCCCGCCATCCCCAGGATAAAATAAGTCCAGAAAACTCTGCCGTCCCCAGGATAAAATAAGCCCAGAAAACTCTGTCTCAATCGGTTTTGCACAAAACAGATTGGAATACTCACACCCAAATCAAAACTATTGCTCGGTATCATGGACAAATTCAAAGAAAATAGTATCCGGAAAAACAGTATCCTAATACAAGGTGGATTGTTCTCGATTTTGAAACCAGTAACTTGAAAATAAGAAAAACTTTGTTTTTCTCCTCTCTTTTTTCATTGTCTTTTTTTTCTCTCTCTAAATTATGAAGCAGGGCAGCCTTTTTATAAGTAAAAAAAAATATGAACGTTTGAACTTAATTACAAAAATATTTTGTAATTACTTGACATTTTGCAATTAAACAAATCAAAAACGTGTCAAGAAAAATTAATAAGGCTGTTACAAATTTTGAATCTTAATAAAAACATATTTAAGAAATTTAATAAGAAAATCGGTTACAAACCTTTGAATAAATTTTGTCATGGATGTTACAGAAATTTAAAAGTATTTTTCTCCAAAAAAACATATATATATGCACCCGCACCGACCGACGGGCGGCGGCGCGCACGCGTGTGGAGAACCGACTTTGGCTTAGCTCCTCACCCTTCCACAAAAGTGGGTACCCCTTGGGGCCCAAACCCACTTCACAACATAACACTGTATAAACAAAAATATGGTGTTCCAAAGTTAAATTCAAACTCATTTTTCCAAAAATTGTAACATCTCTATTTATTTTTAAAAGCTTGTAACTCCAAATTAATTTTTTTGTAACAACACATTTAAACTCAAAACATGTAACTCCTTTATTCAAATTCATATTTACAACAATCCCCCACTTGAATTTTAATAAAGCATTTTCATCGAGCAATCTAACATAAGGTCGTGCATAAATAAAGGTGTCTATCGACTTGAACTTTTACATAGTGTTGACGATTCAGATTATACTAGAGTAACTCGTAGTTTTGAACTCTATTTTTGAAAACGTTACACACAAAAACCTTCCAGGGTGTAGTCAAAAAGTCCGAGCATTACAGTCGTGCTCGTATATCCCAATATAGTGAATGCTTTAGAAATTTTTGCCTAAAATTTCATAAGAAGCGGTCACACTTCTACATTCACATATGTGTGTCTATCAAGAGTACTCTTGTAGCTAGGTACTCCACTCTACATAGAGTATAAAACACATTAAGAGTTCAATAACTCATCCTTCTATCGTTTCATGATATCATGCTCTCAGAATGGAACTCACAAATAAAATAATAGCATGATTCATCATCACTTCATGACTTGTTATTACCTATTGAACCTATTTCTTGAGATCTCCAGTCTATGAGGTCGGTTTACCATCATAAGTGACTGTCTACTGGCAATAGTCTCATTCTTTTCTAGGTATTGGATACTTTCTCTTTTGCTAGTCCTTTTATTAAAGGATCAGCCAAATTATCATCAGTTCGTACATGATCCATTCTTACAGCTTCAGAAGAGAGGTATTCTCTAACTGTACTGTGTATCTACAATCTCTTACTGTTATAATAACAGTTCTGAATATTTGTAATAGCCACGGTACTATCACAATGGATCAAGACAACTTGTATCGGTCTTTCCCATAAAGGGGTATCTAAAAGCAAGCTTCTTAATCAAAATGTTTCTTCACAAGCTGATGCTAGTGGTATCATCTCAGACCCCAGAAAATATATCCGCTGGTAGTCTTGGAATCATCCGAAAGGGTGTTCCAATTAACATCGATATGTCCTTCAAGGATAGCAGAATTTTTTTGATAATGTAATTCTAGGTTCATGGTCATTTTCAGGTACCTTATAACCCTCTCAATAGCATACCAATGCTCATACCAGGTCTACTAATAAATCTACATAGTAATCATACGACATATGCAATGTCAGGTATAGTGTAATCAATACATAACGTCAGTTACTAATGTTGTTCGCATGCTCAGATTGTCTAACACTATCACCAATGTTCTTGAACAACTTTACACTGGAGTCCTAAGGAGTATATGTAAATTTATTCTTAGATTCCCTTTTTTTCTGACCTAATAAATTTAATTTCGAGAATTACACTAGTTTCTTCTAAGTTTTTTCATTAAAAATTTAGAAGACAACATCAACTTGAACAGAATTAACATGTATATTGAAAAAACAAACATACCAATATACAAACATTTCTTATGTTGTTTTCAAACTAATATTTATCAATTTCATTCACTTTAAAAATATGAGTAAAATATTAGAGGTAGAACCTCCACTATTTTCAATTTATCATGGGAGGTCGAGTCCCCACTATTTCTTTATATCAAAGAATTTTTTTTCATAGAAAAATATGTTCATATAAATCATAAAATTTATATGTTTCTATTAATGTTATACCCAAAGTTTTAGGTTCTCAAACCTTCCATATTTCATAATATTTAAATTTCACATCACCAGTTCCAGCCGCTATAGTGGTTTGAGAAATCACTCATCACATTTGTTGGCGACTTGGTCGCGTAATTGGATTTTGATGACGTCAACGCAATCGACGACTTCGACGTACAATCACGAAGCAATACAAAAAGTGTCGAAGCATATGAGGTGAAGAGCGAGAATGTGAAGACTTGCGGCAAATTGAAGAATATATTGCGAAGTCTTAGCTTAGGATTTAATTTGTAATGTGAGATGTAATATTCAAGTGCCTAAGCTCATAGGGATCATGCACATTCACTTAGATGCATTAGGGGCATGTACAAAATGCATTAAAACCTTCAAATCTGCATTTTAGTACTTAGGGAAGCTCTCTGGAACCGGCATGGACCTTACCGGTCCCTTACCGGTCATTAAACCGGCCTTCCCCTGTTTCGCATGCCTACTGGAACCGGGCCATACCTCGCCGGTCTCCTCGCCGGTATTGGCATAACAATCATGCTCTCTGGAACCGGCACACTACTTACCGGTCTCCTCGCCGGTTTGCTCGCCGGTCCAACGGCTAGTTTTTTTAACGTTATGTTACCGTTGGAGCCCTAGACCGGTATGCCGGTCCCCTCGCCGGTGTGCTCGCCGGTCTCGCTGTAAGTTGGGGAAAACTTTGCATTTTGTTATAAATAGAACCCTAACTCCTTTGCCTTAGGTTAGAGACTTAATACATAATCTTCATACATTTTCTAAGGCAAGAAAAGAGTGTTCAAAACCTTCATATTCATAAACACTCATCCAAGCTCACACACACTCCTTCCATACATTTAGTGAGCTTAGAACACTTGGGTTTGCTCTCACACAATCTTCTCATTATTTGTGAGTGCCCAAGTGTGATTTAATTCTTTCATATCAAAACACTTGTGATTTGTGAAATCCCATTGTTTGGGTAAATTGTAAAGGTTTGTGAGTGAGCCTACGTAGAAAACTCAAACTTGTAAAAGGTTCGGAGTGCGCCTTGGCGGAAAACTCTTGGTTACGAGTGAACCACGAAAAACTCGATTCTAGTGGAAATCTTCAAGCGAGGCTTGGGGGAGTGGACGTAGGCACGTTTGGCCGAACCACTATAAATCTTGGTGTTGTATTTCTCTTTCCCTTAACCTTTATTTATTTGCAAGTTTTGTTTACATTTATATTATTGATTAGAAAACTTGCATATAAGTTGTTATTTACAATAGAGAAAATTAACCTAAAGCCTATTTGGTAATAAGAGCTTAAAATCGGCAAAGATTTTATAATTCCGCATTTATAGCGATAACCCAATTCACCCCCCCTCTTGGGTATAAAGATTTCTTGTCGCTATTGCTTGTAGGTACTTTCAGTTGGTATCAGAGCGAGGTATTCTCTACAAGACTTAACCGTCCGAGAATAGATCATGGCATCTACAAGCAACTCGTCAAATCTTGCCGAGGGTTTTTCAACGACTAGACCTCCGTTTTACACCGGAACGGACTACAATTATTGGAAGATGAGAATGCTAAATTATCTCCTAGCCAATGATTCGCAATCCTATTTGATTATCACACGGGGTGCAAATATGCCAACAAAGAAGGATAGCAACGGGGTTGATATTCCAAAGCCAAATTTGGAATGGGATAATGAGGATGTAAAAATAGCCTCACAAAATGCTAGAGCACTCAACCAACTCCTATGTGCCATTGATCGGGATCAAGTAAACAAACTTCCGGAGTGTGGAAATGCTTATGATTTGTGGAAGTCTTTGGAAATGGTCAATGAGGGTACAAGCCAAGTGAAGGAATCGAAGATCAACCGGTTCATGTGCGAATTGGACAATTTCAAGATGGAATCCGGGGAAGAAATCGATCACATGATTTCAAGGTTTACAATCATCATCAACCATTTGGGAGCCTTGGGAAAAGTCATCGGGACATCGGATCAAGTGAAGAAAATTTTGAGATCTCTCCCGAAAGAGTTTAGAAGCTATACCTCCTCCATTAAAGAAGCAAACGACATAAACACATTAAAGATGGATGATTTGGTCGGCAAATTGCTTGAGTATGAAATGGAGATCAAAATGGATAAAAAGGAGGAAGATGAGAAAAGGACAAGGAAATCCTTGGCCTTAAAAGCAAGAAGAAAAGATGAGTCAAGCTCAAGTGAAAGTGATAGTGATGATGAGTTGGCTCAAATAAATAAGAGCTTCAAGAAGCTTCTTCAATCCGTAAAACAAAAGGGAAAATCAAAGACGGATGAAAAGAAAGAAGAAAAATGGCCGCGGAAGAACAAGAAAATTGTTTGTTATGAATGCAACAAACCGGGTCATATAGCTATGGATTGCCCATTGAGGAAAATGAGAGGAAAATCGAAGAAAAGGGCGATGAAAGCAACTTCAACTTGGAGTGACAGCGACTCCAGCTCATCCGAGGAAGAAGAAGAGGTCCAAGAAAGAACAAATCTAGCACTCATGGCTATCACGGATGAGGACATCCGCTTTGAAATTGAGGAAGAAAGCGAAGAAGAAGAGGTACACAATTCTCAAGATTATAATGATTTACTTGATGCTTTTAATAGCTTAAAAGAATTGTGTGATATGCTTAAAAAGAAATTGAAGTTAGTTAAAAATGAGCATGCTATACTTAAAAATGAACATGCATGCTATATGGATAAAATTCATGTTTTAGATAATGAGATTATTTGCTTAAAGGCCAAACATGAAAAAGAAACTGCATGCTTAAATGATGAAAATGCATGTTTAAAGATTAAAAAGCTAGAACTTGAAAATGCCATATCAAATATGCCATCTAGCTCTAAGACATGCGATTGCGAATCTATATTGAATGAAAATGTCTTATTAAATACTAAGATTGTAGATTTGCAAAACATACTTAGCAAATTCACATTGGGACATAAAAATTTTAATATGCTTATTGGATCCCAAAAATGTGCATTTAAAAGAGAAGGATTAGGATATAGGCCTTATATTAAAAGAAAATTTTTAAAGAACTATTTTGTTAAGGCATCCTATTCTCATGCTAAGGATGAAATAAATGAAAATGTCACATGCCATGCTTGTAACAAAAAGGGACATAAAATTTTTGAATGCATGTATATGAATGTGAATAAGAATGCATGGATTCCTCAAGGAATCAAAACTAACCCCAATGGACCCAAGAAAGTTTGGGTACCAAAGTGTAATTGATAAATTTGTAGGGGGAGCTTTGGGAATGGATTTTTAAAGAGAATTGCAAAATTGATCCCAAAGGCTCAAGGAAATGAGGAATCGCAATGGTAAAGGTAAAATCCGTATTTACGGAAACATTGGTACCGTTTCCTCTAAATTATGTATGTATGCATATTTCAAATTGATATAAATGTTTTGAAGCATACGAAATGATTAGGCAAGTATTCAAACTTCCATTGGTATCAATTGTTCATTTGATATCCTTTAGTGCCTTAATCATATATTTAAACCCCTATTCTATCTCAATTGGTATCACATGAAATTTATTGAGTTAAATGCAATATATGTGATCACTTGATTGAATATGCCTTGCCATATGAACTAATTGGTTGAAAATGAAATGCATGTAAATTGGCATAGTCTTAGATGAACTTCATGAAATGCATGTATTAGAACATAATTGAATAATCATGAAAAGCATGGAGTTTGATTGTTTAGTAATTGGTAAGATATTCATAAGAAGACAATCATTAAAATGCATTGAAGTCATTGGTCTTAATTGGTATCATGATATAAAATGACTCATTTTGAAAGAATATTTAAAAGTGATATGATACTCAAATGAATTTATTGATTTATTTTTAATTTGTATCAAATTTGGGGAGAAATCATGATTAAGATGCTCTTAGATTGTAAATGATATTCATGTGAATTTATCTTTCGAAAAATGCTCTTTTATGCATGAATTTTGATTTTCTTATGGCAAAAAGGGGGAAATGCCAAAATGTGCATATTTTTTATTTTGGTATCTTCTATAGCACATATATAATTGGTATCTCATTTAGATTTAAATTTTACTTCTCCACTTTTTGATAATGTCAAAGGGGGAGAAATCATTAGAAATGAGATTAAAACTTGTTTAACCCTCACCCTTGGTTTAAGGGGGAGTAAACGTACTAATGTGTTTGTCAAGTTGTTATAGAGCTATTTTGAAAACAATCACACATTGAGAGGGAGCTTATGTTGAGGGGGAGCAAACTGGTCAAATTTGGACTCAAAGAAGCTCACAAGTATCCACAAGTTTTAAGGGGTTGCCATCATCAAAAAGGGGGAGATTGTTGGCGACTTGGTCGCGTAATTGGATTTTGATGACGTCAACGCAATCGACGACTTCGACGTACAATCACGAAGCAATACAAAAAGTGTCGAAGCATATGAGGTGAAGAGCGAGAATGTGAAGACTTGCGGCAAATTGAAGAATATATTGCGAAGTCTTAGCTTAGGATTTAATTTGTAATGTGAGATGTAATATTCAAGTGCCTAAGCTCATAGGGATCATGCACATTCACTTAGATGCATTAGGGGCATGTACAAAATGCATTAAAACCTTCAAATCTGCATTTTAGTACTTAGGGAAGCTCTCTGGAACCGGCATGGACCTTACCGGTCCCTTACCGGTCATTAAATCGGCCTTCCCCTGTTTCGCATGCCTACTGGAACCGGGCCATACCTCGCCGGTCTCCTCGCCGGTCTCCATGCCGGTATTGGCATAACAATCATGCTCTCTGGAACCGGCACACTACTTACCGGTCTCCTCGCCGGTTTGCTCGCCGGTCCAACGGCTAGTTTTTTTAACGTTATGTTACCGTTGGAGCCCTAGACCGGTATGCCGGTCCCCTCGCCGGTGTGCTCGCCGGTCTCGCTGTAAGTTGGGGAAAACTTTGCATTTTGTTATAAATAGAACCCTAACTCCTTTGCCTTAGGTTAGAGACTTAATACATAATCTTCATACATTTTCTAAGGCAAGAAAAGAGTGTTCAAAACCTTCATATTCATAAACACTCATCCAAGCTCACACACACTCCTTCCATACATTTAGTGAGCTTAGAAACACTTGGGTTTGCTCTCACACAATCTTCTCATTATTTGTGAGTGCCCAAGTGTGATTTAATTCTTTCATATCAAAACACTTGTGATTTGTGAAATCCCATTGTTTGGGTAAATTGTAAAGGTTTGTGAGTGAGCCTACGTAGAAAACTCAAACTTGTAAAAGGTTGTTATTTACAATAGAGAAAATTAACCTAAAGCCTATTTGGTAATAAGAGCTTAAAATCGGCAAAGATTTTATAATTCCGCATTTATAGCGATAACCCAATTCACCCCCCTCTTGGGTATAGAGATTTCTTGTCGCTATTGCTTGTAGGTACTTTCAACATTATCTTATTTACAGCTTGTACATATAACTCGAACTGAGCATAATTATAGTAGACATGGCGGAAAGCGCCAGTGCCTACCCACCATCCCTCGGATCCACCAACCATGTTGATCTCAAAGATCGTAGTAACAAGTTGGTCTTCGGTAAGGTTCGCTTTTGGAGCAAAACTCTTTAACCGGCAGTCTCGATCAAGGTGCCCTGGTTTGCTACAGTTGTAGCATTTGAACTAACTACTGTTATTTCTTGAGGGAGGTTAATGCTAGTTCTGGTTATTCCAATTTTGGTGATTATAGTTCTTGTGGTTCCTAGGGTCATGATCATTCATATTAAAGTAAAGACCAGTTATGCACATATTTAAGACATTCTCAATGTTCCATATCAACACTGAAATTCTTAAAAAGGATTAACTGTTACAATCAAAATAAATTATGTTTACAAGAACGACATATTTTGTAATCCAAAATTATTCAAAATCGGCAAACACATGTCCAATTCATTATAGGCAATGTATTACACATAATTTCTCAAATAATACTCACATGATAAATTTAAAAAATTTCAAAATAGGACATTGGGATTCATTCCCGAAAAAGCATATTCAAATCCCTCTCTTCTATTTTATGTTCTTTCTCTTATCACATGAAGAAACTAATATCAAAATTGAGCAATAAGGGACACCCATCGGCAACCATCACCTTCTCACTTCCCATCCCATGTGATAGGAAGAAACTGAGTTTATTTTGAAATTTATTATGAAGTGCATGCATCCTATCTAAATTTCAAAACCTTTTATATTTAGCTCCATATATCTACGTTTGGAATCTTTCCTAATTTTTCATGCAAATAGCTAGTTCACAGATTCAAATGATGTAGAGATGTTGAAAAAACACAGTAAGTCATGCAATATAGTCTCCAAATATTTTCTAAAAAAAACATTCATTCTAAAGCATCAATATGATTGTTAGCACATGAAAATTGTTACTTCATGAATGTGCTCCAGAAACTACAGCAAAAAAAAAGCTGACCATCTAAGGATGGCAGCGTATTCCACCTTTCATATGGCCACGGGTGTTGTCATGTTGGATTCTAAATCTAACAGACAATACAAGTGAGCCATCACCTTTTGGAATTGTGCATTCAACTTTAATTTCTCAGAAGGGGATTAAAAGGCTTCTCTTAAGCTTAGAATCCAACCCAAGAATTTTAGATGCATGCCTAAAGTTGCGGTTGGTAGCTTCAAGAGCATTCATGTGGCGTCTTATAACTACCACCCAGATATTTTCGCGTCATCAAGCAAACAATTCTCTTATTCATAACTAAAATATTAGCACATCATACATATGTACTTTAATCTCAAGAATGAATATTTAATGGATGTCAAAGTGGACAATCATAATCGCGAAAACTGTTTTAATAAGAGATATCATAATTTTAATCAAAATGAAATCAACAATGTGTATTGTGCATAGGAGTAAAATGACAAGAAGATTGACAAAATAGCCATAATTATCCAATCTTTCATCATTACTTGCAAATCATGATAAATCAACACCACGTTGTTCAAGCAAAAGAAATTCACAAATATCCCAATACTAGCTCATACTGAACAAAATCATAATTGTTCTAGGAGCATTAAAAAAAAATTAATATCCATCAATTAAACTATAAACATATTTAAACATTTCATGTTCTCCTTGTCGTCTTTCAATCCATAGACATGCAAAACTCCTCACCAACTCTCGTTCATGTATTTTCAAACACAAAAAAAACTTTGATGAAATGTTGTTGAGTTGAATCCATGAAGGAAAAAATATCATTATGATTATAAAATAACACAAGAGATAATAACAAATGGTTTATTTATTAAAACAAGTGTGCATGATTTCCATTTGCTGTTTTCATTTGCAGTTTAACCACACTGTCCATCTTGTATCTGCTGCTATAAAACAAACAATATTTTTCAATATCTCAGGTTTTGGAATCCAATATGAAATTTTTAAAGCATGTGAATTTTTTTTTAACAAATAAACATATATAAATTACAATTATGTAATTTTTCTGTTCTATCAAATTAATCATGACAAAAACAAAATAGCTAGAACATATGTGTTCATGCATGTTTGGTTCTCTGTGACAAATCAATTATCTAAAGCTAGTGCTCAAAGGCTAATGTTGAATTTTTCTAAGTGAACAACAACATGAACAGCATACATTAATATTCAACTAAGCAACCAAATTTTACTTTTTGTTGCCATCAAATTACTCTACGCACCCAAAAAGACATAGCAACAAAAACATCCAAGACAATATCAACCTTAAGAGCGGTAACATATATAACATAAGTAAACATGGCAGATCAATTTACGTCTTAAAATTATTAGAACAATTTTCACAATTTAGAAAGATATCACCGTTCACCAGAAATATAAGATTGAAGTTGGCTTGAGTCACGGATTAGGTCGCTCTCTTTAAGACGTTTCGCGGCTCTGCCCGGAATTTGTGCTAGCAGTATGTCAGCCCCGCCGTCCCCAGGATAAAACAAGCTCAAAAAACTCTGTCTCAATCGGTTTTGCACAAAACCGATTGGAATACTCACACTCAAATCAAAACTATTGCTCGGTATCAAGGAAAATTTCAAAGAAAACAGTATCCGGAAAAACAGTATCCGAATACAAGATGGATTGTTCTCGATTTTGAAACCAGTAATTTGAAAATAAGAAAAACATTGTTTGTCCTCTTTTTTTTTTGCCATTGTCTTTTTTCCCCTCTCTAAATTATGAAGCAGGGAAGCCTTTTTATAAGGAAAAAAAATATGAACGTTTGAACTTAATTACAAAAAATGTTTTGTAATTACTTCTGACGTTTTGCAATTAAACAAAGCAAAAACGTGTCAAGAAAAATTAATAAGGTTGTTACAAATTCTGAATCTTAATGAAAACGTGTTTAAGAAATTTAATAAGAAAATCTGTTACAAACCTTTGAAATTTTGTCATGGATGTTACAGAAATTTAAAAGTATTTTTCTCCAAAAAAAAAACATATATTTATATATACACACCCGTCTCGAACCGACCGACGGCGGCGGCGCGCGCATGTGTGGAGGACCGACTTTGGCCTAGCTCATCACCCTTCCACAAAAGTGGATACCCTGGGGCCAAACCCGCTTCACAACATAACACCTTATAAAAAAAAAATATAATGTTGTATCTTTCCATCATGGGATGAGGTTCCAAAGTTAAATTCAAACTAATTTTTTCAAAATTTGTAACATCTCTATTTATTATTAAAAACTTGTAACTCCAAATTAATTTTTTTTTGTAAAAACACATTTAAACTCAAAACATATAACTCCTTTATTCAAATTCATATTTACAAGATTATATGATTCTTGAAGTCAAGTAAAGTAAGCTTGTCAGCCTCAACGACTGTTCATGCCAAAAAGAAAAGAAAAACAAAAAGAAATTCACAAATAATCAGGTAAAACACAAAGCTGAGTTAACTTATAAAAATGATGATAATAATTAAATGATCGCTTAATTAGGTACAATCAAACAAAGACGTAGCTTTAGCACAAAAATATAATATGGTAAAATCGAATAAAAATGTCATATAGACATAACAAGCTTTATGCGTTTTCAAAACAACCTATGAATATATCTACATCGATCATCAATGTAGTTCAAATAAAATTCAATATTAAATTTAAAAGGATGCAATGGATTGGACTTCACCGGCGCTAGGACCTATCTGATACAAATGAGAAAAAGTGTCCTTACACAATAAATTATAGACAATAGGGAGCTATATGTTATTATTCAAATAACAATGAGCTCAAATAAATAACACTGCGTGACGTTGACGTTTCTACAATATGTTAAATACTTACTTTAATATTAATATTAACCTTACAAAATCATAATCTTACAATATTTGATATTATCTTATATTCTAATATTTATTCTCCGAACTTATGAACTATTTTATATTATAACAACATAATCTAACAAATGCACCCTTAAACACGATTTTAATTAATAGAAAATGATTTTTTTTTTTTTACTCTCAATTAAAGAGTCAATATCTCGCGCACACTATATGCAAAGCTTCGTCCAGAAGCCGTAGAAAGCTTCTCTAACGCCTCTCTGTTATCACTTCTCTCAGTTTCAAGCCCCATTAAACCCCAGTTCACTCTTCTTCAGGTAAGCTTCCGTTATCCCTTTTTCAGCGCATTTTTTATTCATTTATTTGATGATTTCAGATTGGTTTTCATTAATTGTTTGAGATTGGATCTCTGTTGTTGTTATATTTGTTTGATTCTTTTTTTAGTATTTTTTTATCGTTGGTGGATCATGGGTTTGTAGTTGATTGCCTTGTTTGATCATCAAGAATTGCGATCGCTGGAAAATGAAGAATAAACAAGAAATGTTTAGGATTTCTGGGGTTGAACTTAGAACCTGGTTAATTTTGAGCACTTAGTGTGAATTAGCCCTAAATGCTAGTATGTGGTTTAGTCTATTGTCACGTCTGATCGTTAAACGTCTTGAATTCTTGATGTATTATGATGTCTTTGGTTGTGAGGTTGAGCAGCATTTCAAACGTGAGTATCTAGGCTGGGGTATGTTATAGGAAAGTGTGTGTCACAGTAACATTTGCGGTGTGATATATAGTTTTTTTTGTTATATAACTTTTATACAATGCTATCTTAATAATTCTTTAACTTCATAATCTTCTATAAGCAAATAAACACAAATATTTTGGTATGTGGTTTATTGTACATCTGCTGTATGTCAAATTCTCTTGGATCACTTCATTTTCCTGTGCATTAATGCTATGCTGTCAAAGGCGGTAGGCAGGTCAAGGTGTTTTGTTTTCTCAACCTGCCTAAACTCCGCCTTTGACCTGTCAAATGGAGGATTGACTAGTTAAACATGTAGAATTTTATCTAATACATAGAGAATTATAACTTACAATACTTAAGGCGCAACCCAAGTGCCGTAGGCGATTATTTGAAAAAACCACCCAAGCTTCGCTTAGGCGGCGCTTTAACAGCATAACTTTTATGTCAATGTTGTGTTGCATGTTCCTTTACTTGGATTGGTAAATTTTTAGGTTCTCACAACAAAGTAACGCCTAAGGCTTTAACTGTAATTTAAGCATTGGGGATGGCTGAGAAAGCGTGTGTCAAGCGTCTTCAGAAGGAATATAGAGCGCTCTGTAAAGTATGGGCCACCAACCTTCTTGGAATTCTGTATATTACTAACAGTTCATGATGTTTTTTTTTAAAACTGTGCTGGAAAGTTATTCTGTTTTAACAGGCAATGGTTGCTTTTGTCACATGAACTTGCAGGAACCAGTTTCCCATGTTGTTGCTCGTCCTTCCCCAAATGACATTCTCGAGTGGCGTATGTTTACCCTAAATTTCTTCTTTTTAACCTTCTAGATAGGCTATTTAGTTATCTAGTGGAAACAGTTTGTGCAACATTTCCGAAGATTGCTTCTATCCTTCATTCTTCTCCATCAAGCACATGTTACCGAGCATGTCTTAATAATTTTTGTGTCAATAGCCCTAATGGAACTTGAATTTAAAGTATATTTTCTCTAGTTGGAATTTCTGGTTTTGAAGGATTAGGAGTCAACTAAGAATGTAGATATACATACATGATAATTGGGTGCTAACACTTTTTTCCGTAATAATTAAGTAAATTTATGTAGCTTGGAATTTCAGATCATTAATATGTGGGCTTGTGCCTTAATATCGTTATTATATGTGATTTTGATGGCCAGAGTTTTATGATAAGTAGTTTTCTTTATTTTCTTTTATTCTTTTAGTCATGGTTTAAAAATTTGGACTGAGGTGGCGCCTCGAGGCGTGTCTTAGCCGCCTCGGCGATGTTGCCGCCTCAAGCCCGAATGGTCTTTTCCCCGCCTCGTTGCCCGACTCAGACGCCCCGACTCCAACAAGCAAAAGCAAGTTCAACTTCCAATTTACAAGAACAAAGAAGAGGAAATTGAGTACAAATTGACAATGTTCGAAAATTCGGTATGCGGTGCGAGGCGATCCCCAGTTTGAGGCGAGGCGGTAGAGGCTGCAGCCTCAATTCAAACACAGAAAAAATAAAATAAAAAAAGCACAAAAATTATTTTATAATAAATAATGAATTAATTCATTATAGTCCATGACTCAAATTGATCAAATAATAATAAATTAATAATTTATAATTGGCTTCATTCAAAATATATTGAAAGAAATGATTATTAAATAATTTTTTTAAAAGCAATCACCAAAAAACAATTTGTATTCAATCACACTTATCAATTAAAAGTGTAAAGCTGTCCACCACTTATTAATAATATATTAGTTTTTTAAATAAAAAATGAATATACAAAACAACTTGTATACAATCACTCTCTCCATTTTGTTTCTTCTTTCTTCTTATGTTTTGACTCGTCCCGTCTTCTTCATCTCGTGGTTGCTCTCTCAGCCATGTATTTTTTTAATAATCACGTTATTTGGGTTGGGGCGTCCGCCTCTTACGCATCTGGACGCCCCGACTCCAAAAGTAGTGAGGCGAGCCGCCTCAATGAATGAAGGTGGCAATTTACCCATTCATGGATCGAGGCGGCTGCCTCGATGCGCTGCTGCTGCCGGGGCGGTCAAGGCGCACCTTGAGGCGCCGCCTCAAACCAATTTTTGAAACATTGCAAATTGATAAAATGGGAAATTGAGGGATTAGATAAGAATATTTTCATAGTTGAAAGATGAAGGAGAGGCAAAACAAACCTTCATTGTCTTGAAAGATGAAGGAGAGGCAAAGCAAAGAAAGAAGGTGGGGCGTGTCCTTCACTGACAGCCATCCTTCACTTTCTTCATCTTTAAATTTTGTAATTTCAAAGACCGAGTGTGGATGAGATAATGGAAACAAAAGTTCAAACCAATAAACTTATTATTCAAATCAATTTGAAATAAAGTTCAATACTCCTTAAAATATATAAAATTATGGACCTCTTAAATAAAATTGTTTTTTTTTTTTTTTATAATTTAATATAATTGAAAAAATTCATTTAGATTTTGAAAAATTGAATTTCTCCGAAGAAACTCATCAAGTTTATATCTTTTGCCGCATCTTGTTACCAAGTAATATCCTCTACAATTGAACCAGTAATTCCTTCATCAACTATTACATGATTATAGAAATAATTACAAAATTTTATGCTTTTATTTTGTATTTTAAATTTTTTTTCCGTGCTTGGATTGAGGCTTCCGCCTCAACCCCCTTGAGGCTGTCCGCCTCGCCTCAAAAGGGAAATTGCCTCGCAGTGTTGTTGCACCGCATACCGAGTTTTCGAACCTTACTTTTAGTATTAGACAGGGGACTGAACTGGCATCTTTCAATATGATTTTCATTTATCTGCCATGCCTCTGCTTCTTTTGTGGTGTCATCTACTTCATATTCTTAGTTTGTAGGGTGTGTCTAACACTTGTCTAATTCTTGAGCTTTTGATGTTTCAGATTATGTTTTGGAGGGAAGTAATGGGACACCTTTTGCAGGTTAGTTGTATGTTCTGTAATGCGATTTGATGTATGGTGGTTTATCTCATTTGAGTCTCCGAGGTTTATAATTTTAACGCTGGAGCTCTTTTGCCCATTACATTAAGGTGGATACTACTATGGAAAGATCAAGTTTCCTCCCGAGTATCCATATAAACCTCCTGGAATCCTGTATGTGCTCAGTTGTTACTTCCCTTTTTAAGAATTATAAAGATTGTTGTTGGAGAGTGTTTTTCTTTCCCCCTTTAATCATTCATTCTATTACTAGACTAATGTTTACTTCCTTGTAGCATGATCACTCCCAATGGACGATTCATGACACAAAAGAAACTATGCTTATCTATGAGTGACTGTAAGTATATTGGACATGATCCATATAACTATTTGGCAATCTTGAATGCATTCATTTGTGTTTACTTTGATATTGTCATTTTGCAGTTCATCCTGAAAGTTGGAACCCTATGTGGTCCGTATCAAGGTAAATGTGCACAAGTTTAATGATAAACTAATCAATTAATGCATATTGGCATATTGCTTCTTTTTGAGTCCATTTGACTAACTTTTTTCCTTTACTGCAATGTAGCATACTTACAGGACTTCTGTCTTTCATGGTGAGTTCATTGTCACTCTGGTTCTTATTTTATTTGTAGGGTGGTTCCATATGAAATTACATCTTTTTGCTTTTTGCTTTTGTCATCTGTTTGGGTTGCTCTAATGTATTGGGATCTCTCCTTTCTCTCACTGCAACAATCTGTTTATTCTTGTCGTTATCATCTATTTCTTTTGCGTGTTGCCCATCTTCTTGAGGTATCAATTATTACCCGCATTCCAGTGTAAACTGTTGTCTTCTGTAGCCGTTAGTTCAGACACTGAAGGGACATTTCTTCCTTCCTTTTTCATCCCTGTACAGATTAATAACTTTTGTTGGGTTACCTACAAATATTTGAATTGCTTCTGTGGAGTTATAATAATAAAATTGGAGCCAAAGCTGTTATATCTCACTGTGCCATTACACAAGTTCCTTGCATACAACCTTTTCTGTGTTTCTTCTTTTTGAAGCTTATGTAATGTTTTCATTTGATTCGGTAAGTTCTTTTGGTGGTGATGCTTTGTTTACTTGTCTATTTTTATGCAGATGGACACCAGTCCCACCATTGGCAGTGTGAACACTACCACTGAAGAAAAGCTACGTCTGGCCAAAGCATCTCTTGCTTTCAATTGTAAGAAGTAAGTGGTATCGCACCAAGGTTTTGATCTTTTTCCTTTCTGGTTCAGAGGGTATAGCAATGGTAGTTATTTTTCAGCAGATATTTGCACCTGTGACTTAATTTCAGACTCCTTTCTTACATGCAACTTACTTTCAATTTCTTATCTTCAATGTGATTTTTCATTTTCCTGACAGTGCGGCATTCAGGAAATTATTTCCCGAGTATGTGGAACAATACAATGAACAGTGTGATTCAGAGCAGCTGTCACAAGAATCGCTTAATGAAGAAAATTCCAGACCGAAGGTTGAGAAAGTTGGTTTGGGAGAAGACATGAAAAGTGTAGATACTCCGAAGGATGCAAGAAGGAAAGGGAAACAGCCTTTCCCAACCTGGATGCTCCTGCTGCTTGTTTCTATCTTTGGCATTGTAATGGCATTGCCTCTGCTTCAGCTTTGAATATAAAACCTAGACCACATATTGGAATAGCCAATGAAAAGACAATGGTATGAAAATTAAGTTTAAATCTACTGTAATCTCTCATGTAAGGATAACAGATGCAGCCAAAACATTTCAGAAATGGATAATCAGGTTCAGCAGCAAAGAGTTTACCTCAAGGGGATTGATAATGAAGCGCTGGAATGGGAATATTAATTAAAAATGTAGCAGTGTGGAAAGCTTCCCACCAGAAACTGAGAGGCATTTGAGCCGGAGCTAAGAGTGTGAGGCAAGTTTCTACTATATATATGTGCTTCTTCTCCACTTATTGCCATTCTGATATTTTGTGTGGACAAGGGTGTCTAAAAAGAATGCCATGAGTTTGTAAATATGAAACGTCTGTGTGTATCAATTCCAAAGGTGATTTAGTTTTTGTTCAGTGCTTTTGAAGTTGAGTTTATGAACTTTTCAATACTAACAAGCTTGGCAAAAATCTGAAATCTGATCTTTTATTGGTTCTCAAGCTTTTTGATATATGGCTAGCTGTGAAAGAGTGGTTTCTGCAATGAATTTGGTGGAGCTTCTAGAGATGAACTTGTATGTCTTGATGGTGCCCCATTTTCACCAAACAATTTTGAATCTCTAAGCCCCTCACCTCAAGTGGTCTTTTTGCCTTGAGAAAATTGGAACCGGAGCCTACCTTAATGTGGTGAAATAATAATAAAACGAACTTTCGAAAACAGGAGATATAAAATTTCACACATACATGTTGATCCTATACTTCAATATGACATGTGAATTTGATTCCTGCAGAAGAGATAAATCACCATATTAAAAAAAAAAAAAAAATTACTAACCTTTAAACTTCAAAGATCATCTGGTACTATATGATATGTACTCACTGCAAAAAAGTCTGTTTAAATAAAAGTTCAAAGATCATCCGATTCAACATGATATCAGATTGCATTTAGTTAAGGAGGAGCTTGGGGAGGATTGGGGATAAAAAAAGGAGTTTCTGACTTTCTTCATAATGGTGCGATTCATTCTTTCAGCTACACCATTATTTTGTGGGGTGTGTGGAACAGTTCCCTCATGTCGAATACCGTGTTTCTTGTAGTAGACATCGAACTCCCTGGAATTGTACTCACATTCATTGTCTGTGCGGAGGCACTTCAGCTTCTTCCATGTTTCACACACTACTATGGTGTGGAACAGCTTGAACTGATCTATGACCTGATCCTTTGTCTTCCGGAAATACACCTAGACTTTTCGAGAAACATCATCAATGAAAGTCAGAAAATACTTGTTACCGCCCAATGAATCAACCTCCAAGGGACCACAAACATCAGAGTGCATCAGACTAAGCAACTATGATCTTCTCTCTGAAGAGAAATTAAACGAGACTTTGTGTTGCTTACTAAACAAATAATAGTTGTAAGGACCTAGTGCATCATCTTTAGTAAGCTCTTTTTTTGTCAGGGTAGACAACCTTCTCTCACTCATGTGACTGAGTCTCCAGTTCCACATATTTTGATAAGCATCTTTTTCAGCTACATTGAGGTTGTCTGCACAAATCTTCACATGGGTCTTGTATAATGTGCTGCAAACATGTCCTCAGGCGACAACCATGGTACCTTTTGTCATTCTCCATATGTCATTTCTAAAGTGACTATCATAACCCTGTTTGTCAAGGGCTATCCCCGATAGTACATTAAATTTGTCCGCAAATGAATATCACACATTTTTACTATCTCATAGGAACTGATATTTCTCATCTTCATTGAACCAAAGTCTCATATTTTGTAGGTTATGAAGAAATCCATGTGAAGGGTGACGTGATAGGATGCTGCAGTATCTGCCACCCACTCAACATCTTGGGTTGCGGTGTGAAAGCATGTTTCTTCCTGCATGAAGCATATCGCTACATCTCCCTGGACAACAACTAGTGTCTCTCCTTCGTTATTCTTCGGCTGGTGATTGCTTTGGCCCTGCTTTCATTGCAGTTTTCGGTAATTCTTATTTAAGTGCCCTTTTATGCCATAATGGTAGCACTTATAGGTAGGCTTCCTTCCATCTAAGGATCTACCTCTGGTTGTGCTTCTGCCTATCCATCTTTCTCTTCCTCGATGTCTTTCTTGAGTCTTTGTGACGAAGGTTTCTATCTGTTCTGAGCCAACATCTTTTCTCTTGGACTCTTCATTCGACAAGGCATCTTTTACCAAAGGCACGGTAAGTTTGCCTCCTGAAGCCGAATAGCTGAGAGTAACCACCAATGTCTCTTAACTATCAGGAGGAGAACTAAGTAGTAGAAGGGCTCGTACTTCATCTCTCAGCTGCATGTCTACTGCAGACAGCTGATTCACCAGCCTCTGGAACTCATTGGTGTGTTTAACAACGGAAGTTCCACGGCTCATTAACAGGTCTTTATTCTGAGCTGTCTTGGCCCAGTTTTATCCATATTTCGTAAGCATCTGTATCATGTGCTACGTGGTAGAAGACACTGTGGCTGATCCACTGCCTAATCTGACCCATAGTTCTATTGTTGAGTTTATTCTAGTCACTCTCTTTGACATAATCTGGTCTCACTCCCTTCACCTCGATCATATTGAACAGATCTTTAAAGTGTAAATAATCTATCATCTGAGGCCTCCAGATGGAGCATATCGCTACATCTCCCTGGACAACAACTAGTCTCTCTCATTTGTTATTCTTCGGCTGGTGATTGTCTTGGCCCTGCTCTCGTTATAGTTTTCAGCAATTCTTCTTTAAGTGGCCTTATATGCCACAATGGTACCACTTATAGGTATGCTTCCTTCCATACCTATAAGTGCTACCAGAGGATCTACCTCTGGTTGTGCTTCTGTTTCTCCTTCTTTCTCTTCCTCGATGTCTTTCTTGAGTCTCTGTGACGAAGGATTCTGTCTGTTCTGAGCCAACATCTTTTCTCATGGACTCTTCATTCGACAGACATCTTTTACCATTGGCACGGTAAGTTTACCTCCTGAAGCCGAATTGATGAGAGTAACCACCAATGTCTCTCAACTATCAGGAAAAGAACTAAGTAGTAGGATGGCTTATACTTCATCTCCCAACTGCATGTCTACTGTAGACATCTGATTCACCAGGCTATGGAACTCATTGGTGTATTCTGCAACAAAAGTTCCACTGCGTAGCTTCAAATTCACCAAATGTCTTATTAATAGGGCTTTATTCCGAGCTGTCTTGGCCTGGTATATGCCTTCCAGTTTTATCCATATTTCGTAAGTATTTGTATCATGTGTTACATGATGGAAGATACCGTGACCGATCCACTGTCTAATCTGACCCAAAGTTCTATTGTTGAGTTTATTCTAGTCACTCTCTTAGACAGAATCTGATCTCACTCCCTTCACATCGAACAGATCTTTACAGTGTAAATAAACTATCACCCGAGGCCTCCAGATGGAGTAATTTATTGACGTCAGCTTGATCATTGCACCAGAAGATGAATCTTCCATTTTCATTTTAAGTTTAAAGTTTAAAATGAAAATTGGATAAAATATGGGTTGATTTTCACAAATTGAAGGTTATTGTTGTATCCAGAATGGTCTAAAATGGTGGATTAGATACTTCATTGGTCCAAATCTGACTTAGAGGCTGATTTATAAATTTCTAAAATTTATGGGGCTAAAATGTAAATTTTAAAGACTTCGGGGGGCTCAATGAATTTACCAAGTGTGATGATGTGGCTGCTGATGTGGCAAAAAGTGGGACTGAAACACTAACGTGTCAGATGACGTGGCGCTGACTGTGTGCTGACGTGGTCGTCTTCAACGTCCAGCATGTGCGTGAGAAGCTCCTCCACAGGCACGTGCAGGCGCATGACTGACTGGGTGCGTAATCACACGCGTATAACGCAAGCGCACGTATCGTTCAAGTAGTATAAAAAATATCAATCTCACGAGGACTTAAAACCTTTTGTTATCAATTTATAAAGTTAAATGTTTACAAATATCTAATGGATTGATTGTTTGATTGGGTTGTGACTTTAAAATTAAAACAAGAAAATAAAATTGCTTGAAGGTAGATTGAAGAAAAATTAAATTTATAAAACTATCCAGGGTTGTGAATCATTCCAATATCTTTTTAAAAGATGAAGTGATTATTTTACATTTGTGTAATATATTGGTTTATTAACCTGGAACACGAAATTATGTAAAAGTTTCTTCCGATGGTCAAATACAAATACCCAGTATAACCCAATTAATCATATTCATTATATGTTAACTAAGTTATCTGAATTTATTAAGATTAAGTTCCAATTATGGCTACCCCCCCGCCCGACAAGTATATTCTTATCCTGTAAGGAAATATATTAAAGGGTTATCTATCCTCAAGGAAGATCGTGGGCTATTAAGTCTAAAGTCTTAAACCTAAAATCTCTTTTCCAAGTTCATTTTAAGTTTACCGAATCAATCTTATTAATGGCCAGTTAACAAGATGCATTAAGACTAAGGCTCAATAAATAAACATTTATATTACCCAAACCGTAATTTAACCCCTTATAAACCGGTGATATTGGACTTCATCACAACCTCAGATAACTGGCTTAGTTACGACATATATTTACGGGTAGTAAAAACTTAAATAAAATAAAAGACATAAAGTAAAATGCTGAAAAGTAAATTGCTGAAAAGTAAATGACGGAAAGTAAATGCTAAAATTAAATACTGAAAATTAAATGCTGAAAAGTAAATGTTGAAAGTAAATTGCTGAAAAATAAATGCCGAAAGTAAATTGCTGAAAAGTAAATGCTGAAAGTAAATTGCTGAAAAGTAAATAAAGTAAAAGTACAATAAAAGAAAATGCTGAGGTAAAATGATCCACTTTTATTACTTCTATTTTAGATATCTCCCTTAATATAACATATTAATTTTGCATGATAATTATCAACCAGCCATATAGGCGGTATCCAGATTAAGTCAAATTAATAATTAATTACCAACCGACCAATCAGGCGATATCCAGTTTAGTCAGGTTAAAACCAATTTAAATAATTACCAATCGACCAATATGGTGGTATCCTCGTTAAGTCATGTTTTAACTAGTTTATATATTATAATTAAGGGAGATTAATCTAAATATTAGTAATAAAAGTTTTACCTTTTACCCCAGGAAAAGGGGAATTACCTCCTCATTACTGAAAAGTAAAAACTGAAAATTAAAGAAAGAAAAGTACTGTGCGTAAAAGTAAATTACGGAAAGTAAAAACTGAAAAGTAAAGAAAAGAAAGTGCGAAAGCGGAAATTAATTACTGAAAGCTGTAAATAAATAAACAATATACAATCTTCTTAGAATTCTTAAGAATTCCTTAGAAGAAAATATGAATTTACAAATGAAATGGCTTGGTATTTATAGGCAAAATTTTACCTCCATCAAATGCTCCACCAAATCCATTATTAATTGCTCCACTAATTTCTATCATGTTTGGTGGTGATTTGATAATTTTTATTATTTATTTATTAATTTATTTTTTTGCTTTGAAAATGACTTTAATAATTACACATAACACACTTACAGATGTTTCATCAATTTCGATCATGAAGTATTCAGAATTCGAAATTATTTTGTCTTTCAAAGTTGTCGATCTTTGAGTCTTCTTTAATCTGGAACTTGAATCAGCTCAATCCGATATTGGAGTAAATAGTTATGCCCCAAATACGACAGATGCGCAAAACTGGAATTTCCAAAACTGCACTTCGTTAAAACGCTTTTTCAAGTTTCCATTCTCCAAAATTAATATGTCAAGTCCAATATTTACCCTTATTTGACCCACATTTCGTCCTAAATGATTTCATTGAGTCCCAATATTATTTTATCTGCAAAATAACTAAAACATATCAAAACGTTCATCAAACCCGAGAAACTAAACAAAATATTAAGTAAAAGGGGCGGTAAATATTGATATATTTTTCGCTCATCAATGACGCTTCACTGGACCTCCGTTCGATCGCGAGAAAATACCACCGTGCTCGTCTTGACATGAAAAAACTAATGGTATGCTCAAAAATGATTTTTAACAACTTTTCCGAAACCTGAATTTTCATAACCGAGTTCCATTCTTCGGTTTTACGACCCCAATATATAACCAAAGCTACTGATACCACTTGTTGTGATTCTCTGATCGTCGAAGAGTATTTTTGAGGAAACCCCGATTTTATTACTATAATAATAGAATTTACAAAGTATTACAAACTTTACAAAAAAAACTTCACTCTCTACACTCTCAAAGTTTTCTTCACTTCAAACTTAATGTTTGGGATGCTTTAAGCTCTCAATTTATAGCCAAATACAAGGCTCAAATGTCAACAAATGAATAGTGCTCCACCTAAAGTAGTTTGCATTTTTACACCACATTTCCACAAAGATTATCTTCCACTTAAAAATATTGTGTATCTCATGCATGGCAGCTGGATTCTACACTTAGGAAGGGCTTAGAAATTTAATATATATAGATAGATAACTCTAAACAACTAGCCATCCAATAGATAAATATATTTACCACTCATCACGTACCGATCCTTGATGAGTTTCAGCCGGAGCACTAGCTCCGTCGGATGCAAAGTTCACCCAAGGTGTAAATTCTTGGTTTGTAATTGGAATCAATGGTAAACTTTGCCTACTCGGCTGGAATTTACATATATATATAGTAATAAAATAAACAATTAATTAGTCAAAATTATTTATTTGATTACCATTTGTCTACTTTGGGATCTAATGAATCTAATTGTCTGGTCGAACTCACATGATTTTGTTCTCTAATTCAACGTGTGTGTAATATTTTTCTCAGGTGGCGAAAGTTTTTGTGCTCAAACACGTGATACTACATGTACTATCTTATGTTTTTTCACAATACGTATAGATAGGATGACTATATATACACACATACATACATTTTGTTTTAGGCATATCTATAGAATCCGAGAGATATTTGAAGAAGGTTTCAACATAAGGCAATAAATTTACCTGATGTTTTTCCGAGTGACTGTGTGGTCGCCAATGTGAAGACATGCATGAGAAAATAATCACCAAGAAACTGATCCTAAGGAGCTTTAAATCGTGTCATATTGCTAATATTGAATTATCCTCTATAATACTGTATGAGATTTTTGCATTACAAGTTACAATCTGCATTACATATGCATTGGGTTATAAACTTGATGCATCGTTGTCGGGAAAATTATAGATTGCAAGTAAATTTCTAATTTCAGATTACTATTTTTTTTTTTTTCAGATTATATACATTTTATATTTTCTACTTTTTATGTTTGTTTTGGAAACTTAAATTGTATACATATATACTCTATACTTAAAAACTGTTGTACATATAGTGTCATTAAACAAGAAATCAACATGTAAACAAACAAATCAAACCAGAAAATTGGATCTAATATGCATAAACCCTAAAAAATCTTAAAACTTGAGAATAAGAAAAACCTTGATACAAAGTTGAAAACCAGTAGTCCGGATCGAGATTAATCTCTGTCCTTAAGAACTTATCAGCCCCGTCTCGGTGCTCTATGGATTTGTGGCTAATGTTCTCCCAGGATGACCCGGATTCCTCTTATTCAATGGGCACACCTTAACAAGATCTTGAACTGGGAATATGGTGGAACTCTCTCAGACTCAAGACACAATATGAGACTCTTTTCTTTTGGATGAAATTCGGATTTCATTTTATGTGTATTAAAATGAACATAAAGCTTCCTTTTATAAGTATGGAAGGATGCCTCAAAGGCACCCTTAGGGTTGGGGTGCAACCCTCCAAAGGGTTATACCCCCATATGCACCCCTTGGCGCATAGGATCACTTTACACACAATTGAAGGACATGTCCCTATGGGGTACCATCCAAGGGACATGTCCCTCCTCTATCCAAACAAATATATTTGAAGATTTGAAGAATTTCCAACAATCCCCCACAATTCTTCAAATATTCATGCAGACACTTGAGAGAGTTTCTGTGAACTAAAGCTGCATCGAAATAGATAGCTTTCGCCTTGAACATTTCCTAGTGAATGAAAATCGGATTTACTTGGCAAACCAGTGACCCATAGTCTTGAATTGGTCTGCCGTTGGTGTAAACCAAGACAACTGTCAACACACAGCTTTACTTCGACCATTTTCCGTTCTACGGTTGTGTTCATTTCGCCCTGAACAACTGTCCCAGATTCATCAAGTACTTTAGGGTAACCCCCCTTTAAAAGTTCCCATGGAATCGGTCTCACTTCTTACTTGAAATAAGTGATCTACTATCAAGAGTTAATATGTCTTTACCCCCATTAGGACTCATCTCCTAATATAGTGCTCATTAAAAGCCTTAGCTTATCCTAACCAATGACAGACAGCACTCAGCGTCATTATCGGAATGGGAAAAAGTACAAAACTCCTTAGTGCTTGTTTTGAATTGCACAAAGTTTCAGTTGTCCCTTTTGAACCTAGATCTTGGGATCTCCAGTCAGCTAGGTTGGGTTTCCACAATGACAATTCTTAGATTATAGGCTTCAAGCCCATTCCCATCGATGACTTCTCAACTTGCTCTCGAGGTAAACCTTTAGTTAGTGGATCCGCTAGGTTTCCTTCGACTCAACATAATCGATCGATATTATGCCACTTGAGAGCAGTTGACCTATAGTATTATGTCTCCGATGTATGTGTCGAGACTTACCATTATACATTGTATTTTGGGCTCTCTCAATGGCTGTCACAATGTATGCTCATCGCTGGCACCGGTTTGGGCCAACTAGGAATATCCTCCAGGAAGTTTCAAAACCATTCCGCTTCTTCCGTTATTTTGTCTAACGCTATGAACTATGATTCCATAGTAGACCAGGCAACTCATGTTTGCCTCGAGGATTTCCATGACACGGCTTCATTACCAAGTGTGAAAACAAATCCACTCGTAGATTTGGAATCCACTGTATCAGATATCCAGTCAGCATCGCTGTATCCTTCTAGAACAACATGATATCTCTCGTAATGTAGCCCATATTTTGAAGTTTCTCATACCTCAAAACTCTTTATTATGGCTTTCCAGTGGTTATATCCTGGATTGCTTGTATATCTGCTAAGCCGGTTCACAGCTTGAGCGATATCAGTTCGTGTGCAAATCGTGAGATACATCAGACTTCCGATGATCCTTGAATACTCTAATTGCGATACGCTTAAGCCAGTATTCTTTGATAGAGGAAGAGTTAGGTTAGCTACTCCCAAATCTTTCATATCAAATTTGTTGGATAACACTTTCTTGGTAGACTAAATCAACTCGTGATTATTACCAATTATCAATATCAGCATATCGTCTACATAGAGACATACAATGACATATCATTTTTTAGTTGATTTGGTGTACATACACTTATCACACTCATCGGTTTTAACCCCACTTGACATCATCTCTTTGTCAATTTTTTTCATGTCATTGTCTAGGTGCTTGTTTTAATCCGTACAATGATTTTACAAGTTTGCACACATTCTGTACTTATCCAGGAACATTAAACCCTTCTGGTTGTTTCATGTAAATCTCTTCATCCAATTCACCACTCAAGAATGACGTCTTTACATCATTTTGATGTATTTCAAGACCAAATATAGCTGCTATGGCTATGAGCATTCTTATTGATGTGATACAAATCACTGGTGAATAGGTGTCAAAGTAAACAAGGCCTTATTTTTGTCTATAACCTTTTACGACAAGCCTTGCCTTGTACTTATCTATTGATCCATCCGTTTTCATCTTTCCTTTGAATATCCATTTGTAGCCCAATGGCTTACAACCTGGAAGAAGATCAACCAACTCTCAAGTATGGTTCTGTAGGATTGAATCAATCTCACTGTTAATAGCCCATTTCCACAGAGGTGCCTCCGGAGAAGACATTGCTTCTTTATAGCTTTGAGGCTCATTTTCTAACTAATATGTCAGAAAATTGGATTTGACTCTTGGTCAACCTGATCACTGTCCTTGACAGTTCAACAGATCTTTTGAGAGACTCTCTTATTTGCATTTCCTTAAAAGGAAATGTCTCTTCAAAAAATATTGCATTCATTGACTCAATCATCACATTTAAATTGATGTCATGAATCTCATACTTGTGTACCAATAATCGATACGCATTACTGTTGCAAGCATATCCGATTAATATACAGTCAACAATTTTGGGTCTTATTTCACCTTCTTAGGTTTAGGAACCATCACCTTGGCAATTGGCAATACACCCCCACATTTCAGATATTTGTAGGAAGGTACATAACCTTTCCACAACTCATTTGGTGTCTTGTCCAATCTCCTGTGAGGAAGCTTGTTCAGAACGTAGTTCGCGGAAAACAGGGCTTTCCCCCACAAGTTCTGAGGTAAACCAGAACTGGTCAACATGGCATTCATCATTTCCTTCAACGTTCGGTTTTTACAATCAACAATCCTATTTGTTGAAGAGAATAAGGAGCAGTGGTTTCGTGAATAATTCCGTGCACATAACAATATTCACTGAATGATGAAACATATTCACCACCTCTATCATCCCAGATTCTTTTGATTTCCTTGCCAAGTTGATTTGCAACTTCGTTCTCAGTGTATAAAGCTCTCAATAGCTTCAGCTTTGCTCCTCAGCAAATACACTTAACAGAATATTGTGCTTTCATCGATAAAAGTGACAAATTACTTTTTACAGCCTCTTGTTTGCAAAATATTCATGTCACACACGTCAGTGTGTACAAGTTCCAGGGTTCAGAACTTCGTTCTATGATGTTCTATGTATTTTTTGCTTCAACACGTGCCTCACACTTATGTTGGCTATCAATGCAAATTTAGGTATAAGGTCCATGTTAATTAATGTACGCATTATATCATAATTAACATGTCCTAACCTCTCATGCCATACATTTTGTGACTCAATAATATAAGCAGAAGTTTCAGCTTTATTAATAGCACAATTGACAGTCATTGAAAATGCCTTCAGCGAGGTATTCTTTTGCTACATCGACATCATTTTTGGTCAATATAATTTTTTCAGAAACAAATACAAACCCGAGACCGAGTTCTTCCGAATATCTGGAACATACAAACACTCTTATATGTAAGCTCCGTTCCGGATATCATTTTCAGAACCACTGTGCCTTGTCTAACCATTCTAGAGGTAGACGAGTTTCCCATTGTCAGATGATCACCATCGACCTTCTGATACGAGGAAAGCATTTTGCTATCTGCACAGATATGACGAGTAGCCCCAGTGTCTACCCATCATTCTCTCGAATTTCCAACCAAGTTGGCTTCAGTTACCACTGCTGAGATGTTCATTTCTGAAATCTCATCAGTTAACTGCTCATCTTCAGCGACATAGGCCTCATTTTTCTTGCCATTGTCCTGAGACTTCTTGTTTATGCAGTCCTTTGTCATATGACCGCTCTTTTCACAGTTGTAGCACTTCCCATTGAACTTCTTGTTCGCTTAGGAAGAATCAGATCCACTGTTTCTCTTCTTACTACCCTTTACACCCTCAATGATGTTGGCCTTAGACTTCATAGTCTTGTAGCTGGCCTTCTCGGACATCCTGTTGTCATGTTCGATTCTCAATCGAACTCCAAGGTCTTCAAGGCTCAGCTGCTTCTTTTTGTGTTTCAGATAGCCCATGAAGTCCTTCCATGATGGAGGCAACTTTCCAATTATGGTGGCAACTTGAAACGTCTCACAGAGTTTCATACCTCATCCAGTATTTCATGAATGATCAACTGCAGTTCACCTAATTGAGACATCATTCTACCCACGACAAATTTATTTTGTCTGGCATTCTCGGTTTTGTATTTCTTCTCGAGAGATTCCCAAAGAATCTTCGCAGAAGACATGCCTTAGTACACAATGTACAAGGTATTGTCAAGACCACCTATACGGTAGTTCTTGCATAGGAAGTCGCCAGACGACCATGTCTCTTCTCGCAGTTCCTTGGCTGCCCCTGATTCACCCTCCACAGGACCCGGATGATCTTTGAGGTACTTAGCCAACTGCAGAGTTGTCAGGTAGAACAACATTTTGCTCTGCCACTGTTTGAAGTTTGCCCCACCAAACTTCTCCGGATTTACTCCATGAGAAACCGGTATTATGATGTTTTCACTTGGAAAAATCAACATGGGTCAATAGGTCTACAAAAGACAAATTGCACAACGATCAACAAATGATCTTGTTCAAAGTGATATACTAAGTTAACACTTGTTGTTCTATTGGACGGTGGTTCCAATAAACACAAGTCCTTGAATTTCAACTAAAGATTCTTTAGAAAAATGAATAAACAAATATTCCCATAGGACAATGGGGGTTATTAGTAACCACTTAAATCCCTGACCACTTAGGCTATTATCGCTTTTTTAACAGAATATTCTTTAAACACTTTTTCAATGAGATCTTTTAGCAATTCAAACTCAGTATTACACTTATTCAATAGCACAAATTGTATACGATATGTGTAGATATATGTGTAAGTGTCAATCAAGATTGGATGGAATTACTTGTGTAAAATTACACTTTTAATTCTCAACCAAGTATGCAACACACAATAAATTTTTCAACTTTATCACTAAGTGTATGCTTGTGATAATTGAACAACCTAATAATAACTTTAATATATACTCCCAAGATTATAGTGATTCAGTATATGATTAACTAAGTTAATATTAATATAAGTCTTTGCCGTTTATAACAATTCCAGGACTATTTCGTTAGTGTTGCGTTCGTATCTACGTTCGAACGAGATTGTCCAGTGTGTGTACGTTCGTGTTGCGTTTGATAACACGTTCGAACAAGTGTTCCAGAGAGTTCACGTTCGTGTAGCGTTTGATAACGCATTCGAACGGAATGTTTCCAGAGAGTTCACGTTCGTATAACGTTCGAGAACGCGTTCGAACGGAATGATTCCAGAGAGTTTGCGTTCGAGTTACGTTTAGGACGGGTTTGAACAACTAAATCAGAAGGTCTGCGTTCATTCGCGTTTGAAGACGCGTTCGAACGTTCTTAGGCATAAGGCTTGCGTTCGAGTTGCATTTGAAGACGCGTTCGAACTTTCTTAAGAATTTTCAGATTTTTGCCTTCGCGTGCGTCGATCGTTCGAATGCCCTACGGTTTTTCATGCACAGTCCGTATTTTTCCAGAAAATATTCTAACCTAGCATGCGAATTACTATCTAACAACACTAGAAATGATAAGTTCTTATATTGTTGTACATATAGTGTCATTAAAACAGAAATCAACATGCAAACAAACAAATTAAACCAGAAAATTGGATCTAATATGCATAAACCCTATAAACCTTAAAACTTGAGAATAAGAAAAACCTTGATACAAAGTTGAAAACCAGTAGTCCGGATTGAATTAATACCTGTCCTTAAGAACTTATCAGCCCCGTCTCGGTGCTCTACGGATTTGTGGCTAATGTTCTCCCAGAATAACCTGGATTCCTCTTGTTCAAGTGGCACACCTTAACAAGATCTTGAACTGGGAATATGGTGGAACTCTCTCAGACTCAAGACACAATATGAGACTCTTTTCTTTTGGATGAAATTCGGATTTCATTTTCTGTGTATTAAAAGGAACATAAAGCTTCCTTTTATAAGTATGGAAGGATGCCCCAAATGTACTCTTAAGGTTGGGGTGCAACCCTCCAAAGGGTTATACCCCCTATGCACCCCTTGGCGCATAAGATCACTTTACACACAATTGGAGGACATGTCCCCATGGGGTACCATCCAAGGGACATGTCTCTCCTCCATCCAAACAAATATATTTGAAGATTTGAAGAATTTCCAACAAAAACTTTTTTGCGTTGTTGCATTTTGAGTTGGTTTTTAAACCTTATAATAAAACTTGTTCCGTTCAAGTCTTGCCAGATAAAAGTAAAAATAAATAAATAAAATCTAAATGACTTGATTGAGTGATTTTCAAATAATTTTATTTAGTTGACCACCAGAGTTCAAATTATGAAGAGAAAGATTGATATGGGGTTTATCTATCCTCTTATCTTTCAAAAAATAACACAATGGACAAGACAAAGGGAAGCTGGAATTATTATTATTATTATTATTATTATTATTATTATTATTATTATTATTATATTATTATTATTATTTATTATTATTATTATTATTATATTATTATTATATTATTATTATTTTAATGGATTTAGCTTATTCCAATCAAATGGTACAAAAATACATGAATATAGCAATTGAATATATAAAGGGTACGTTTGATATAGAGTAATTGTACTGAGGGTATAACTTAACTTATAAGTTATGGCAAAAAAAAAAAACTAAAGTATAAGCTAGCTTATAAGTTGTTTAGGTGTTTAGTTGAACACAAGTACAAGCTAGAGGTCCCTAATGAGCGTGACTTGGTGATGAGTGATATTTATATCACTATTTCCCACTCATTTAACCTAATATTTTGTATAGTTTCTTGAGTTTTGTGAACGTTTTGATATGTTTTGTGTTATTTTGTAGATAAAATAAAGTTTGGAAAGCATTGGAGGCAATTTGGGGCAAAAACGGACAAAAATGCGTCAACAGAGATATTTTGGTCTCTTGCGCGTCGCGACGCCCAGACTTCCGCGACGTCTAAAATACGCCGAACAGTGCTAACGTGCGCCGGGTCCACAAATCAGAATCTGAGAAAAGTTTGACTTTGCTAAATTGCGATGTGCCACGTGTCACCATCACAGCCGATCTGCTAACATGCGCCGTGCCACGTGTCAGCATCCTACGGTGCCGACAGTCATCATCGCCACGTGTCGCCACGTCGTCGCCATGTCATCGCCATATCATCAGCCACGTCAGCAAGTCAACGAGTCAAATTGCCACGTGTCGTGCCACATCATAATCAGCCAATCAGGAAGCGACACGTGTCGCAAATCTATGGTGCCGACAGTCTCTTTCCCACGTGTCGCCACGTCGTCGCCACGTCACTGCCACATCAGCGCCACGTCAGCATCAATTATTAGATATCCTATCCTTATCTGACACGTGGCGGATAAGAATCTCATCGACCAATCAGAAGCCGCCACGTGTCACAATAATTGAAGCCCAACCACTCTGCCACGTGTCACCTTATCATCTTATCCAGAATCTTCAAACCAGCGAACCAGAGCGTGCCACGTCGACAAATCCGGCGTCGCGACGCTGAGGACCTGGCGTCGCGACGCCGGATCCTACCGAGGCCTATAAATTGAGCTCGAGATTTCAGAATTCATTGCACATTCCTCTCTCTTCAATTCCTTCTAAAGAGAGAGTTTCTCTCTCTAGATTCTTTAGTTTTTAGTTTTTTTTTATTTTTAGTTTTTAGTTTTGTAAATAATTTTAATTACGTTTTGTAATAATAGTAATTTAATTTTTACTTTTTACTTTTTTACAGTTTTTACTATTTACCATGAGGAGGTAACTTCTCCAGTTAGGGTGAAAGGTAATTCTTTTACTGTTACTATTTAGATTAATCTCCCTTAAAAAAAATATTCACTATTTAAAATATTGACTTAAAAAGGATACCGCCAGATTGGTCGGTTGGTAATTCATTTTAATCTGGTTTAAACCTGACTAATAAAGGATACCGCCAGATTGGTCGGTTGGCAATTTAATTTTGGTTCCGCCTTTATGGCTGGTTGGACTTAATTTGACTTAATCAGGATACCGCCTATATGGTCGGTTGGTATTATTATCACAAGTTTATATATTATTTTATGGGAGATATCTAAATTAGTAGTAGTAAAAGTAATTCCTTTTACCTTAGCATTTTATTTTATTTTACTTTTCAGTTTTACTTTATGTCTTTTACTTTTCAGTATTTTTATTTTATGTCTTTTACTTTTAAGTTGTTACTAACCCTAGTTATGTGTTAGTTATCTGGGGTTGTGAGGAATTCTAATATCACCGGTTTATAAGGGGTTATTTTATAGTTTGGGTAATTTAAAGGTTTACTTATTAAGTCTTAAGCTTAATGCTTCTTGTTGTCTGATCACCAATAAGATTGATGTGGTAAATCTAAAATGAACTAGACATAGGGATTTTAGGTTTCAGCCTTAGACTTAATAGCCCACGATCTTCCTTGAGGATAGATAACCCTTTAATAGATTTCCTTACAGGATAGGAATATACTTGTCGGGCGGGGGTAGCCATAATTGGAACTTAAACTTAATGAATCCAGATAATTGGTTGACATAGACATATGGTTCAATTGGGTTAAACTGGGTATTTGCGTCTGACCATCGACAGAGGCTTTTGCATAATTTAGTGTTCCAGGTTAGTAAACTGATTTATTACACAAATATAAAATAACCACTTCATCTTTTAAATGATATTAGAATGATTCACGACCCTAGATCTTTGTGTCCTTTGTTATTTTCCTTAGTATTTTCTTTTGTCTTTTTATTTATTTATTTATTTTGTAAAACCACATTCAACCAATCAAACAATCATTCTCTTCTCCATTTAATTAGATATTTGTAAATAAATAGATTCAACAATTAATAACAACAGTAGGAATTAAGTCCTCGTGGGATCGATATTTTTATACTACTTGAACGATATGTGCGCTTGCGTTATACGTGTGTGTTTACGCCGGTCACTTGGTGGTGTAGGACTAAGAATCTCACATTGAGGTCCTGAATTCGAATCAAGGAAGTACGTTTCTTATAAGAGCCTAGGATAGTCGGGGTTTTACCTGCTCCGCTTAAGCCCGAAATGGGTGGTTTGGCAACAAAATTTCCAACGATTCCAAAAAAAAAAAAAAGTATAAGCTAGAATAAATTAAAAAATTCCTAATGAGCACATATAGAAAAAAAAATTAAATACGTGAAACCATGTGTATTAGGAGGGCAAAATTATAAATTCATAATGAGCGTTTGAAAATAATCTTCTTTTATTAGCATTGAATTACGCTAGTATTAACGCGTATTTGATGACAAATATTAACGTGCGTTTGATGAAGAGCGTTAAAGCTAACGTTTACGCTCTTTACCGCCCAACCAAACACAGCTTTAAGTCTTCATACAAGAGTTACTCATGGTAAGCAATAAAAATGCTATTGAAGTTTCAGAAAAATGAAATCAGTCTAACATCCAAAAGATATTAAAGAAACATCAGCTTCAATTGAAATTGATTCTATATACTTAAAGAATTTGGAATAATTTCTTGAGATTAAAAGGGGCAAGAACATGAGAATTGCTTGCTCCATTCCACATATCCTTAGACAACTGTTTGTTAGTCATATCAGTGAAATGAATGGAGTCCCAAAAGACATAATCATTTGGATTATCACAGAGCTCAAATTCCTTCACTGGCCTCTTCCCTCCACAGCTAAGCACTCCTCTAAATGGTCCTGTCCCACAGCATCCTGCCTTCCCTTCCTTGTATCCTTCATTTTTTTTAAATTAATTTATTCATATGTAATATTTTCAAAAAAAAAAAAAAAAACAAGAAATGAAAAGAACAAACACATACCATATTTGGAGGGATGATTGATTCTTTTTCTTAGATTGCTATTCAAGTCAAAAAGAGAAAATTTGAACCCTTTCAATTGTTTTTGTAAATCAAATAATTGATTGGATAGAGCTTTGTTATGCAATTTTGATAGAATTGTTGCCTTTCCTAAGCAGCTACCATTCAACTTTCTTAGTGTTGGAAGACAACCCAAGTCAGGCAAATTCATGAATGCAAATTTCCTGCCACCAATCTTATAAATTTCCTGGAAACAAAGTCATATTTACCCTTTTATTTTATGTGACTGTTTTGACACTTGAGGAGTCATTTTTGTCAAAAGCATGCAGAATAATATAATACTTACTTTAATGACTGTTGTTAGGTTGCCAATAACCATGGAAACAAAAGTGGAGTGAGAGAAAGAGTTAAGCATATTGAAATCATTGGTCAAGAAAGGACTTGTGTAATCATTGCTTCCAATGCTAAACAAATACACACCCCTTGATATTCTCATCTTCCCTTCATCATTGCCTAATTTTTCTCTCAACCAACTCTCTACTTTCTTATAGTTGTTAAGTTGAGATTTGAGACTAATCACCTGGTCAAAATAAAAATAAAAAAGTAAATCAGAAAACATTACTTAATGCCATTAATGACCAAAGAGCTTACACTCTCATTAGAAAAAGGATTAGGATGCCATTAAGAATTAGAATTTGGGTCAGCACAATTGCCACACATTATAAAAGTCATACCCTTTTATGTTACTTTTTTCTTTACTATTTCATTAGCTGGCCTTTGTTTAGATCACAAAAAAGCTCAGAGAAATGAAGATTTTCCTTGGTGTTCATATTTGTATTATCACCTAAAAGTGGGTCTTTTGAAGGAATAATTAAGCTATTTCCTTATATCTTTAACTTGGAAAACTGATATTTTTTGGAGCACATTGTTTTATACATCCTAAATATAAACTTGTTCACTCCATTTTAGAATAAGAGTTCAAAATTCTTATTTCATAATAGGTTAGAATTTATGAATTCAGTATTTTTTTATTTTTTTATTTTAGCTCTTTAAATTATGTATCTAATAATAATAACATACAATTGAAATTTAATTATTGTTATATTTTTATTTATTAACCATCAATCGCCCACGTTAATTTTAGTGAACCAAAATTTAGTATTTCTCGCCCCATATTAATTTAGAATTTCTCTCAATACATGCATAAAAAAATAATAATCAATAAATGAGAGAGTATATACACTGTGAGCACCCAAGTATTTTTTTCCGGAATGTTAATAAACAAATAGTATATATGCATGAAATCTCACATCATCCCCTAGCAAGATGGCCACAAGTATCAAGTATATATGCAACCAATGGAGTACATATATAGTAACAGAAGCAAATATTTCATTTGTAAAATGTAAAGTAAGTAAATATATATATATATATATATATATATATAAAAACTTACATCTCCTTGAAATGTCTCGAGAAGAGCACCTGCTCCAGCTGATGCAAAATTCACACCACTACTGTAATATCCACGACCACGAATGCCCGGTTCAAGAAATGGTGGGATCAATGGCAACTTTGCATATTCAGCTGTTCATATATTTTATATATTTTTCCAAAATGAGATCACAAGACAAACAAGATGTAACACCAAAAGAAAGATTACATTACATTATATTCATCATTAATTAATTTATTAGCAGACGGAATATTAGTTAGTTAACCAAACCTCACCTATAAAGTCCGATACCAAACGGCCGTCCGAAAATCTTCCGGTGGGGTACTTAAAGAATGTTTCTCCATATGGCCAAAAGTTTGCTTGGTCCAGAGTTGTTGTGTTTATGTAATTGTTGTTGCCTGCATCCAATATTGAGTCACCGAATATGAAAAAGGGGGCGGAATGTTTCTTCTTCTTTAGTAGCAGCTGCTTGGATTCAGCTTTGCAAGTTGCTGGAATGAGAATCACATTAAGAAAGATGAAGATGAAGAAGGACACAGAGCTTGGCCTTGCCATGGTTGCTGCTGGTTTAATTTATTTCTTCAGCAATTATTTTTTTCACACTACACACAACGTGGAGTACACAAATGGCCCCATATTATGTGTTAACTTTGTCTCCATTTGCTTTGAATATGACTGAACTATATATGTAATTCAAAGCTTTTTTATATGCAATATTGAATTGTTAAAATTAAGTATGACCACAGAAGATGAAAGATCCTGGAAAATGTGCTGGCAAATTATTAAAACTATATTGCTTATAATTGAGACATGCAAAAATTTATCCAATCACATGAAGTTTTCAGATTAAAATGGATTTTTTGGAAGATTTTTCATTTATCAATATTTGGCTATAAAAGCATAATCATTGGATGCACAGATATATTTTATTACTTGTACTAAATCAAAAGTAAAGTTGCTTCATTGTGACCTGCGGTCAAGGGATCGAATCTTGAAAACTGCCTCTCTATTTGTAGGACGGCCCTTTTTTATTCTGATTCAGAAAGGTAATTTAAAATTTTCGGCTGGAAGTTCTAGAATCATAAGAAATTGCTCAGATTCAAAATGTGAAAGCAGCTTGGCAGAAAAGTAATTTATAGCAGCATGTATATTTCACTTTGGTAATATACAGCTGTATAATTGAATATTAAAGTAGCTGATTGATGGAAAGTTTGTACAAGATTAAAGTTTATGAATGACTTTACATTTTTTCCCCCATTAGTTTTAGAGAAGGCATCAGAATTTGAACATACAATAATTGTTTTAGTGATTTGTTCAAAAGGGTTTTAATTTCTCTCGTAAAATAACCCAAATGGGGGATTGACTTAGATTTAAAATGGAGAAATATCCAAATTTAAGTTCCCACATGGCTCTAATCCAAATAAATTCAACTATATTAATATTTTAATATGCACATAATTTATTTTGAAGACTTTGATCTAGGAGTCTCATTTCTAAACTTGCAGATGTTGTCATATATGAAGATGCCAGTCATGTCATATAATGGAAAGAAAATAATTATGAATGATGCATAATGCATCAGATATAATACTTGGTTGCAAATTCATTGGAAGTTGTATGTGTGTATGAAGTTATTATCTTTATGCTTTGGTTGGTAGCAAGCCTAATTAGAATCAAGAATAAGGGCTAATTCTTTTCATGTCACAGTCAGTTAGGTATGTTCATACCAATAATCACCACCCTGCCTGTAAAAATTGGGAAAGATAGACCAAAAACTTT
Organism: Zanthoxylum bungeanum; assembly: GCA_019454045.1. Classification (NCBI taxonomy): domain Eukaryota; kingdom Viridiplantae; phylum Streptophyta; class Magnoliopsida; order Sapindales; family Rutaceae; genus Zanthoxylum; species Zanthoxylum bungeanum. Next base: position 1,714 of record SKCR01030666.1, on the reverse strand, counting down.
AAGTGATGATTGATGTGCATCACATTTAGTTAGCTAATAAATTAGGGAACAAATGTTAGAATATAAGCTAGCATAAAAAAATAAGCTCATGTTATGAGATTATGATTCTGTGAGCGTGAACGCTAGCGTTAAAGTAGGTGTTTGGTAGAGCGTCGAAACGCTAGCGTTAACATTCTAGTGACGCTCTAACAAACGCAATATTAGTCTTTGAAGTGAAGATTGTCTATGAGCTGTTCTTATAACTATAGCTATGAAAATTTAGGTGGTGGTGAGGATGCTACTTAGTGGGTTCCCAAATTTACATTAGGAGGATATATGCTATATCAATGTACTATATATACATGTGTTTTATAATTTGATTCTCAACTTGGTGATTTGAGAATCTTTGTGAATTATTTTGATTTGAAAGGATGTGACTAGTTATTTGTCCATAGTCATGAAAGTAGTGTGACAGAGGATGAAGAAGAGAGAGCATTGAGGTGCCATTAATGTTAGGTGGAATATTAGCATGAAACAAAATTCTAGTGGGGCATGCAGGAAAATGAGATTGTATTCAAATGATCAAGACAATGAAAGTGACAAATCAATCACAGCTAGTAGCTACTGCCATTGTGAGGAAAGGACCATCAAGTGAATGGTCATACAGGTTTAGGAAAGCAGGTTAATTTTGACCAAAAAAACAAAACAAAACAGAACAATTATAGAACTCATATGTAGACAGCTATGTCACACTTGCTGAAGAAGGAATTTGAATCAATTGGAAGTGATGCCTGAGAAGAAAAGCATTTCAGAGTTATGATATGATCATAAGCTAGAAGTTTGGTAATACAAGAGCTAAGGAAATGAAATATACTTACATTATGAATTTGAGCAGCACTTATGGTGTTAATTTCATTCATGAATGTAAGCTGTCTGTTATCAAGATTTATGATGCACTCAAGGAAAGCCTACAAATTAAGAACGATGTAGAATAAGACAAGTAAAGGTATATCTATCTATTGCAATAAGATTGAAGAGTACAGTATGAACCTTGACTTTCGGCATGGTTATATGAAATAGCTGAAGGTTCACTCCAATATCACCAACTAATTTGATTTGAACAACATTTTTCTTTGAGTCATCTTCTGATAAATCCCCAGAAAGGATTTGGTTAACGTTAACGCAATGTATCAAAATGCGTGTTGCCACATTGACATTGTTACTATGAGCCGGTTGATTGAATCCTGATACTCTTAATATTCCTACAGGAAGTTCTCCCATGTAAACATGAAGCCTTGTAGGGCTAAATTTGATGCCGAACTTGTTAGGATTTTGAGCATTTAGGATTAAAGAGACAACAGATGAAACAAATAGGGTTGAATTTGAAGGTGTGTTAAGATCAAATGAAACCACTCTTAAGGTTTCAACAGAGAAATTAGGCTTTTGAGCCTTTACAATGAAAATAACAATGGATGTAGCCAATACCAGAATGGAGATTACAAACAGAGACAAAATAAGAATGAACAAACTGCAGCTCTTGATAGAATATGCATGGCAGATTTTTGGGCAACATAGATTATCAGAATTGTGTATTCTGTCACCCATGAAAGGCCTTCATGTTTGAGCTTTATCCATGCTAATTTTAACTGTTAATGACATCTTTTAGCGCAAGTAATGGAACTGCTTCAGAAAGAAGCAGGAATAATTTGATGTTTTACTTTGCCCACACCCTCTT